>JBCEWE010000408.1:122500-352500 GCA_039877035.1 Silurus lanzhouensis | reverse complement strand
CACCCCGAGTTGCTGCGCCTACACCCACTCCTGCATATTTCCTGAAGAGTAAAGCCAATTTTGGAAAACGGAAAAGAAAATGATGGAAAAATAAAGCCAGTTTGGAAAAAGGAAAAGGACATGGAGAGTCTAAGCCTAATGATGGACCGAGAAAACTAAAAAAATGAGAGTGTTTAGAACAGCACTGAGTATGGGGGTGCCAATGTTTTTGAGCAGTGCTGTCTGGGGGTGCCATTAGTTTAAATTTCATGGCATGAGTAAAGCCAGTTGGAAAATGGAAAGAGGAACTGAACAAAAGAAGGAAAGAGAAAAAGAAAAAAAATGAAAAAGGAAGCCAGTTGGCTAAGCGCTAAATAGCGAAGACCCAATCACTTGGAGAATGGAGCATCTCGTGGAAGGGGATTGAAGCCAAAATGTAAAGCCAGTTTGGAAAATGGAAAAAGGAAAAGAAAATGGTAAGCCTAAGCCTAATGAAGGTCTAAATAAACCGAAATGTTACCTGACGAGAGAGTTTGGAACAGCACTGAGCATGGGGGTGCAAATGTTTTTGAGCAGTGCTGTCTGGGGGTGCCAATAGTTCTAATTTCATGGCATGAGTGGCCATTATTTAAAAAATTATCTCTTTAAAATGGAATGTTCAATGAGCACTGAGTTTGGGGGTGCCATTTTAACCAGTGCCATTTGGGGGTCCCATCGGATAAATTTTGAACAAAATAAGGAAAGAGAAGAAGAAAAATCTGAGAAAGGAAGCTACTGGGCTAAGCGCTAAATAGCAAAGACCCAATCACTTGGAAAACAGAGCATCTCGTGTGAAAGGATTAAAGCCAAAAAAGGGAAAATGTAAAGCCAGTCTGGAAAATGGAAAGAGCAACTGAAAAAAAGAAGGAAAGAGAAAAAGAGAAAACTGAGAAAGGAAGCTAGTGGGCTAAGCGCTAAATAGCGAAGTCCCAATCACTTGAAGAATGGAGCATCTCGTGGAGGGGGATTAAAGCCAACATGGGAAAATGTAAAGCCAGTTTGGAAAAGGGAAAAAGGAAAAGAAAATGGTAAGTCTAAGCCTGATGAAGGTCTATATAAACCGAAACGTTGCAACAGACTTACCAATAAATGACGTCATGGGGATTTGTAAAAGGGCAAATAACCTGCTTTAATGAACGAAATCAGAAGTCACTGGCTAAAATGAAAAAGGGAATACACCCTCTATTTAAAAGGACAAAACGGGAATGGATAACTAGCAAGAGAAAGAGAGAACGGGCAAATGTCCACTTCTCATTCGAAAGACAAAGAAAAAAACGCACGATAAAAGGGCAATTTTCATGCCACTTATCACCAGCAGCGGAGATGGAATGTGAGTGCTTAGTGACTTGGAGTAGGCCAGTGCACAACGTGGGCTCCGGGCTTGTCTATGTCTGAGTTTCCTTACCAATCCATAGCCCTAACCCCTAACCCCTAACCCTAACCCCTAACCCTAACCCCCTAACCCTAAGCCCTAACCCTAACCATAACCCTAACCCCTAACCCTAACCCTAACCGCTAACCCTAACCCTAAGCCCTAACCCTAACCCCTAACCATAACCCCTAACCCCTAACCCTAACCCCTAACCCTAATCCCAACCCCTGACCATAACCCCAAATCCCTAACCCTAACCCTAACCCTAATCCCCACTCGGATTTTGGCATGGTGCCTGGAGCTGCGGCTATTTCCCCTAACCTAACCCCTAACCCCTACCCCTAACCCAACCCTAACCCCAACCCCAACCCCAACCCTCTAACTCTAACCCCAACCCTAACCCTAACTCCTAACCCCAACCCCCTAACCCTGACCCTAACCCTAACCCCAACCCCAACCCTAACCCCAAACCTAACCGGCCCGTGCCTCATGCCTGTTAAAAACCTAGGGTAATGCAAAATTCTCATTCATTCTCATTAAATAAATAAAAAATGCCCTTTTACAATACACTGAAAGACAGGTGTATTCTATTGGCTGAGAACTATTTCTTTTTGAAATTAAGCATGGAAATGGTTCTCATTTGTTCATTTGAATGGGACCCGCCTCTTTTCACTATATAAGAGGCTGCTTAGAGGACTGAATCTTCCCCACTACTTCCAGCTCGATTAGAAACACATTCAAGCCTCATTTTGATCCTGAATTTATTTCATTTTTCAAAGAAACATTTTTTTTTTTTCTTTTTGCAAATACTCTGAACATGCCTGCCTGAAGAAGGTTCTAGAGGAACCGAAACGTTGCAACAGCTTGTTCCATTCTCACCTTTCAGAAATCTTTGGAAGAACAACCATTTATTTTAAAAATATTTTTATTTTATTTAATTTTTCTAATTTAAACTAAGGCAACTACTTGGATTATTTTCAAGCTCTCAGGGAGAATTTTTTTTTTCAGGAAAATATTCCTTTGAAAGCACATTTCATTATTTTCATTTAAAATCAGGCAACTGCTTGATTTTATTTTCAAATTCTCAGAGAGAATTATTAAAAAAAACAAAAAAAACAAAAAGATCCTTGATTTCAGTTTTTTATTTTATTTCATTACACAAACACCCCCCAAAAAATTTTGTTTTTAAAAAAAACAAAGAAAAGAAAAACCTTTAAAAAAAAAAAAAAGATTCTGCCAGACAGAAATGGTTGGATGGTTGTCACCCGTGGACGCAGGCGTGCCATCCAAAGCATTGTCCCAGCACCTATGCACCGTCCTCACCACCGTAAGGGATACCATTCGCAGGGAGAGAGGTCATTCTCTTATGCAGACGTGGTTAAATATGGCAATGACCAGAACCTATGTCATGCACAGGGATAGAAAGCTCTCCTATGCAGACACAGTAAAATTTTAGGCCACACGAGGGCACCAAATACTCACCGTACTGCATCACATCAGCGGTCTTTCAGACCACAATTTTTTGAACCTCAGGTCTGAAGGGGACCTGTCACAATGATCCCACAAAAAACAAATAAAACATGGGCAACTCGGCCACAACACCAAACACAAAATGTGGTTCAAAAGCAATCAGATGACCCGGATTTTGTCATAAAAACCCGTACCATGTTTAAAATTATTAAACTGGTGCATCACAAAAACAAAGTGAGCCAAGAACACCCCAATTTTTTTCACAACCCCTGAGGAAAAGAGCAGAGAGAATTTGGATTCAGAAACTAAGTACTGTTTATCCCCAAGGCCTCAACGAGAGGTGAATACTGTCTTATTAGGGGGCATTGATGGCCTGTGCAAACAGGTTAGCACCTACCTCTGACTCTAAACCTAACCCTAAAACCTAACCCTAACCCTAAACCCTAACCATAACCCTAACCCTAAACCTAATACCAATCCCTAACCCTAAAACCTAACCCTAACCCAAACCCTAATCTCTATCCCTAATTAGGATAGAGCCAAAGCCACCAAATTGAGACTGTGTCTGTCCCCTGTGCGAAAACCAAAATGTAGAAATTTTCAGAAAGTCTGTGTAAGTAACCTTAAATCAAATAGGACTGAACGGACAGCAGCACTTCTGATCTAAAGATAGGATTGTTGAATATTAGATCTCTCACGCCAAAGTGCTTAATATAAACTAAATTATTACCGACCAGGAGTCACAGCTATTTATGATAATAATCTGAGCGTCACACAAAAAAATACATAAATGCAAAACATTTGAAGTTCTTTACACCAACATAAAATATTCAGTGTCCAAAAGCAGGTCCAGTCAGTCAATTCCACTAATTATTATTTATAGACCTTCAGGGGACTCAGATTTTCTCATAGAATTTGCAGATTTCATCACAAATTTAGCTGCTTCTTTAAACAAAGCAATAATTGTTGGTGAGCAGCAGATGTGTCCATTCTAGATTAAGTTGGAATCAATCAGAATGTTATAGGACCCACTCATATTGGTGACACACTCTTGATTTGTTGTTAACATTTGGATTAAAAATAACAAATTTAGTCATAGTTCCACAGTCTGAGGCAGATTTTAAAAGAGGTGAGATAATGGTCTGAAATAGCTTCAGTCATTGCATTACTACCTCACCACGTTACCGTGTTAAGCGTACATTCACATCAGCTACAGCAGCACGTTTTAGCAATAATCTTCCAGAAATTACAATGAATGCAATGCATTCAAACAATATTTTTTGGACAAGGTATTGTCTGTTAGGCAAACCATTACACAAGCCCCTTCTGTTGCCATGTCTTCTCGTGCAGCGCAATATGTGCTAGAGAACTTTGATGCAGTTACTCTTGTGGACTTCAAAAAAGCTGTCTACGAGTTGAAGACTACCACCTGCCCTCTAGACCCTGTCCCTGCCAGGATTTTGAAGGAGGCTGTTGACATCATAGGTGCCTTCCTTGTCTCCTTCATAAACAGCTGTTTTAGTGTGGGTACTGTTGCGCAGAGCTCGACTGGGCCACTGAATACCTAGAATCAACGTTACGATATACTTTAGGTGATGTAGCTCCCCTTAAGACCAAAATGATCAGGGAGAAAAAATCAGCACAGTGGTATAATGATCATACACGCACCTTAAAACAGACCACTCGGAAATTAGAAAGTAAATGACGTCAAACAAAATGAACAGTATTTTAAATAGCATGAAAGGAGAATCTCCTGAGTTCTAGAAAATCTTTTAGTGTGCTGATCAGCATATTTCTCCTCCCTCATAGAAAATAACAAGCAGAATCCTAGATTTGTATTATGTACTGCAGCAAAATGAACAGGAAATAAAAGCACTCACATGCACACCATAAATAAATCCAAACTATTTTATAAATAACCCTGTAGACAGCAGTGTCATTATAACAGACCATCAATTATAAAGTTTTACTCCTATTCAAGAGAATTACTTTTCCTCAATTTCCTCATCAAAATCATCAACCTGCATTCTCCATCCCTCACCTACAAGTTTCCTCAAACAGATCATTCCAGAGGTAATTGAACCTGTTTTAAAAAAATAATAAACTCTTCGATCAGCACTGGTTATGTACCTAAATCCTTCAAACTGCAGTATCAACCCCCTAATTAAAACCAGGCGATACAGCTAAATCTGGTCGGATAACAGAGTGTTAAAGAAATAAGAGACTGGATGACCCATAACTTTCTATTATTAAATTCTGATAAGGTAGAGATTTTGCTCATCGGCCCAAAAACCAGTATACAGAAGCTCCAGCATCTCAACCTGCATTTAGACGGATGTTTTGTAACTACTAGTTCAAAGGTAAAAGACCTGGGAGTTATTTTAAAGCAGCTTGCCTTACAAAAATCATATCAACCATGTTACAAAAACAGCTTCTTCCACCTTAGATATAATGCTAAGCTAAGAAACATGTCAATATCTGATGCAGAGAAGCTCGTCCATGCGTTTATGACCTCCAGAATAGACTACTGTAATGCATTACTAGGTGGATGTCCTGCATCATTAATAAACAAGCTTCAGTTAGTTCAGAATGCAGCAGCCAGAGTTCTTACAAGGTCGAGAAAATATGATCATATAACCCCGATCTTATCGTCCCTACATGGCTTCCTGTTGAGGTTCGATTAGACTTCAAACTACTGCTACTCACTTATAAAGCACTTAATGGTTTATCTCCATGTATCTCTCCAGTCTTTTAACACGCTACAATCCGTCACGATCTTAAAACTTCAGACTTCTAGTAGTTCCTAGAATAGCAAAGTCCACTAAAGGTGGTAGAACATTTTCACATTTAGCTCCTAAACTCTGGAATAGTCTTCCTGACGGTGTTCGGGGCTCAGACACACTCTCCCAGTTTAAGTGCAGATTAAAGACGTATGTTTTTAGCGAGTTCTACACATAACACACATCACATCATAACCTTGTGCTCCAGAACATCTGATCACATCACATTATCAACTTGTGCTGTTAATATCATGAACAGCAGCTACGCTAATTCCTCTCCACTGCTTCTCTTTCTCTCCCCATCCCGAGGCTTCCTGAGGTTGCTTTAGCTCCAGTCACGTCCCACCTCATGAAGATTATGGACCTTTGAAGAAGTAGATGCCGAATTCGCAAACATCCTGAACCATCTAGAGACGTACCAGTGCCAATTGGATCCCGCTACATGTGTGGAGTTTTGACATTGTACCTCCTGGAGTGTTTAAAGGCTCTGGCATGGAAAAGCTGATGCTGGATCTGTGATGATCACAAATGTTGAGCTCAGTAGCTCCTACTTTTATAACCATATAGACTGTATAATACTGTAGAAAGAACATCACTTATAAACTTATACTCCAGTGCTCATGTTAGTTCTCACTCTCCAGTGTTCTGTACTGTTGAAAGATTTATGATCAAACTCTTGATGTCACCTAAATGAGGATGGGTTCCCCTTTTGAGTCTGGTTCCTCTCAAGGTTTCTTCCTCATTACATCTAAGGGAGTTTTTCCTTGCCACATTCGCCACGGCTGCTCATCAGGGATAAACACACACCATTCACCTTCACTGTTGATTTCTGTAAAGCTGCTTTAAGACAATGTCTGTTGTGAAAAGCGCAATAGAAATAAACTTGACTTGACTTAAAAGGAGCTGCGGAAGACAGCGAGTTGGAGAATGTCTGGCTTCCAAGTAATGAAGATTTCCTGTCTCCTATTCTTTACAGGAAGCAGCAATGGCAGTTACAGCAGAGAGACCTACAGCAGCAACAACGCCAGCTCATACCCCACTCCCACAGCCCACTGGAGCTTCATAGGTTCCCGAGGCACTAGAGCACCCACCTGTATAGACAGGACAGGCTCTCAACTACCCTTGGCACCGATCGGCTCAGATGAAGGGCGGCGCCACTCTAACCTGCCTCTGAGCTCAAACCGTCGACAATCAGCAGACTGTAAAGCACACTTTCCTACATTTTAATTTCTCTCTTTCCCCAATCACTCCTGCTTGCTGCAAATAAAACAACACCAAACGACTAAAAACGCTCTCCTGGTGCATGTGTTCCACCCGTTGTGCAAGCAATTTGCTATAACATATATAAATTGAGTGAATATACCTCGTAAACAATTATTCTGTGAAATCTAAAATATATTACAAATTTCTACCCGAATTGTCAGGCCAAACTCTAAGATATTAAGTGTAAAGTCAATATAATACAAAAAGGAAAAAACAGTCTTGAAAAGTTTGTAAATGTGAACTTGTCCAGTGTTAAAAATTCTATATAAATAAAACTGAATTGAACTTGTTTGAATGGGGTTTTCTCCAGGGATATACTACTCAGTCCTGCTGGGATTTATTCCAGATAATGGAAGACCACTCTGTTGGGTTTAGGTTGGAGCAGTTTGTGAGAGATTAATAAAGACTCTACATTAAAACATGAGCCTGTAAATCCTTTTAGAACACTTTCAGCACCTCCAGACCTACAGTATAATACACATTTATAGAAGGGAATGATTAATAACCGTACTATGTGGTCTCTTCCCGATGAGCTCCTTATTTTTTCTCAGGGCTCCTCCCTCATATAGCAGGAACTTTTTTCTTCTGACCATTGACTCTGGTTTCCTCATTACAGTTAAATTTAATGTCTAAATTAGTATGCAGGTATCTCTAAAGCTGCTCTGAACTCCACTTTTAGATGTTTTATATATAAAAGCTCAAACTAAGTATTTTTTTATTGTTCAGCTCCTGCTTCTTCTGCTTTTTTCTTTTACTTTTAATAGTTATATTACCTCAATAAATTATTCTTCTATAAACACGGATCATTTGGGTTCAGAAAAAAATCAATTGTTTTCAAAAAAGTGCAAACACACACACACACACACAGAGAGAGAGAGAGAGAGAGAGAGAGAGAGAGAGAGAGAAACCAGCTGACTTCTAGGAAGTGTTCTGTTTTTGTTGTTTTTTTAAAGTCACTGTAGGCAGGCTGTTGCTAAGCGCAGGCAGAAAACTCTAACTGCCAATCAGGAGAAACCAGGAAGTGAGATATGATCCTTGTTCAAACACTGCAGAAGAGAAGCATGTTAGTGTGTTTTACTCATAAAACAAAACATTTATTATACCAAACTCACTATCACACACACACACACACACACACACACACACACACACACACACACCATTAAACTGCAGTCAGTTATTGTACTTGTATATTTCAAATGTTAAGCTTCCTCTTGATAGTAAAGCAGGAGATGCTGTGAGGTTTTCATTTTTATTTATTTTTTAACTAAAATAAAGACAATTTATAAAACATAAAACATTTACAAAAATTTTTATTAAAATACATTTATAGGATACAGAAGCTAAAACTAATTGGATCTTCATTTGGGGTGCTCAAGACTCTGCCTCCTGCGGCAGTATTACAGACATTACAGTATTACAGACACTACAGTACAACTAAAATACCTGACACAGCATTCACACTTTATGCTGTATGTTACCAATAGTAATGTGATGTGCAGAACAGTGTTGGTGTTACAGCCAATTTAAAGCCACAGCCACCCAATCCCCCAAACACATGCGCGCGCGCACACACAGGAGGCCATTGTTATGGCAAAAACATACTTGTAATGTTCCAAAGAATTAGGAGAAATATCACTACTAGTTTACAGCTGCAATAAGACAGCTGAACATTTATAAATATTTGTGTAATTATTGTGTGATGTAGCTTTACAATCTTCTGTGCAAACCTGTTCACAAAGTCTCAGGGTTTTTTTTCTAGCACGCACGCACGCACAGCTTATTCCCGACATCTGGGTGATATGGAACATTTTCAGCCTGAGGGAAATTCCCATCGTCTAAGTACAGGCCAAAAAAATCCTGACAGTAAGATGCATTATTGCATTGTTATAATCTATAATCCCCAAAGAATTTTTTTCAGGGTTTTTTTTTTTTTTGCTTAAACTAACTAATTATAATTGTATAAAACTGCATCACAACAATGTCTATTGGTAAAAGTGCTCTAAAAAAAAAAAAAAATAATAATAATTCAGAGTGAAACTGATTTGGTTTCACACTCCACATAATGAAACAAAAAGCAGTAGAAAACGTCTGTGGAAAGTAAAGAGAAGATTAATCCTCATAAAAAGTCCATAGAAAATCAACATTTGAAATATTTTGTAACCAGAATTTATTTTCTCTCCACAATGCAATTCCCCAAAAACGCAGTGTCCCTACAGCTACAGATCTGCCCTGGTTTCAATCTCACAGCTCAATTAAACAGTTCAAAAGAAAACACTGCAACAAAGTGTGGGACGTGGCATGTCCTGCAACGAGCTGATTCCCAGTCACTTCCTTCTCTCACTGAGACCAGCTCGCTCACAGTGTGAGAGTGGAGTGTAATGTGTTAACACCTGAATAAAGAACCTAGTAAAACACACCCAAGTCCACACCAACGTACCTGTTTACACAAAGAAAGCAGTGAAATGAACGAACACACACACACACAGCGTTCAGTGTCTGAAACGTTTATTAAAAAAATAAAGCTCTTTTCCTAACTGTAAACCACAGACCCTGCACTCAACAATGACATTGCTGCAACACTGCCATATGAAACACAACGCAGTGACATCACAATAGGAACAGGGGCGGAGCTGAGTGAGGCATATTTTATTGAAAATATAACTTTCTATTTTCACAAAACATACAAATTTGAAGTCTCTGTGTTATCACCCTGAAGAGCACAAGCACGTCCATCCTTATTTCTGTAGAACAAAGGACAAGAGTCTAGCCTTGGTAACAGCGGTCATTTCTGGCCCCACCCACTTCATCGCATCAGAGTGAAGAGACACGCCCCTATTCCAAATCCCGCCACCGCCATGAGAGCGCTCCGTACTGTGGACTCAGGATCCTCGACACGGAAGAACTCCACAAAACCATCCTGTAACACACACACAAAACACAAATACACAGCAGTATGAGTCAGGTGTGTGTGTGTGTGTGTGTGTGTGTGTGTGTGTGTGTGTGTGTGTGTTAATTCCCTGTACTCACCCAGCCATTGTTGGTGATGAACCAGTGCTGCAGCTCTGTGCTGAGGTATAAGGAGATGTGAGAGACGACGATATCCACACTCTCCTCCGCTTGCTCATTCACACGCTCCTGCTTCAGTCGCTCACACACCACGGCTCCCAGAGCCAAAACACTCGCAATACGACCCCAACTAATTACTCCATCACTGAACACACCATTCAACACGGAGCTCACACTGTCCAGACCATTGGCTTGCTCAAACAGCCGCTGCACCATACCTGTAACACACACACACACACACACAATTGATATCCAATAACTATCAATAATCCATCAATGACCAGGCCATTCAGATATCATACATCAACTACACATCGCGCCACCATCCAGCTAATAATATAAAACTACACAACATCTTTATCCAAATAGCTTCCAGCTCAAAGCAGTGTCACACATACTTTTTTCTAAATTGGTGTATAATTTTGCTTGCTAATAGAGTGTGTGTGTGTGTGTGTGTGTGTGTGTGTGTGTGTGTGTGTGTGTGTGTGGTCCTGTAAAAAATAAAATATGAATTTCCCTGAGTACGGGGAAGAATTACACAAAATTTCCATTACTTGTGTGTGGAGCTCTGCTTCCTCTTTTCATTTTGTTGTACTGAATTTCCCTTATAACTTTGTGTGTGTGTGTGTGTGTGTGTGTGTGTGTGTGTGTGTGTGTGTGTGTGTGTGTGTGTGTGTGTTCTATCTGAACATGTCTATGATTAAACTGCCTCTCTCTCTCGTGCTCTCTCTCTCTCTGTCTGTCTGTCTCTCTGTCTGTCTGTCTCTCGGTCACTCACACACTGTCTGTACAAATTACTCGGCACACGTATTGAACACAACACAACACAACACACACTGCACTTTACTCAGCACACACACTGAACACAACATACACACACCAGAGAGCACAGAGATACAAACACTGTCTCCCGGTCACACCGTCTCTCTCTCCCTGTCTCACAGTCTCTCTCTCTCTCTCTCTCTCTCTCCCTGTCACACCATCTCTCTTTCCCTATCTCTCTCTCTCTCTCTCTCTCTCTCTCTCTCTCCCTCCCTCCCTATCTCACTCTCTCTCTCTCTCTCCCTGTCACACCGTCTCTCTTTCCCTATCTCTCTCTCTCTCTCTCTCTCTCTCTCTCTCTCTCTCTCTCTCCCGGTCACACCATCTCTCTCCCTGTCTCACAGTCTCTCTCTCTCTTCCCGTCACAACGTCTCTCTTACCATGTGTCTCTCTCTCCGTCTCCCTGTCACACCATTTCTCTCTCCCTGTGTCTGTCTCACCGTCTCTCTTTCTGTCTCACCGTCTCTCTCTCCTTGTGTCTCTGTCTCACCATCTCTCTCTCCCTGTGTCTGTCACACCCTCTCTCTCCCAGTCTCACCATCCCTCTCTCTCTCTGTGTCCCTCTGTCTCATCGTCTCTCTCCCTGTGTCTCTGTCACACCCTCTCTCTCTCCGTCACTCACACACTGTCTGTACAAATTACTCTGAGTACTCAGCACACACTTTGAACACAACACAACACACACACACACACTGCACTTTACTCGGCACACACACACACACACACACACTGCACTTTACTCAGCACACACACTGAACACAACATACACACACCAGAGAGCACAGAGATACACATACTCTGTCTTCCGGTCACACCATCTCTCTCCCTGTCTCACAGTCTCTCTCTCTCCCTGTCACACCGTCTCTCTTTCCCTGTCTCTCTCTCTGTCTCCCGGTCACACCATCTCTCTCCCTGTCACACCGTTTCTCTTTCCCTGTCTCTCTCTCAATCTGTCTCCCGGTCACACCATCTCTCTCCCTGTCTCACAGTCTCTCTCTCTCTCTCTCTCCCTGTCACAACGTCTCTCTTACCCTGTGTCGCTTTCTCTCTCTCCGTCTCCCTGTCACACCATCTCTCTCCCTGCGACTCTCCGTCTCACCATCTCTCTCTCCCTGTGTCTGTCTCACCGTCTCTCTTTCTGTCTCACAGTGTCTCTCTCCTTGTGTCTGTCTCACCATCTCTCTCTCTCTCTCTCTCTCTCTCCCTGTGTCTGTCACACCCTCTCTCTCCCAGTCTCACCATCTCTCTCTCTCTCTCTCTCTCTCTCTCTCTCTCTCTCTCTCTCTCTCTCTCTCTCTCTCTCTCTCTCTGTCCCTCTGTCTCATCGTCTCTCTCCCTGTGTCTCTGTCACACCCTCTCTCTCTCTCTGTCACTCACACACTGTCTGTACAAATTACTCCGAGTACTCAGCACACACTTTGAACACAACACAACACACACACACACTGCACTTTACTCGACACACACACACACACACACACACACACACACACACACACACACACACACACACTGCACTTTACTCAGCACACACACTGAACACAACATACACACACCAGAGAGCACACACACCTCACTCTAAACACAAACTAAGTTCGCTCACATACACACACCTTACACTTAACACACCTGAACCCTGTGTGGTATAACATTTCCTAATAATCCTATATTCGATTTTTTTTAAATATGATTTTTATTCTTCTGCCGATATTGGTCAGTAATATGCCCTGCTGAGTCCTGATTGGTCAGTAATATGCCCTGCTGAGTCCTGATTGGTCAGTAATATGCCCTGCTGAGTCCTGATTGGTCAGTAATATGCCCTGCTGAGTCCTGATTAGGTAGCTGTATGAGGAAAGTGCCATTGAAAAGCGTACTTTAGTTTTTTTTTTTGTTTTTTTTTCCCCTATTTGTATTGTTACATTGTACTGTGTATATACTGTTATTGTAGTATATGTATATTATTTCTCATATATTTGCATTTATTTTGATTTCTTTGTTATTATTATTATTATTATTATTATTTGTTTTTATTTCTGTTTTTTATTTTTTTTGTATATTCTTTTTTATGTATTTGCATCTATTTTTATTTCTTTGTCTTGCTGCTGTAACATAGAAATTTCCCCACTGTGGGACGAATAAAGGTTTATCTTATCTTATCTTATCTTCACTCAAAATACAAAAATCTTAAAACACACACACACACACACACACCACACACACACACACACACACATATATATATATATATATATATATTTAAAATCTCTAAATAAAACAAAACTAATGTAAATTAAGTGGTAAAATAGCGCAGTTTTTGTATATAAAATAGTTGAATGTTTTATTGAGTAAGTGTTTGTATATAAAATTGAATGTAAAAATAGAATATTAAACAGCTGAATAGGAATTAGAAATGAAAGGTCGCCCTGGGCGTCTGCTAAATGCCGTAAATGTAAAGGAGTTGTGAATCTTACCGCTGTACGCGATCTTGTGTTTACACAGCACTTTCCCCACCACCCTGTGGAGGCTCGGCAGAGCTGAGTGACTTTTATTCCGCCAGCATTTTACAGGAAGTCCGCTGTAAGAGCGATACAACTGTCCCAGTAGCTCCCGGGTCTCCGTCTCCAGGCTCGGCCTCATCAGCTCCTCACAGCCGCCGCCCTGAAGCTGTAAGCGGCTCTCCGGCGGCACCTCTCTCTCACTAATACCCACTCTAACAGTCCTTTTGTCGGCCTCCTCCGTGTACCCGTCCAGTTCCTCTTCACGTTTCTGTGGGAAAGTCTGTGCTGGAGCTCTGAAGCGGGGAGCAGCACACACACCGCCGCCATTTTCAACTCCACAATACAGCAAACTCAGCGGCGCTGTGCGGTTCATCATGTTCATACTCATGTCTGTAACTGAATAATCTATAAAGAATGAGTAACACTCCTTTATAACTGCGCCTTTCTGAAACAGAAAGAGCTTTAAACTGAAGTAATTCACCTACAGACAGCGAGTATGCTGAGTTCACCCTGAGCATAGACACAAGGGAGGAACCCCGAGGAGACGCTTATCTTTACGGTGGGTGGGACTTCCGGTTTACGTCATATTTACGCTGCATTTTCTGTACGTGTAACCAAACAAACTGGTAAAACAAAACAAACATCATAACACCAGAACCTTCCGTTTATATCGAACATTTATTTATAAAGATTCAGTGTTATTACACAGAATGATTCCGTCTGATGTGTTCAGTCTGTGAGCCTCAGTACAAAACCACCGTCTCACTCACTCATTCACACACTCACTCACTCACACATTTACTCACACACACACTCATTTACAAACTCACTCACACACACACTCACTCACACACTTACTCACTCACACATTTACACACACTCACTTGCTCACACTCATTCACTCACTCACTCATTCACTCACTCACTCATTCACACACTTGCTCACTCACTTACTCGCTCACTCACTCATTCACACACTCACTCACTCACACATTTACTCACACACACACTCATTTACAAACTCACACACACACTCACTCACACACTTACTCACTCACTTGCTCACACTCATTCACTCACTCACTCATTCACTCACTCACTCATTCACTCACTCACTCATTCACTCACTCACTCATTCACACACTTGCTCACTCACTTACTCGCTCACTCGCTCACTCACACACTCACTCACACATTTACTCACACGCACACTCATTCACAAACTCACTCACACACTACCTCACTCACTCACACACTCACTCACTCACACATTTACTCACACACACTCACTCATTCACTTACTCACTCACTCACTCACTCACACATTTACTCACACACACTCACTCACTCACTCACACACTTACTCACTTGCTCACACACTCATTCACTCACTTATTCACTCACTCACACACTCATTCACAAACTCACTCACACACTCACACATTTACTCACACACACACTCACTCACTCACACATTTACTCTCACACACTCACTCGCTCACACTCACTCACACACTTACTCACTCGCTCACACACTCACTCGCTCACTCATTCACTCACTCACTCACTCACATTTACTCACACTCACTCATTCACTCACTCGCTCACTCATTCACTCACTCACACACTCACTCGCTCACTTATTCACTCACTCACTCACACTCACTCATTCACTCACTCGCTCACTCATTCACTTACTCACACACTCACTCGCTCACACATTTACTCTCACACACACTCACTCACTCATTCACACATTCACTCGCTCACTCACTCATTTACTCACTTACTCACACACTCACTCACTCACTCACTCACACACTTACTCACTCATTCACTCACTCACTCATTCACTCACTCACTTACACATTTACTTACGTACACACTCACTCATTCACTCACTCACTCACTCACTCACACACTTACTCACTTGCTCACACACTTATTTGCTCAAACACTCATTCACTCACTCACACTTACTCACTCGCTCATACACTCACTCAATCACTCACACACTCACTTATTCACTCCCTCGTTTACTCACTTATTCACTCACTTACTCACTCATTCACTCACACACTTACTCACTCACTTACTCATTCACTCATTTACTCACACACTTACTCACTCGCTCACACACTCGCTCACTCACACACTCACTCACTTAGTCACTCTCACACACACTCACTCACTCACTTGTTTACTCACTCACACATTCACTCACTCACACACTTACTCACTCACTCACACACTTTTTCACCCACTCACACATTCACTCACTTACACACTCACTCATTCACTCACTCACTCACACACTTGCTCACTCGCTCACACACTCACTCGCTCATTAACTCACTTGTTTACTCACTTATTTATTCACTCACTCACACACACACTCACTCACTCAATCACACTTACTCACTCACTCATTCACTCACTCCCTCACTCACTCATTTACTCACTCACACACTTACTCACTCATTCACTCACTCCCTCACTCACTCATTTACTCACTCACACACTTACTCATTCACTCACTCACTTACACACTTACTCACTCATTCACTCACCCACTCATTCACTCACTCACACATTCACTCACTCACACACACTCACTCACTCACACATTCACTCACTTACTCACTCACTCATTCACACACTCACTCACTCACTCACACACGTACTCACTCGCTCACACACTCACTCGCTCATTATCTCACTTGTTTACTCACTTACTCATTCACTCACACACACTTACTCACTCTATCACACTTACTCACTCACTCATTCACTCACTCCCTCACTCACTTACTCACTCACACAATTACTCACTCATTCACTCACTCCCTCACTCACTCATTTACTCACTCACACACTTACTCATTCACTCACTCACTTACACACTTACTCACTCACACACTCACTTACTCACTCACTCACTCACACATTCACGCACTCGTTCACTCACTCCCTCATTCACTTACTCACTCGTTCACTTACTCCCTCACTCATTCACTCGTTTACTCATTCATTCACTCATTCGTTCACTCAATATTACCCTGATATTACTAACTCACTCGTTCATTCACTCACTCACTCGTTCATTCACTCCCTAATTCATTCATTTAATCTGTCTTGTACAATATCACCCTTATATATTACTGAATCACTCATTCACTCATTCATTTACTCACTCTGTCCTGTACTATAATACCACCATATCACTTACTCTGTCACTCATTCCCTTACTCATTCACTCGCTCACTCATTAACTATTAAAAAAATGTAATAAAAAAAACTCCCATGCAGGACTGAGAAAGTATTAAATAAAAATTGTCATCTATTAAATAAAACTATATTTACATGCCAAAAGAATGTCTCACCATAACCCTCACACCCAGCACTCAAGCCTGTGGACTAACACACACACACACACACACACACACACACACACACACACACACACACACACACACACACACACTCCAGTCAGGCCTATAAGGTGCAGTGTATAAGGTTGTGTAAGGAATACCTTTACTGTGAGTTATACCGAGATAACCTGTAGAGCTGAAACTCAAAGGAAGCATACGAGGAATCTTACATATGAATACAATGCTGATTTATCTGTAACCTCATACTCTGTGTCATGCTGGAATTC
Organism: Silurus lanzhouensis; assembly: GCA_039877035.1. Classification (NCBI taxonomy): domain Eukaryota; kingdom Metazoa; phylum Chordata; class Actinopteri; order Siluriformes; family Siluridae; genus Silurus; species Silurus lanzhouensis. The sequence goes on along the minus strand of JBCEWE010000408.1, from coordinate 335,550 downwards.
ATGACAGAAACAGCAATTCATTAAATTCTGAATTTACAATTCAAAACAAAACATTGTGTCTGCCTTCATTCACAATATCTGACAAAAAACATCTTCTAACAATGTGGATGCAGCAGATCTTCAAGGTTTTATATCTGTCAATGCTAATACTGGAAGTTTTTCCTTCACCAAGTCACAAACGTACACTTATAAAGAGCATATTCATTCTTATTACCACATTATCTGTGTAAAGCTGCTTTAGGACAATGTTTATTGTTAAAAGCGCTATACAAATAAACATTAATTGAATTGAATGCTACCATATGTGCAGACATACAGAGGAACTGAAATACTTTTTTTTTTATTGTCAATGCAGTATAGAAAGTTTGTATAGGCAGTCAGTGCATATAGAACAGATTTTGTGGGATGTAACAGCATTGTACTTGTAGATATATAGATGTGTATATATATATATATATATATATATATATATATAAGCCAGGTATTTTTATTTATCGTAAACATCTGAATGTGTAAGGTGCAATATACATCCTAGTATATGTAAACATACTGATGTTCTGCTGCTCACCCTCTAGACCAGGGGTGTCAAACTCAAATTCACAGTGGGCCAAAATTAAAAACTGGGATGAAGTCACGGGCCAAACTCAATATTTATTGAAAATTATGCAATTGAGCATGTTTTCCATCTTTCTAGATGTGTAATGTTGAACCTTTTCATATGGAAACAAACTTTAGTTTTGCATAAACATTAAATCTGGAACAACCAAAGTTTAATATTATAAACACATGAGAAATTAAATTTGAAATAAAACACACATCAGTGGTATTCGTTTCTTATTATGTCTCTCTCTATCTATAGACTTTCGAATTCCTTTATAATGTAAGTCATTTTTCACAGGCCAACAACAAAACCAAAAATAATAATAATTTCCTTCAATTAAAAAAATCTTTCAACCATTAACAGTCCATGCCTTGGCGTAAGAAAAGTGCATAAAGACAACATTCATTCATTGGTTGAAGACAGATTCCTGCATCTCTTCTTAGATACAAGTGCATCATGTCTGGGTTTAGGCTCTGAGCTGAGGAAATCCTCAGGATAGAGTGAAGGTGTTCATCAGTGAGACTCCTGAGTGGTGTTTTGTTCATCTTCATTAAAGAGAACAGTTACACACACAGATATGTGCTGGTGAACACAGAGAGGATTTGAGCAGCTTGGGTTAGAGTAGTGTGTCGGGGAGGAAACATGGAAACTGTGCAGCACACACAGAGTCGCACTTTGACTCGAGCGTGTCTCTACACTGGAGTTCAATCAGCTCCATTTGGAGGTTGTTTGATGCGCTTTCCAAATCAACCACAAACGGATTACTGAGCAGTTCAAATCTGCATTTCTGGGCTTCAAAGTCGGTAAATCACCAGGTAAATTCAGCGCTTAGTACGCAGAATTTTTTAGCGCTGAGTTTTTCAGTGGTCTCGACTGATGTGCCAACGCACCAACAAAGCATTCTGGGATTTGTAGTATCAGCAGAGCATTCTGGGATTTGTAGTATTAGCAGTGTATGCGCTATATACTGGCGGGCCAGCACTAATATACATTTGATATGATCTCGCGGGCGGGTGAGTTTGACACACCTGCTCTAGGGTTACGGTAAGGGTAAGGGTTAGGGGATGCTTTAGAGGTCATCTTTTAAGGTTGATGACAATTTCTTTTGTCTTCCCCACATTGATGAAGAGATTGTTGTCGTTATACCACTGGACCAGTCAGTTCACCTCGCTCCTGTAGTTGGCCTCATTGTTGTAGGCCCACTACAGTTGTTTCGTCTACAAACTTGACGATGTGGTTGGTGGTGTAACTGGCTACACAATCATGGGTCAACAGGGTGAAGAGCAGATTTTTTTTTTACATGTATTGGTCTCTTTGATGAGAAATCCAGCACCCAGTTACAGAGAGGGGAGTTGAGTTCTAGGTGTCTCAGTTTGTTTATTAGCTGCTGGGGAATGATTGTGTTAAAAGCTGAACTAAAATCTAAAAACAGCATTCACACCTAGGAGTCTTTGGTGTCCAGGTGTGTAAGGGCTGGATGGAGAGCGGCTGAGATGGCATCCTCCGGTGGTTCTATATGCAAACTGGAACAAGTCGTGGGAGGAAGGAAGAATGGATTTTATGTGCTGCATGACCAGTCGCTGAAAACGACTAGTCGTTGTGAATTATTGTGGTGGCCTTGAAACACTTTGGAACAACTGTTTGACTCATTGAGATGTTAAAGATATCAGTTAGTACATCTTTGACTACTTCTGTGCAGTCTGTTAGAACCCGACAAGGTATGTTGTCTGGTCTATCTGCCTTGTGGGTCTTTTCCACGCTGACTGGGGACAGACACACAGCCTGTTCCTGCTCCTCAAAAAGGTGGGATCTTCTGGTGCCTTTGTGCTGTATTGGATGTCAAATAGTACAAAGAATTCGTTGTTAGCAGAGATAAGTCACTGTCACAGATCCGTGGTAGGGGTTTATAGTTTGATATAGTTGATTTTCTTCTAACACGCTACAATCCGTCACGCTCCCTGAGATCTCAAAACTCCAGACTTCTAGTAGTTCCTAGAATAGCGAAGTCCACTAAAGGTGGTAGAACATTCTCACATTTAGCTCCTAAACTCTGGAATAGTCTCCTGACAGTGTTCGGGGTTCAGACACACTCTCCCAGTTTAAGTGCAGATTAAAGACGTATGTTTTTAGCGAGTTCTACACATAACACACATCACATCATAACCTTGTGCTCCAGAACATCTGATCACATCACATTATCAACTTGTGCTGTTAATATCATGAACAGCAGCTACGCTAATTCCTCTCCACTGCTTCTCTTTCTCTCCCCATCCCGAGGCTTCCTGAGGTTGCTTCAGCTCCAATCACATCCCACCTTATGAAGATTGTGGACCTTTAAAGAAGTAGATGCCGAACTCGCAAACATCCTGAACCATCTAGAGACGTACCAGTGCCAATTGGATCCCGCTACATGTGTGGAGTTTTGACATTGGACCTCCTGGAGTGTTTAAAGGCTCTGGCATGGAGAAGCTGGTGTTGGATCTGTGATGGTCACAAATGTTGAGCTATTTTATGAGTTGCTCAGTAGCTCCTAGTTTTATAACCATATAGACTGTATAAGACTGTAGAAAGAACATCACTTATAATCACACACTCCAGTGCTCATGTTAGTTCTCACTCTCCAGTGTTCTGTAGTGTTTAAAGGTTTATGAACACACTCTTGATGTCACCCAAATGAGGATAAGGTTCTGCTTTTGAGTCTGGTTCCTCTCAAGGTTTCTTCCTCATCAGAGATAAACACACACCATTCACCTTCACTGTTAAATTCTATAAAACTGCTTTGAGACAATGTCTGTTGTGAAAAGCGCAATAGAAAAAAACTTGATCTGACTTGACTTGATAAAATTCAGATGTCTTGCCAGAGACTCTGTGTGTCTCTAGGGTTGCTGAAATGTCCAGATATTTTATTTCTGTATTGACATTCCCTGATTCCACAGGATGAGTTGGCTTTTTCTGTTGCTAGGACTGCAGGTTCACCGGCTCTAAAGGCTGCGTCCCGAGCCCTCAGAAGCTTGTTTACTTCTCCTGTCAGTCATGGTTTCTGGTTAGCCCGAATAGTGATGGTTGTCCTGTGTGTGACGTCATCAATGCACTTTGAGATGTAAGCAGTAATAGTCTAAGTATATTCCTCTATGTCTGTGTGGTCGTTGTAAGTTGCTGCTTCTTAGACGATGTCCCATTCTGTTGTGTCAAAAATTGGATTTTCTCAACATCCAATCAAAACTTCTGCAGATGAATCACCTGATGTGGTAGCAGCAGAGGAATAAACAATGTGCCAGGAAAAAAGAATGACCGCTTGAAGCCATGTGTTCCTGAGTACACCGTTTCAGGAAAGTGCTTGTGGAGAGCTTTCTGGCTCAGACGAGGAACTAACAAGACTAACCCTAACCTTAAACACACACACACACACACACACACACACACACACACACACACACACACACACACACACACACACACACACACAAATCCCCATAAATACATCAAATATTTGTTTACATTTATTTAGGATAAAAATATATATATATATATATATATTCAATTTTATAATTCAGTGGAAGAATAACTGTATATTTGTGTGTGTGTGTGTGTGTGTGTGTGTGTGTGTGTGTGTGTGTGTGTGTGTGTGTGTGTGTGTGTTAAATTGCCTGTTGTGTGTGACTTAACATGAGGTAGAGCCATTTAAGATGCTTCAAACAGGTAAAATAATTTTTGTCTTTTCCTTTCTGTCTCTTGTTTGCTCTCTCTCTCTCTCACTCTCACTCACTCACTCACTCACACACACATACACATATATACAGACACATTTATATTTGTGAAAGTTGGCAGATGCTTTCATGCAAAGCAACTTTCAATTGAGGGTTACAACTGACAGAAGTCAAACTCTCTAACCTCTGAGCTTCCACTCCCCACACATACACACACCTAGCAGCTCAGCCTTCATTTAAAAAAATCCACACACAGTTCACCTGTCACCTAGAAACACACACGCACACAGACACACAAACCGGTTCAACCTTACCCAGAAACTAATAACTTAGTATTTAGTCATTACTTTGTCACTTAGTTACTTACCAATAACTTCATATTTCCAATGACTCAGATAAACATTAGACATATCACTCATTTTCTTTGTGTGTGTGTGTGTGTGTGTGTGTGTGTGTGTGTGTGTGTGTGTGTGTGTGTGTGTGTGTTTTTCCTCCTCAGATTTCAGGGGTCTGTAATAATCACTCACACTGACCCCGTTGTAGCCTTTATAATAAATAAAAGTTTTTTTGGTGGGATTCAGCATGTTATATATTTGTATGTAATGCTTATCCAATCAGTTAAAGAAGGTACAGGACTGAATGCTCCATGTTTACACACAGGCCACCTTTTCTCTGTTTTTATGTTGATTATATTCAAATTACCCATCATTCTGAGAACTGATATTTATTTGCAGAAATATCACATCAAGGTATTGATTTTTCTTCTAATTTTCATTGAGTTATTACAGTACAGCAACGTTTCAGCTGTACAAAACCACCCCAACAAAACCACCCCAAATCACATTAAGAGCCATTTCTCAGATCCTGCACTAGTGCGTGACTCCCAGCAAAGGGGCACTGGAACACCCAGGCATGGGACAGAGGCAAAAACCTGCCAGAACCTGCTGGAAAACACAGATAGGCTGAGACTGGCATAATTCTTAAACACACACACAAGCACACACACACACACACACAGACATTCCCAATAAAGGTGTGGCTTGTCATCAGAATCTGAGGATTGTCTACTGCATAAAATGCATCAAAATGGCATTAAATAATTCCACCTGGTTTGGTATTTATTATTGAGTTAGATTTGCTTTATAGTACAAAACAAATGTAATTATACATTTATATGACTGATTTATGACATTAAAATAAACTTTGTAGTTTATTTATCTCTGTAAAGTTGCTTTGGGAAAAGGTCCATTATTAAAAATACTATACAAATAACACTGAAATAAGTTGAAATTAAATATTATATATATATATATATATATATATATATATATATATATATATATATATATATGGTGAGTGTATTTTATATATATATATATACAGTGGTACCTCGACATACGAGTTTAATTCGTTCCGTAATCTTGCTCGTATGTCAAATTGCTCGTATTTCAAAGCAAATTTCCCCATTGAAATTAATTGAAATGCCATTAATCCTTTCCAGCCCCCAAAATGCGACCCCAGTTGTTTTTGTTACGTGTTTTTGAATAAGAAAAAATTATTTATAAATGACAAATATTGTATAAAAACATAATAGAAAGAGAATGTAAAGATATAATAAGGTTTTGGAAGGGGGTGGAAGAGGCGATAAGGGAAAGGGAAAACTCGTTTTTTTACTATCACTCCTGTACACTACGTATCCCTAAACCTCAACATTTTAACTTTTTCTTCTTTGCTTATCCTAATTTTCGTCACAGTCTTCACTTTCTGGCTTCGATTCGCCATCTAGCAGCGGCGTCTCGAGCTCGTAACTCAAGTTTTTTCTCACGTAACAAAGCAAAAAATCGACCGAGTGACCGCTCGTATCTCAAAAAACTCGTATGTTAGGGCACTCGTATGTCGAGGTACCACTGTATGTGTGTATATATATAACACAATCATTCACTGCTTTTCAATAAGAGGCATGTCAGGAAGTGTAAAAACACACACACACACACACACACACACACACACACACACACACACCACACACACACACACACACACACACACACCACACACACACACACACACACACACATGTATTATTGGATCTGGAAACTGGTAATACAATAATTATTATTCATTAATTATGTTACACACGCACACTTGTGCACACACTCACCAAAACACACGCACATACATACACACATGCAGACACACATGTGTGTTTTCTCAGGGGTTCAGCCATCTCACGTATCATTGGACAGAATGTAAAGGCATCCAATCAGTTTGCTCCGCTTGTAAACATGTTGGTGTTTGAGGAGTCAATTAACGGGAGGAAACTCGGTGATGTCATTAACACGGAACATGAGAATGTGAAGTACCTTCCTGAACACAAACTGCCCAAGAACGTGGTGAGAACCTACACAATAGTCTGTATTACAGACTGCCTGAATACAGTCTCTCAGTCTCTTCATCACTCTGTTTGTCACAGTTGGTCTCTGTGTGATTACACTGGCCAACAAATTTTATTTAAATTTTAGTTCCCTCTGCAACTTTTGTTAAAATAACTAAATGTTCACACACTGAACACGGATATTTATTTGTAGTTTCTGTATAGCGTAGTTTTTTTCCAGAAAACATTGTAGCATTTCTTGCAGAATAATTCATCCTTCACTTTCCCTGTTAGTGTTTCTTCATGTTGGCAATGTCTTGGTGAAACCTAGACCTTCACCATGTTCGTCACTCACGGCGGTTGGCTGGGAAAAAGACTAAGTGAGAATGAAGAAAATGTATCTTCAGTGATATGTTGCAGCTCATCAACTTGTTTGCCTTTCAACCTGTTCGACAAAGTTTGGTGCCAGGTTTGATGTGCAAAGGTGGAAGAAATATGTTCTTCAGATCAACCAGTGCATCATGTGCAACATTCTTCTGCCCATGAACCAATTTCCTGTGAGGTAACCAGTCATTTATCATGTGACTTTTCTTTTGCTGTTGCTCAGCTGTCCCACTCACAAAGAAAACAACAGTACTTGGTGTATCCAAGCTACAGAGCGAGTAAAATTGCAAGTTCAGATTGCTACATAAATTCAAGCTGTACCTTGAGAAAATCAGAATAGGGTCCTGGGGGTCTGTAAATGATAATCAATGAAATTGACTGACTAGACTTGTTTTTGGAAGCTACATACTGTGTTATTTTGGTATAAAGAACTGTTACATTTATGTTAAGTTTTTGTGTGACACTTAGATTATTATTATAAATAACTACAACACCGCCTCCTCTGCCATTTGAGGATGGATTTGGACTGTAATTAATATCACTAGTCTACTAGAACCCACATAGCAGTACTGGATTGGCCCAGTGATGAAAGCAATGCCAAACTAAATATAGAAAAACTATTTTCATTTATCACTTACCAAACTTAGAATTATTTATTTATTTATTTATTTATTTATTTATTTATTTATTTATTTAATCCATGTTTTTTTTTTTTTATTGTATTTATTTATTTATTTATTTTTGCCACAATAGGACATTTTTAAGAGAGAAGAAATTTGGCCTTGTCTTGTGCATGAAAAGGTTTAAAGAAAATATGAGAGGTTTAATGTTATTATAAAATATAAAAGGTTTTACATTTAATTTGCTATACATTTTTCAAATAAAGTGATGTATGCTACATGCTTTATGCCAGTGCCAACTGAATTCCAACTGTGCCGGCTTTATGCCAAATTGGGGCAAGAAGTCCTTGCTACCTAGGAATGTGCACAGGACCACAGGTTGCATGAACAGTTCTGCATTTAAAAACTGTCTTTCGGCTTCTCCCATTAAGGGTCGATACAGCGGATCATCCGCATGTGTGATTTGGCACATGTTTTTTCCTGGATGCCCTTCCTAACGCAACCCTCCCCATTTATCCGGGCTTGGGACCGGCACTAAGAATGGCTGGAGTTGATTCTCTGGCCAGGGATCGAACCCAGGCCGCATGCTAACCACTAGACCACCAGGGGACCCGAAACTTTTTTTGGCTTTTCCCGTTAGGGGTCACCACAGCGGACCATCCGCATGTTTGAACAGTTCTGCATTTAACTGTTAAATTCTGTAAAGCTGCTTTGAGACAATGTCTGTTGTGAAAAGTGCTATAGAAATAGACTTGACTTGAATTTAAGCACCTAAAGTATTACTACACACCTCAACAATGGAACTGTAATGAATTAACATTGTGTTGAGGATGAGGTTCCTTTTTAAATTTGGTTCCTCTCAAGGTATCTTCCTCATGCCATCTCAGGGAGTTTTTCCTTCACCACAGTCACCACTGTCTCACTTATTAGAGATGTACAATTATAATGAACAAACTTATAATAAACCTACACATTCTTGTATAAAACCTTATAACTACTTTATCTGTGTAAAGCTGCTTTGAAACAATCTTCTTCTTCTTTCGGCTGCTCCCATTAGGGGTCATCACAGCGGATCATCTGTCTCCATACCACCCTGTCCTCTACATCTGCCTCTTTCACACCAACTACCTGCATGTCTTCCCTCACCACATCCATGAACCTCCTCCTTGGTCTTCCTCTTTTCCTCCTTCCTGTTGGCTCCATCCTCAGCATTCTCCTACCAATTTAACTCATGTCCCTCCTCTGCACATGTCCAAACCATCTCAATCTCACCTCCCTCACCTTGTCTCCAAAACGTCCAACATGCGCTGTCCCTCTAATAAACTCATTTCTAATCTTGCCCATCCTCGTCACTCCCAACGAACATCTCAACATCTTCAGCTCCGCTACCTCCAGCTCAAATCAAATCAAATCAAATCAAATCAAATTTTGTTCATCACATACACATACATACAGGGTACGACATGCAGTGAAATGCTTTATACGACGGTCCGGCAAGAGGGGAATAGGGTGGGGGGAAAGAAAAAAAAAACAGATAAATAAAGTATAAAAACTATATAAAATAGAATATAAGGTATAAGGATATATAAAAATAGGTATGTAAACAAGAGAGAAAAATGTATATACAGAGAAAATCCTTATGGCAGTAGACGGTGAAACAGTAAACAGTGTGTACCAATGTGTAAACAATAGACAATTTTAGTGATGGGTTGTCCATAAAGTGTCCGTGTGCAGTATGGTGCGGTGTAAGGGTCCGTAAGTGTCCGTGTGCAGTATAGAGTGTCCATAAAGTGTCCGTGTGCAGAATGGTGTGGTATAAAATAAATAATATAAAGTGCACTTTGCTGTGCAAGTCCAGAGTTTAAAGTGACGTGGTGCGAGAGGTGAGGTATGTACAGAGAAGAGGTGTGATGATGGAGAGAGTGGACCAGCTTTTAGATCCCGAGTGTTTCCTGGTTTAAACACCGAATGGCCTGCGGGAAGAAGCTCCTCCTCATTCTCTCTGTGTTCGCTTTCAAGGAGCGGAAGCGCTTCCCTGAACGCAACAAAGAGAAGAGTCCATTGTTGGGATGGCTGAGGTCCTTCACAATCTTCCTAGCTCTGGTCCTGCACCGCAAGCTGTAGATGTCCTGCAGGTCAGGGAGCTCGGTGTGGATGGTACGTTCAGCTGAACGCACCACCCTCTGGAGGGCTCGTCTGTCCTGCATGGTGCTATTCCCGAACCAGGAAGTGATGCTACCCGTCAGAACGCTCTCACTGGTGCAGGTGTAGAAAGTCTTTAGCACCTGAGAGGGTAGTTTAAAGTCCCTTAAGCGTCTCAGATGGTACAGACGCTGCCGGGCCTTCTTCACCAGGGTGTTAGTGTGACAGGACCAAGACAGGTCCTGTGTGATGTGAACACCCAGGTACCGGAAACTGTCCACTCTTTCCACTGGAGTCCCGCAGATGTTTAGTGGTTGGTATGACCGCTCCCGCTTTGTGCTGAAGTCCACAATCAACTCCTTAGTTTTGCTGACGTTCAGGAGAAGGTTGTTCTCCTGGCACCATCTCTCCAGGTTTTTAAACCTCCTGTAGGTAGGCCGTCTCGTCGTTGTTGTTGATCAGGCCCACCACAACAGTGTCGTCAGCAAACTTGATGATGGTGGTGGAGTTGGATGTGGCCACACAGTCATATGTGTACAGTGAGTACAGCAGGGGGCTCAGAACACAACCCTGGGGAGCTCCACTGCTGAGGGTGAGGGTGGATGAGGTGTGTTTTCCCACCCGTACGGCTTGTGGTCTGTCTGTCAGGAAGTTAGAGATCCATTGACACAGCGGCTGGCTGAGGCCCAGGACCTCCAACTTAGAGGTGAGTGTGGAGGGGATTATGGTGTTAAATGCTGAACTGTAGTCTACGAACAACATCTTTGCATAATTCCCGTTTCTTTGGTCCAGGTGGCTCATCATGGTGTGGAGGAGATGAGCAATGGCGTCCTCAGTAGGGCGGTTCTGACGGTACGCAAACTGTAATGGGTCCAGTGTGTCTGGTAGTGATGCAGTGATGAAGTCTCTGACCAGTCTCTCAAAGCACTTCATCACTACTGAGGTCAGAGCTACAGGGCGGTAGTCATTGAGGCAGGCGGGCTGGGGTTTCTTCGGAACAGGAACAATGGTGGACTGTTTAAAACATGAGGGGACAACAGACTGTTCCAGTGAGAGGTTGAATATCTCAGTGAACACCGGTCAGCGCAGGCTTTCAGAACCCGACCTGTGATGCCATCTGGTCCTGCTGCCTTCCTGGTATTCACTCTCTTGAATGCCCTCCTCACGTCATGCTCCGAGATGGTGAATGTGTTTACCTCTCCGGCTCTCTCGGCGTGCACGCTGGTTGTGCCGCTAGCACCGCCAGCGTGGTTAGCTGCAGCCTCGAAACGAGCGTAAAAGGTGTTTAGCTCGTCTGCCAGAGAAGCGTCCGCACTCACCATTCTAGAAGATGGTGTTTTATAGTCCGTTATTGTCCTTAGTCCCTGCCACAGGCTCCTAGAGCCACCATGTTGAAACTGTGACTCTAGTTTCCTCCCGTAGCGCCGCTTTGCATCCTTCACCGCTCTGCGAACACTGTAAGACGCAGCCTTGTACTCATCCATGTCCCCGGTGGCGAGGCCCGTGTTGTAGGCAGCGGAGCGGGATCTCAGAGGGCGCGGATGGTTTTATCCACCCACGGCTTCTGGTTGGGAAACGTTCTGATGGTGGTTTTCTGCACCGTATCATCCGCTAGTTTCCCGATGAATCCCACAACCGCTTCCGTAAACATGTTGACGTCATCAGAGCTGCGCCGGAACATGTCCCAGTCTGCATCATCCAGAGCGTCCTGTGCTCGACAATGCTGCGTCATCCAGAGCGTCGACAATGCTCGCGCCGTCGCACCAGTGGTTGTTCACCATCAGACACACTCCACCTCCTCTTGACTTCCCCGACTCCAGTGTTCTGTCCATGCGGTAAACCTAGAAAAACTCGGCCGGCTGGATGGCGTGGTCCGGTACCGCTGGGTTCAGCCATGTCTCGGTGAAGCAGAGAAGGTTGCAGTCCCGAATGTCTCTCTGGAACTTGACCCTTGCCCTGAGGTCGTCGAGCTTGTTCTCTAGTGACGTTGGCTAGCAGGATACTAGGTAAGGGAGCGCGGTGTGCGCGTGCCCTCAGCCTGTTCCTGACGCCGGCTCGTTTCCCTCGCGGACGCCGGTACGGGTCGCGTCCTTTGTTCTCCCTCAGGATCTCGCTCGGCCAGCATGGGTCCGGGTTTAAAAACGGCGAAAAGTGAGTGCATTGTACACCAATAGATATAAGAGTGTCTCTGTCATATCAGCCGACCTCACCGGCGCCATCTTGACATGTTCCATCTTGACATGTTATAGGTCTCACCACAGTCCTATAAACTTTCCCTTTCACTCTCACAGATACTCTTCTATCACAAATCACTCCTGCTATCACTCTTCCCCACCCACTCCACCCTGCCTGCACTCTTTTCTTTACTTACCTAACACACTCTCCATTACTTTGGACTGTTGACCCCAGGTACCTGAACTCCTCCACCTTCTCCACCTCTTCTCCCTGCAACCACACACCTCCACTGCCCTCCATCTCATTCACACACATGTACTCTGTCTTACTCCTACTGACTTTCATTCCCCTTCTCTCCAGCGCGTACCTCCACCTCTCCAGGCTCTTCTCAACCAGCTCATTACTCTCACCACATATCACAATATCATCCGCAAACATCATAGTCCAGGGAGACTCCTGTCTGACCTCGTCCGTCAACCTGTCCATCACCACTGCAAACAGGAAAGGGCTCAGGGCCGATCCTTGATGCAGTCCAACCTTCACCTTGAACCAGTCTGTCGTTCCACCACATATGTCCTGCACCACCCTCACATACTTCTCTGACACACCTGACTTCCTCATAGAATACCACAACTCCTCTCTCCACCCTGTCGTACGCTTTCTCTAAATCCACAAACACACAATGCAGCTCCTTCTGACCTTCTCTATACTTTTCCATCAACATTCTCAAAGCAAATAATGCATCTGTGGTGCTGTTCCTCGGCATGAAACCATACTGTTGCTCACAGATGGTCACCTCTTCTCTCAACCTGGCTTCCACTACTCTTTCCCATAACTTCATGGTGTGACTGATCAACTTTATTCCCCTGTAGTTACTGCAGGTCTGCACATCTCCCTTATGCTTAAAGATCGGTACCAGCACACTCCTTCTCCATTCCTCACGCATCCTCTCACCTTCCAGAATCTTGTTAAACAATCTGGTTAAAAACTCCACTGCATCTCTCCTAAACATCTCCACACTTCTACAGGTATGTCATCTGGTCAACTTATATTGTTTAAGTAGGCCGCTCAATGCTTGTTAATGCATAGAGATCAATGTATTCAGCCACTTAGTTATAACTTGCTAAGTCATTGATAGTCAGAAACCAGAAGGTCCCAGACGTTGTGCTCTATGCTCCATCTGTTCATGAGCCTTCAGTTTGTACTATCCTGGTCATAGATTTGCGGCTGGCAAATAATTATATATTTTTTTCTGAAATCATTAAATTTATTTGCCAGCCAATAATCAGTAAACAAATGTCACATCTAAAACAAATAATAGAAGAATGTTACATAACATGATCAGCATAAAACCAAATATTTTAGCAATGCAGTTTACTAAAGAATTGTTAAAGAATCATTGTGGCAATAGAGACACACAGAGAGTGTCAGGAATCCACCTGCCACGCCCCCTTCGGTGGCTTCACGCCTCTGCTCTCTCACTGAAGCTCCCGGCACTGCACTCTCCCCGCGGTTGCGCTTACTCCCCAAAGCGCACCCCGGATTACCCCTATCCTCCGGTGTGTTCATTCTCGGACTGTGTGGACCTCGCCCCTCCAGGGCGTACCACGGATATCCCTCTTTGAAATCCAAAGGACTGCCATGTGTATGTATGTGTGTGTGTGTGCGTGTGTGTGTGCTTGTGTATATCTCTCTCTATCACTCTCGTTAATAAACCCGAGCGAGCTTTACTCTGGCTTCCCCCTCCCGTTCACTCGCTCTATGACTGAGACTGTGTGGGAAGTTCTGACTACCGAATGCTTCCCTAAATGTTTCACCAAATTTCCTTAAATACCCAAACCATCGTAAAAACTCATAAATTCAAAGTAATATAAGCTTTGCAAACTCTTTCTTGGGACAGGAGGTGACCTAAAATCTAAATGTTACCTAGATTAAAACCAACACCTGGGAAGGATCTTCTCGGGGCAACCCTTATGTCAGTAGGACATAATTTTCCCAAACCTGAGGTCTGTTCTACTGATATGGGACTGAGATCATATTTGTAATCACACTGAGACCTTTAAAATGATACCAAACATGTGAAGGTAAAATGTATACATTCCTAAAATGTAATTATTACATTATGCAAGTGAAGTAGCTTGAATTCTGGGACCTTCTACATCAGCTTTCCATGACCTGGCCATCTCCCCAAGAGGGAAAGAGGGGGCTCAAGGATGGGTGATTGGGCAGCTGAACAGATGGCTTTCTCTCCTCAGATCAAAAAGATACTTTCCTCAGATTAGAAGGTTTATTGTTTTGTTGCATGGTAGTTCTCAGGGTCTGGCCTCAGGAAGTTGCATGGCAGTTCTCGTGGTCTGGGATCATAAACAGATCTGACCATCCTTACAGTTTGTCCCCTGGCCCCTTGGGGCAAACTCAGAGCAGTCCCTGAGGGGCTATAATTGGATGGTGATTTTTTTCCAAAATTCAGTGATATTATAGTTGATGCAAAGCTGGTACCTTGGTACCTGGAGTAAGGGTTACGGCAGAATAAACCGAAGTACGTAAGGAATGAATATGGTGCCGGAAGGAGCAGCACTGGAACAGAGTGAATACAAAGGTGGGATTATCCAATCCCACCAGGTGTAGACTGTGCCGAGCGGGTGGATGAGCTGGATAGGATATTGGCAGTCTTCTTAACCAGGTTTGTCTCCACCTGTGCTTGGTTAAGATGATATTTAGTCTGCAAAATCATATTCTGCAGTCCATTGCGTCAACCAAGGTTTTTGTACCTTGCTCATAGAAGGTGTCCTCCCACCACGGGCATCAATGTCCATTGGCACTCTCCCCAAGATATTTATCTGACCCATAGAAAAATCCTCTGTCACCTTCAAGCAGAAGGTGTGATTTGCAGGGCAGGTCAGACCTACATATGTGAATGAGTTCATTTCACTGATGACACACCACTGTGTATGAAAAGCCTGAACAGCATCAGAATGACCATGCAATGATTGTATATAATAATTTTAGAATTATTAGAAACAAATGGTTGTAAAGTGTTACAAGTACAAATAATATAGCTAGATGTTTTAAGACAACAGGTGCGAGTTGTAAATAAGATCTAAGTGCCCTTCAAAGTCATATACCCAGTAAGGTGGTCCCATTTAATGATTTGATCTTTTACTACGATGCCAATAGTTTGTATGGTGGTGGAATTTAATTATACCTGATCTGTGTGAGGGGAAAAGTAGCAAAAAACCCAATGCAGCCAGAACACTCATTGCCAGTATACATCATTAACATTGACAAAAGTTCAGAATAATTTATCTTTTATTTTTTCTGATTTTTTTCTATGCAAATCCAAAATTTCATTAAGATCATTTAAGACATGCCTAGGTGTCTTATGGAGACGTAGATCTAAAATTTCCTATCGTGCTGCAGTAAAAAGATCTTGTACAAAAGTTCTGCAAGCTAAGCCAAGCTGGATGGTACAGGTCTGATTGAAAATTGTATGGCTGATTGCGAGAAGCACCTGCGCTTCAGATCTAACCGCTTTGATAAAGTTTTCATTACTATTGGTGATGTGTTGAAAACCAGTGGCCACCTGGTTTGCCAACCACATTGAAAATTGCGATTGTCCTGTTATTTTATAAGTGTTGGCTTTAGAATTAATTGAACCAAAAAGGCCTGCTATATTTCCAAACAGGTCTCATATAGTATGGACAGGTGGAATTTAAAAGTCTTTTTTTATAATCATATAATCATATGTTCGGACATATGGCATCCATGGGATTGCTGTAACTGTCCTGAAAATAGACATAACACAAATATCACAGGTAATTTAATGAACCTTTAAACAATTTGCATTGAGACATGTGATAACATCTCATCTTTCCTCTGATGGTCACGGCCACACAACTGTTGCAAACAGCTTTAATTTTATATGGCCCGTGCCATCTAGGGGAAAATGCATTTTGGTTAACAAAGACATAAATCATAACAATGTCTCCTTCTGCAAATTTGATTATAGAGTTTAGAATGAATTGTGCTTTGTTTGCCAGATTTGACTGTTGTTTAAGTGCAGTGCGTGCATATAACACTTTCAATTGCTCTTGCAATTGTTTTAAAACAGTCTGCTGAGTTGCAAGCATGAGGGGCCCCAAGTCTGCTGGGGAAATCTCTGCATCAATGGGCAGTTTCATCACCCTTCCAGTCATAAGTTCATACAGGCTGTTGCCCGTAGCCTTTGATGGTGTTGCTCGCAATACAGGCGGAACTGTGGGTAGAGCCTCAGTCCACTTGTTTTGGTGCTGTGCAACTTGTTTGGCAACGTTTTCTTTTATGGTGCGATTGACATGTTCAAACATTCCAGAACTTTGTGGGCGGTATGGGATATGGAACTTCTGCACATGTTTCTCATGACTTGTCAGGTAGAGTGAGTACCTTGAGCCGATTCAATTTGAATCGATGCCCCCCAGAGAGGGATGATTTGGTTCACTATCACATGTGCCACTGGGTTCGCTGTGTTATTGTGAGTGGGAATTGCTTTAACCCATTTAGAAAATGTATCAATTATCAAGAGACAATAGCAGTACCCCCTCTTGGCACTGGGTAGCGGACCAATGAAATCCAATTGCAGGTTTTCCCGGGGCCCTTTAGATGGTTTAGGCCTGAGTAGGTTTGTTTAGCCTTTCATGCCCTGATTAACCGTAGCACACACCAAACAGGTGTTGCACCATCTCTCAATATCTGCGGTCATTCCTTGCCACCAAAACTGTCTTTGTATCAGCTGCAATGTCTTTGCTAGTGATACGTGAGCATACTCATGATACAACTTGATTACTGGTTTTTGTAGGGCTTCAGGAACAACAAATTTTCCGTCTCAGTACAATACCTTTAATAACATTAACCATTTGATCATGCTTTAAATGCGGTACGATATCTCCATCATTTACATTTACATTTGCTACATTTGGCAGACGCCCTTATCCAGAGCGACTTACAACTGAGCAGGGGAGGGTTTTTTAGGGTTTTGCTCAAGGGCCCAGCAGTGGCAGCTTAGTGGTGGTGGGATTTGAACCTGTGATCTTCTGATCCAAAGCCCAATGCCTTAACCACTGAGCTACCATCAGAGACCCACAAGTCTTTTTGGTACTGTTTGAGATCACTCCACATTTAAAAATTAGAATAATGATTCATTTCTCCTGTTCACAATTCAATAAAAGAAAATGCAAATTTTAAGTAATTTGATTTATTTCTACACAGATAGCTGTTCCTGACATCACAGAGGCTGTAGCTGGAGCAGATATCCTTATCTTTGTCGTTCCTCATCAGTTTATTGGAAAACTATGTGACCAGATGAAGCCTCACATTAAACCA
Organism: Silurus lanzhouensis; assembly: GCA_039877035.1. Lineage (NCBI taxonomy): Eukaryota > Metazoa > Chordata > Actinopteri > Siluriformes > Siluridae > Silurus > Silurus lanzhouensis. Next base: position 318,189 of record JBCEWE010000408.1, on the reverse strand, counting down.
GGAGCCATCGGAATCTCACTCATTAAGGTCAGAGCCAAACAGATCAATTATACATACAATGTACATATTACATACTGTATTTTTTACACTCCTCATTCTCCACACACATTATCAGAAATGTTCGAAAACCGGACCTAATTATCCCATAAGAAATAATGGAAAACCAATTAATCCGTTCCCGAACTCCACCAATACCCAATAATTAACAATTGTTTCCTGTTTTTAGTCGTATTAATACTGTCAGGAATCCCCCTGCCACACCCCCTTCGGTGCTTCAGGGAATGCCCTGTTCCTTCGCTCATGCGTGCCCCGCCCACATTGAGCTCATCGCAATCGGGCTTCCTCCATAAAGCCCCGTGGATATTATTTATGGACTGCCTTTTGCCGGATTATCCCGATCTCTGCGGGTATTTTGTGTTGGCTCGGTAAAAGTATAAATTAACAACTTTACAAGAGTAAGAAACAAAATGATTACTGTACTTACTCGTTCACTACTAATTGTAATATTGACCGCTAAATATCACTAATATTGTTCACAAACAGAAGTTGCGATAGATGCTTACTCAGCGATGGTTGAAGCGGAAGCAGTTTCTTCCCCTCGCTCTGGGTTGGGCAGCATGGGTGGCGTTCGATAACTGGAATGTTCGATATCCGAGCCGTTCGATAACCGGGGGACCACTATATATATATATATATATATATATATATATATATATATATATATATATATATATATAGGGATAGTGTAATTTGCTCTCCATGCATTTGGAGGGAGCTGTGTGTTCTTTGTTATTAGTGGATTGAGCCTTATTCGCAAGGATGGAGCTGTTTCCCCCAGTTCTATTTCCTTTGTGAAAAGGTAAGGAGGATTTTCACTGTTCTCCATAATATACAGTATGTTAAATTTATCCAATTATATTAGCCATCCATGTTATTCAAAGAAATATATTGTTTTACAAAGGGTTTAATAACATGTTTGTGAAATTATATTGGATGGATTGTTTTATATATTTTATTTTTTGCATGTTTTCTGAGTTCCATGTGGTGCAGCATATTTTATGTAATGTGATGTGTTATTTTTTTTATTTTGGCTACAGCCAACATTTGTCTTTTACATGCAGTAGTTTAATTTCATTTTTTTTAGAGAATTTGTGAACCATGACTTACTATTTAGCTGTAGCCACATCCATATTTAGTTTAACTCTAATTTGTTATGAATGTGTGTATGTATGTATATGTATCCATGTTAGAAGTTTTAATGAGTCAGTCCTGTGAAAAGGCTTTTGCAGTGTTGGTTCTGCTGTGAAAGTAACTGAGTTGGATAAAGAAGCCTAATTAAAGAAAGCTGCTCTGTTTGACTCAACAATCGCGGTGTCCTCCGCAGAGACAACGCAGAGACAACTGGAGGAGCACACTGGCGAAGAGGGTTATTTATATATATATATATATATATATATATATATATATATATATATATATATATTTATATATATATATATATATATATATATATATATATATATATATATATATATATATATATACTGCTCAAAAAAAATAAAGGGAACACTTAAACACATCCTAGATCTGAATGAATAAAATATTCTTATTAAATACTTTGTTCTTTACATAGTTGAATGTGCTGACAACACAATCACACAAAAATTATCGATGAAAATCAAATTTATTAACCCATGGAGGTCTGGATTTGGAGTCACACTCAAAATTAAAGTGGAAAAACACACTACAGGCTGATCCAACTTTGATGTAATGTCCTTAAAGCAACTCAAAATAAGGCTCAGTAGTGTGTGTGGCCTCCATGTGCCTGTATGACCTCCCTACAACGCTTGGGCATGCTCCTGATGAGGTGGTCTCCTGAGGGATCTCCTCCCACATCTGGACTAAAGCATCCCCTTAAATCCTGGACAGTCTGTGGTGCAACGTGGCGTTGGTGTATGAGTGAGACATGATGTCCCAGATGTGCTTAATTGGATTCAGGTCTGGGGAACGGGTGGACCAGTCCATAGCATAAATGCCTTCGTCTTGCAGGAACTGCTGACACACTTCAGCCACATGAGGTCTAGCATTGTCTTGCATTAGGAGGAACCCAGGGCCAACCGCACCGGCATATGGTCTCACAAGGGGTCTGAGGATCTCATCTCGGTACCTAATGGTCAAGTCAAGTCAAGTCAAGTTTATTTGTATAGCGCTTTTCACAACAGACATTGTCTCAAAGCAGCTTTACACAAATCAACAGTGATGGTGAATGGTGTGAATTTGTCCCTGATGAGCAAGCCGTGGCGACTGTGGCAAGGAAAAACTCCCTTAGATGTTATGAGGAAGAAACCTTGAGAGGAACCAGACTCAAAAGGGAAACCCATCCTCATTTTGGGTGACATCAAGAGTTTGATCATAAATCTTTCAACAGTACAGAACACTGGAGAGTGAGAACTAACATGATTACTGGAGTATAAGATTATAAGTGATGTTCTTTCTGCAGTCTTATACAGTCTATATGGTTAGTAGCTCCGAGTTTTATGAGCTCAGCATTTGTGATCACCACAGATCCAGCATCAGCTTCTCCATGCCAGAGCCTTTAACACTCCAGGAGGTCCAATGCCAAACTCCACACATGTAGCGGGATCCAAATGGCACTGGTACGTCTCTAGATGGTTCGGGATGTTTGTGAGTTCGGCATCTACTTCTTCAAAGGTCCGTAATCATCACGAGGTGGGAGGTGACTGGAGCTGGCCAAACCTCAGGGTGTCTCGGGATGGGGAGAGAAAGAGAAGCAGTGGAGAGGAATTAGCGTAGCTGCTGTTCATGATATTAACAGCACAAGTTGATAATGTGCATGTGATCAGATGTTCTGGAGCACAAGGTTATGATGTAATGTGTGTTATGAGTAGGCTTTGCTAAAAAGATATGTTTTTAATCTACACTTAAACTGGGTGAGTGTGTCTGAGCCCCGAACACCGTCAGGAAGACTATTCCAGAGTTTAGGAGCTAAATGTGAAAAAGCTCTACCACCTTTAGTGGACTTTGCTATTCAAGAAACTACTAGAAGCCCAGAGTTTTGAGATCTCAGGGAGCGTGGCGGATTGTAGCGAGTTAAAAGACTGGATAGATATATGGGAGCCAAACCATTTAGTGCTTTATAAGTGAGAAGTAATAGTTTGTAGTCTATTCGAAACTTAACAGGAAGCCAATGTAGGGACGATAAGATCGGGGTTATGTGATCATATTTTCTTGACCTTGTAAGAACTCTGGCTGCTGCATTCTGGACTAACTGAAGCTTGTTTATTAATGATGCAGGACATCCACCTAGTAACGCATTACAGTAGTCTATTCTGGAGGTCATGAACGCATGGACGAGCTTCTCTGCATCGGATATGGACAACATATTTCTTAGCTTAGAAATATTTCTAAGGTGAAAGAAGGCTGTTTTAGTAACTTGACTGATATGATTTTTGAAAGACAAGTCGCTGTCTAAAATAACACCCAGGTCTTTTACCGTTGAACTAGTGGTTACAGAGCATCCGTCTAAATGCAGGTTGAGATGCTGGAGCTTCTGTATACTAGTTTTTGGTCCGATGAGCAAAATCTCAGTCTTATCGGAAATTAAAAAGTAGAAAGTTATGGGTCATCCAATCTCTTATTTCCTTAACACACTCAGTTATCCGGGTTAATTGAGCTGTATCGCCTGGTTTAGATGAAATATATAGCTGAATATCATCAGCATAACAATCGAAGCTAATTTCATGCCTTCTAATAATATTTCCTAACGGAAGCATGTATATTGTGAACAGCAGGGGTCCTAGAACTGAACCTTGCAGCACGCCATAATTTACTTGCATTAGCCTGGATAGCTCTCCATTTAAATCTACGAAATGGTAACGATCGGACAGGTAGGATTTAAACCAGCTTAATGCCTGTCCCTGAATGCCGATGTAATTTTGTAATCGATCTAGGAGGAGATCATGGTCTATAGTGTCGAATGCAGCACTAAGATCTAGTAAAACCAACAGCAAAATGAAGCCTTGGTCTGAAGCTAAAAACAGGTCATTAGTTATTTTAACTAGAGCAGTTTCTGTGCTATGATGGGGCCTAAAACCTGACTGAAATTCTTCAAAGATATTGTTCTCTTGCAGGTAGGAACATAACTGGGCAGCGACAATCTTTTCTAAAATCTTAGACATAAATGGGAGATTTGAAATGGGTCTGTAATTTGATAACGTGTTTGGATCCAGATTAGGTTTTATAATGAGGGGCTTAATAACTGCTAACTTGAGGGATTTAGGGACGTGACCTAAAGATAGTCAGGAGTTAATAATATTTAGAAGAGGTTCACCAGTTGTATATAACACTTCCTTCAGTAATTTAGTAGGAATTGGATCTAACTGACATGTTGTCGATTTAGCTTTGGCAATAACATTATACAGCTCTTCCTGTCCTATACATGTAAAACAGTGGAGTTGTGGAGTTGAAGGTAACACTGTCTCAGGAGATGGTGTCAGAGGTTGAACTGCCACAATTGTTTTTCTAATGTTATCTATTTTTTCAGTGAAGAAAATCATAAAGTCCTCACTACTAAACTGTGATGGAACACAATTTTCAGAGCCCTGATTTGTAGTTAGTTTAGCTACAGTACTGAAAAGGAACCTGGGATTGTTTTTGTTGTTTTCTATAAGTTTGCTCAGGTGTTCAGCTCTAGCAGCTTTTAGCGCCTGTCTGTAGCTGAGCATACTGTCTTTATACGCGATTCTAAATACCTCCAATTTAGTTTTCCTCCATTTTCTCTCCAGATTACGGGCTGTTCTCTTGAGTTCATGCGTATGACTATTATACCAAGGTGCAGGTGCTTGTTCTCTAACCTTTTTTAACCGGATGGGGGCAACGGTGTCTATTGTGCTAGTGAGGATAAGGTCTATGTTGTTAGTGATTTCATCAAGATTATTAGTAGTTATGGGTTTAGTGAGAAATTGAGATAAATCAGGCAGGTTATTTATGAATCTGTCCTTAGTGGTTGGAACAATAGTCCTACCAAGTCGATAACGTGGTGCAACACGGCTAATCTGCTCTACCGGTAGTGTGTACAGTATGAGGTAATAGTCTGTGATGTCATCACTCTGAGGTAAAATATCTATATTAGTGACGTCTGCTCCGTGGGATATTATTAAGTCTAATGTGTGGTTAAAGCGATGAGTTGGTCTGGTGACGTTTTGTTTAACCCCAAAAGAGTTTAATAAATCAACAAATGATAATCCTAGAGCATCGTTTACATCATCTACATGAATATTAAAATCTCCTACAAGCAGCACTTTATCAAAATTGATCAAGAGGTCTGACAGAAAACAAGCAAACTCTTGAAGAAAATCAGCGTAGGGCCCTGGGGGTCTGTACACGGTGACCAGAGCGAGTTTTCTATGTATGTCTAAAAATACAACTTTAAGAACGAGCACTTCAAATGATTTAAAGCTGAATCCTAACATCTGACTAACATTAAGAGAGGCAGTATAAATGGTTCCTACACCCCCCCCACGACCAGTCTGACGCGGCTCATGCTTATAAACATATCCTGACGGTGTCGACTCGTTTAGACCCATATAATCACCTGGTTTAATCCAGGTCTCAGTAAGACAGAGTGCATCGAGATTATTCTCTGTGATCATCTCATTTATAATCAGTGCTTTGGGTGCAAGTGATCTAATGTTTAAAAGACCAAACTTTAAAACTTTTTGGTGTTTGTTTATCTGGCATTTTTCAGTTTTAACTTCAATGAGATTATTTCTGGATCTTGTGTATTTAATTCTTGGTTTTGCTACACGAGGAATAGATACGGTTTCTATAAACTGGGCTGTGTGTGAACTTGTAACTATTTGGTCTGTTGTATGCGTGTTCTCATTGTCGTAAATTTCCTGATGTCTTACCAGTCAGATGGTGTGAAGTATCCTAGAGATGTTATCTGATAGCACTGCTGCTCCAACTCTGCTGGGGTGCAGGCCATCATGATTTAGAATTGTACTGAAAATCTGACATATAAAAAGTAAACAAAAATGGAGCTAAAACCGTTCCTTGAGGGACTCCAGTGCTGCACCTCACTACTTGAGAGACACAGTCCTGCATCCTCACATACTGTGGTATATTTGAAAGATAGTCAATTATCCAATTTACCATACCATGATGTACTCCAGCATTTTCCATCTTACTTTGCAATAGTGAGGGCTGAATAGCATTAAATGCACTAGAGAAGTCAAAGAAAGTAATCCTGACAGTACTGTCCGGGGTCTCTAAATGACTTAAAGATTTATGCAAGAGGTATATAAGTGCATCGTCAACCCCAACACCAGTTTTATAAGCAAACTGAAGTTTATCCACAGCACCACACAATACTGACTTTAAGTAATCTAGTACTAATCTCTCAAACACCTTCATTAACTGTGACATTAAAGATATTGGTCTATAATGTGAGAACTCCTTGGGATTTATTAACTTGAACTAACTAAGAAGAGGATGACCGGGGCCATGTATTGCGAGATGTTGGGGAACAACCTCCTTCCCTCAGTTAGAGCATTGAAGATGGGTCGAGGCTGGGTCTTCCAACATGACAATGACCTGAAGCACACAGCCAGGATAACCAAGGAGTGGCTCTGTAAGAAGCATATCAAGGTTCTGGCGTGGCCTAGCCAGTCTCCAGACCTAAACCCAATAAAGAATCTTTGAAGTAAGCTCAAACTCCGTGTTTCTCAGCAACAGGCCAGAAACCTGACTGATCTAGAGAAGATCTGTGTGGAGGAGTGGGCCAAAATACCTCCTGCAGTGTGTGCAAACCTGGTGAAAAACTACAGGAAACGTTTGACCTCTGTAATTGCAAACAAAGGCTACTGTACCAAATATTAACATTGACTTTCTTAGGTGTTCAAATATTTATTTGCAGCTGTATCATACAGATAAATAGTTAAAAAATCATACATTGTGATTTCTGGATTTTTTTTTAGATTATGTCTCTCACAGTGGACATGCACCTACGATGACAATTTCAGACCCCTCCATGATTTCTAAGTCGGAGAACTTGTAAAATAGCAGGGTGTTCAAATACTTATTTTCCTCACTGTATATATATATATATATATACACACATATACATGCATGTATATACTACATACATACATACATACACTGGCGATCAAAATTAGAGAACAATTGATAAACAATTAAACAATTCTGAAATAATGTCATTTTCACTGCTCAACAGTTGAAGGAGTTTTTGTTCTGTCTATTCCATGCTACCAGAACACCTTTTCCACAAAATAACTAAGGCATTTAAAAAAATAAAAACATTATTTTGCAGAAAACACACTGATCAAAATTAGAGAACAACAATGACTGTAGCAAGGAAAAAGATCACAACAAAAGTTTCTGAAGGTTACAACAGTCAGCAATTAGTAGGAAGTGTACAGGCCTCTGCTCTGAATGACTTCAGCACATTTGCGGCCACAGGACAGCACTAGTCTCTCACACTGCTCTGGTGTGATTTTGGTCCACTCTTCTCCCAGTCTCCTCCACAGTTCAGTGACTGTAGTGGGTTTCTTGGCCATAACTTTGTCACCAAGGATTTTTCAGAGGTTCTGTATTGGGTTGAGATCAGGACTCTGAGCAGGCCATGTCATTATTTCAATGTTTTCAGTTTCAAGGAACTGCTTTACCCGTTTTGCTGTGTGACATGGAGCGTTGTCCTGCATGAACACTGCGGGCTGATTGGGTGATGAACGCATGGAAGGAACCATATGATGTTGAAGAAGGTTATGATAAACATTTGCATTCACTCTGCCATGTAGCTGTATAAGAGGCCCAACTCCTGCTGCAGAAAACATGCCCCAAACCATGACACTTCCTCCTGCACTTTTCACTGACTTTTTTACACACTTTGGGTTCAGTCTTTCTCCAGTTTGTCGCCGAACATAATGTTTCCCATCGGACCCAAATAAATTAAACTTGCTTTCATCACTGAAGTAAACTTTGGATCAGTTCCCCTCTGTCCATTCAACATGCTCCTCAGCAAAGCTTAGTCTAGCCTTTTGATTCTTTCTGCTAATGAGAGGTTTGGTCACTGCAGAGTGGGCTTTCAGTCCAAATGCTCTTAAACGTCGAGACACTGTATGATGAGACAGATCCTTACCCTGTTCAGTGCTGAACTGGTGAGCAATTCCAGCTGCAGTATGGAAAACGATTGCCCATTGAGATCCTCCACAGGATCCCGTCCTCTCTTGTATTTGTCTTCCGTGGATGACCAGCCTTCTTGGTGGGTTGAATGAGTTTGTGATGTTGTAAAGATTCAATATTCTTGAAATCACAGATTTGGAACGACCAACTTGTCTTGCTTTGGCTGATAGGGTCATCCCTTTGGCCTTCATCTGGACAACCTGCTGCCGGAGGCTTTCAGTCACTTTAGAACGGCCCACCATCTTGCAGAGTCAGTGAAACTGGAAGTTAGGCTGCCAGTTAAATAGGGGTTGACAGATAATCAAGGAAATTAGCACCAAGTACCAGATTAACACCAATAACTGGGAGGTATCTGAAAGTGTTCTCTAATTTTGATCAGTGTAATGTCTGCAAAATAATGTTTTTATTTTTATAAATGCCTTAGTTAATTTGTGGAAAAGGTGTTCTAGTAGCATGGTATAGACACGACAAAAACTCCTTCAACTGTTGAGCAGTGGAGACCCGGGTGAACTCATTGACTGGTGACGTCAGTTCCTGTTGTTGAACTGTTTGCCGGGAATTTTGTTTGTATCGGCGTTTGAAATTTTTTAAAAGTTCGTTTCTTATCTCTTTTATCGCTTTAAAATATCAAAATCAAAATAATATATCAAAATAATCAAAATATTGTTTTGATTTCCTGCATCCTTTACTTTCCGTTGGCTCCGTCTCGTCTGTTCTTGCTTTCGGAAGAGTGCTTTTTTCCCTGTTTGAGGGTTTGAAAGCAGTGAGCGGAGGACATTCCCACCAGAACTACGAAAACACACTACAGTAATCACATTAAGGTACGTAATTTCTCTACTATGGCGAACATTCAGTTAATTCAGTGTGTGTGAAGTGTGACATGTTTAGTCGGTCTTTCTCCGTTGTTAGCGATAATTTTATCTGTGACAAGTGTAAGCTAGTTTGCTCTTTGACAGAGAAGATCTTAGCATTAGAGGAGCGCATCCAGAGTCTAGAGAGAAGTAGTGAGTGCGAGAGCAGTCCAGGTTCTGCAGGGGAAAGTCTGGATGCCCTAGGTGAAGTTAGCATTCCCCCGACTCCGGCATTAACCGGGGGGGGTGAATGGGTGACGGCTCGGCGGCATACTCGCAAAGCCAAAGCTAACTCTAAGGCTTGACCATAGGAGCACCATTCCTCTCCGCTTCACGTGTCCAACAGGTTTGCTCTCCTCAGTGAAGCACCCGCTGAGAAACCTGAAAGAGCTCTGGTTTTAGGAGACTCCATTCTGAGGCATAGATTATTACACAGGAGGCATGTGGCGACTTCAAGATGGCGCCGGTGAGGTCGGCTGCCGTCACGACTGCTCCGGCAACGCTTTCTCCTTTTTTGTTTATTTTGTACTTTTATTTAAGTAGTTACAGTTCCATCTACACAAGATGGACACCATTAGATATGACAGAGACACTCTTATATCTATTGATGTACAATGCACTCACTTTTTGCCGTTTCTAAACCCGGACCCATGCTGGCCTAGCGAGATCCTGATGGAGAACAAAGGACGCGACCCATACCGGCGTCCGCGAGGGAAACGACCCGCCGTCAGGAACAAGCTGAGGGCACGCGCACACCGCGCTCCCTTACCTAGTATCCTGCTAGCCAACATCCAGTCACTGGAGAACAAGCTCGACGACCTCAGGGCAAGGGTCAAGTTCCAGAGAGACATTCGGGACTGCAACCTTCTCTGCTTCACCGAGACATGGCTGAACCCAGCGGTACCGGACCACGCCATCCAGCCGGCCGAGTTTTTCTAGGTTTACCGCATGGACAAAACACTGGAGTCGGGGAAGTCAAGAGGAGGTGGAGTGTGTCTGATGGTGAACAACCACTGGTGCGACGGCGCGAGCATTGTTCCTCTTTCACGCTCCTGCACACCAAACCTGGAACTACTGACCATCAAATGTCGGCCCTTTTATCTACCTCGGGAATTCAGTTCGGTCATAGTCAGTGCCGTTTATATTACACCTCAAGCGGACACGGACACTGCAGTATGGGACTTACATTAAGCATTTAATCTGCCTGAGACAAAAAGCTTTCAAGACTGGGAAATCAAGTGCTCTATCAAAATTCTACAGGAACAAAGTCCAAAAGGAAATAAGTGCTGCAAAAATTCACTACTATAAATCAAGGGTAGAAGGTACAATCAAAGGGAGTCCGAGGGCTTGGCACAGGAAAATCAAATCAATGTGCGGATCTGTGAAAAAAGTGGATCGAATTGAAGTCCCGGGAATTAACCCCCAAGATTTTGTAACAACTGCTAATGTGATTAACACAAAGTTGGTCAAGGTGTCTCAATCTCTCCCGCCTCTTAAGTATGCAGACCTACCTTCTTATCTTCTATCTCCACCCTTGCCCACCATTCCAGAATGGGAAGTCCACCCCCTTATTAAGAAACCTGACCTTGACCCATGTCAGTTGTCCAACTACAGACCGATATCAAATCTCCCCTTTATATCCAAAATTTTAGAAAAGTTTGTAGCACAGCAGTTATGCTCACACCTACTTATGAATAACATTTTTGAAGTGTATCAGTCAGGATTTCGGCCTCATCATAGCACAGAGACGGCGCTAGTTAAGGTGGTAAATGACCTGTTATTGGCCTCTGATCAGGGTTTTGTCTCCTTACTTGTTTTGCTCGACCTTAGTGCAGCTTTTGACACCATTGATCACACTATACTGCTTGCTAGACTTGAGAACGTTGTAGGAATAAAGGGAACAGCTCTCTCTTGGCTCAGGTCTTATTTGACTGATCGCTATCAGTTTGTGGATGTAAATGGTGAGTTCTCCACACTCTATGAGGTAAAGTTTGGTGTTCCTCAAGGATCTGTCTTAGGCCCACTGCTTTTCTCTTTATATATGCTGCCTCTTGGTGAAATCATTCATAAACATGGGATTCGCTTCCATTGCTATGCTGATGACACACAGCTGTATATTTTAGCAAAGCCAGATGAGAGAGATCAGCTAAACAGTGTTGAGGAGTGTGTAAAGGACATTAGACAGTGGATGCTTAATAACTTTCTTCTGCTCAACTCAGATAAGACGGAAGTACTCTTACTAGGACCACATGCAGCTAGAAGCAAACTTTCTGATTACGTAGCATCTCTGGATGGTGTTTCTGTTTCAGCATGTACGGCTGTCAAAGACCTTGGTGTGATTATTGACCCGAGTCTTTCCTTTGAGTCTCACGTGAATAATATCACCAGGATCGCCTTCTTTCACCTAAGAAATATTGCTAAAATTAGAAATATGATGTCGTTACAGGATGCAGAAAAACTAGTTCATGCTTTTGTTACTTCTAGATTGGACTTCCTGTGTTTGACTTGTTTGCCGCGAGTTCCGTGTTTGTATTCGTGTTTATATTCGTTTGTTTGTGTTTTTCTCTTTTAATAATCCTAAATTGTTTGTCTTCCTGACTTGTGCCTGTAGTCAGTTAAACTCGACTACCACTATATTTTCTCTCACTTTATCTTATTTGTGTATCTGAAATCGGTTCGTGATTATGAGCACTATGCCGGCTGTGTGTCTGACTTTGAGCACAGGTGAGGACTCGTTCGATTTGCAAACGTTGGCGTTGGAGATGGAGGTTTTGGAGAAACAGATTCGCGAGCTGCATGAAAAGCATGCCCGGCTGCGAGAGCGGAAAGCGGCGCTGGAAACATCCCGGGCGGACGCGCACTCGTCCCAGGTAAATTCCCGGGCTGAACCCAACGCTCCCAGCACCTCAACTCCGCGTGTTTCTCTGCCCAGACCCAGCGCACCTACATCTCCGGCAAAGGTGCAACATGGACCCTGGATGCGGCAGCGGCGGAAGAGACAAGCAAAGCCCCGGTCGAGGACGTCTCCCCCGCCACCACTACAGGCCTTCGAGATCTCGACCGAGAACCACTTCGCCCCTCTCCGCGAGACGAAACGCGACACTGTGATTCTCGGAGATTCCATCGTCCGGCATGTCCGCGCTACCGGAGCTAAAGGTAAGGTGCACACTCGCTGTTTTCCTGGTGCTCGTGTTCTTGATGTCGCTGCGCAGGTACCCGCGATCCTGAAGGAGAACTTCGGAGCGGTTGTTCTTCATGCCGGAACAAACGACACCAGGCTGAGGCAAACGGAGATCTTAAAGAGGGATTTCAGCACATCACCCACAACGAGGATCATAGTGTCAGGACCCCTTCCCACTTACCAGCGAGGGGCTGAGAAGTTTAGTAGACTTTTAGCTCTAAATGAATGGTTACAGTCATGGTGTCGAGAACATAAACTTCTCTTTGTTAATAACTGGAACTGTTTCTGGGAGCGTCCTAGGTTCTTCCGCCCTGATGGCCTGCACCCCAGCAGAGTTGGAGCAGCAGTGCTATCAGATAACATCTCTAGGATACTTCACACCATCTGACTGGTAAGACATCAGGAAATTTACGACAATGAGAACACGCATACAACAGACCAAATAGTTACAAGTTCACACACAGCCCAGTTTATAGAAACCGTATCTATTCCTCGTGTAGCAAAACCAAGAATGAAATACACAAGATCCAGAAATAATCTCATTGAAGTTAAAACTGAAAAATGCCAGATAAACAAACACCAAAAAGTTTTAAAGTTTGGTCTTTTAAACATTAGATCACTTGCACCCAAAGCGCTGATTATAAATGAGATGATCACAGAGAATAATCTCGATGCACTCTGTCTCACTGAGACCTGGATTAAACCAGGTGATTATATGGGTCTAAACGAGTCGACACCGTCAGGATATGCTTATAAGCATGAGCCGCGTCAGACTGGTCATGGGGGGGGTGTAGGAACCATTTATACTGCCTCTCTTAATGTTAGTCAGATGTTAGGATTCAGTTTTAAATCATTTGAAGTGCTCGTTCTTAAAGTTGTATTTTCAGACAGACATAGAAAACTCGCTCTGGTCACCGTGTACAGACCCCCAGGGCCCTACGCTGATTTTCTTCAAGAGTTTGCTTGTTTTCTATCAGATCTCTTGATCGATTTTGATAAAGTGCTGCTTGTAGGAGATTTTAATATTCATGTAGATGATGTAAACGATGCTCTAGGATTATCATTTGTTGACTTATTAAACTCTTTTGGGGTTAAACAAAACGTCACCGGACCAACTCATCGCTTTAACCACACATTAGACTTAATAATATCCCACGGAGCAGACGTCACTAATATAGATATTTTACCTCAGAGTGATGACATCACAGACCATTACCTCATACTGTACACACTACCGGTAGAGCAGATTAGCCGTGTTGCACCACGTTATCGACTTGGTAGGACTATTGTTCCAACCACTAAGGACAGATTCATAAATAACCTGCCTGATTTATCTCAATTTCTCACTAAACCCATAACTACCAATAATCTTGATGAGATAACTAACAACATAGACCTTATCCTCACTAGCACAATAGACACCGTTGCCCCCATCCGGTTAAAAAAGGTTAGAGAACAAGCACCTGCACCTTGGTATAATAGTCATACGCATGCCCTCAAGAGAACAGCACGTAATCTGGAGAGAAAATGGAGGAAAACTAAATTGGAGGTATTTAGAATCGCGTATAAAGACAGTATGCTCAGCTACAGACAGGCGCTAAAAGCTGCTAGAGCTGAACACCTGAGCAAACTCATAGAAAACAACAAAAACAATCCCAGGTTCCTTTTCAGTACATTAGCTAAACTAACTACAAATCAGGGCTCTGAAAATTGTGTTCCATCACAGTTTAGTAGTGAGGACTTTATGATTTTCTTCACTGAAAAAATAGATAACATTAGAAAAACAATTGTGGCAGTTCAACCTCTGACACCATCTCCTGAGACAGTGTTACCTTCAACTCCACAACTCCACTGTTTTACATGTATAGGACAGGAAGAGCTGTATAATGTTATTGCCAAAGCTAAATCGACAACATGTCAGTTAGATCCAATTCCTACTAAATTACTGAAGGAAGTGTTATATACAACTGGTGAACCTCTTCTAAATATTATTAACTCCTCACTATCTTTAGGTCACGTCCCTAAATCCCTCAAGTTAGCAGTTATTAAGCCCCTCATTAAAAAACCTAATCTGGATCCAAACACGTTATCAAATTACAGACCCATTTCAAATCTCCCATTTATGTCTAAGATTTTAGAAAAGATTGTCGCTGCCCAGTTATGTTCCTACCTGCAAGAGAACAATATCTTTGAAGAATTTCAGTCAGGTTTTAGGCCCCATCATAGCACAGAAACTGCTCTAGTTAAAATAACTAATGACCTGTTTTTAGCTTCAGACCAAGGCTTCATTTCGCTGTTGGTTTTACTTGATCTTAGTGCTGCATTCGACACTATAGACCATGATCTCCTCCTAGATCGATTACAAAATTACATCGGCATTCAGGGACAGGCATTAAGCTGGTTTAAATCCTACCTGTCCGATCGTTACCATTTCGTAGATTTAAATGGAGAGCTATCCAGGCTAATGCAAGTAAATTATGGCGTGCCGCAAGGTTCAGTTCTAGGACCCCTGCTGTTCACAATATACATGCTTCCGTTAGGAAATATTATTAGAAGGCATGGAATTAGCTTCCATTGTTATGCTGATGATACTCAGCTATATATTTCATCTAAACCAGGCGATATAGCTCAATTAAGTCGGATAACTGAGTGTGTTAAGGAAATAAGAGATTGGATGACCCATAACTTTCTACTTTTAAATTCCGATAAGACTGAGATTTTGCTCATCGGACCAAAAACTAGTATACAGAAGCTCCAGCATCTCAACCTGCATTTAGACGGATGTTCTGTAACCACTAATTCAACAGTAAAAGACCTGGGTGTTATTTTAGACAGCGACTTGTCTTTCAAAAATCATATCAATCAAGTTACTAAAACAGCCTTCTTTCACCTTAGAAATATTTCTAAGCTAAGAAATATGTTGTCCATATCCGATGCAGAAAAGCTCGTCCATGCGTTCATGACCTCCAGAATAGACTACTGTAATGCGTTACTAGGTGGATGTCCTGCATCATTAATAAACAAGCTTCAGTTAGTCCAGAATGCAGCAGCCAGAGTTCTTACAAGGGCAAGAAAATATGATCACATAACCCCGATCTTATCGTCCCTACATTGGCTTCCTGTTAAGTTTCGAATAGACTACAAACTATTACTTCTCACTTATAAAGCACTAAATGGTTTGGCTCCCATATATCTATCCAGTCTTTTAACTCGCTACAATCCGCCACGCTCCCTGAGATCTCAAAACTCTGGGCTTCTAGTAGTTCCTAGAATAGCAAAGTCCACTAAAGGTGGTAGAGCTTTTTCACATTTAGCTCCTAAACTCTGGAATAGTCTTCCTGACGGTGTTCGGGGCTCAGACACACTCACCCAGTTTAAGTGTAGATTAAAAACATATCTTTTTAGCAAAGCCTACACATAACACACATCACATCATAACCTTGTGCTCCAGAACATCTGATCACATGCACATTATCAACTTGTGCTGTTAATATCATGAACAGCAGCTACGCTAATTGCTCTCCACTGCTTCTCTTTCTCTCCCCATCCCGAGACACCCTGAGGTTTGGCCAGCTCCAGTCACCTCCCACCTCGTGATGATTACGGACCTTTGAAGAAGTAGATGCCGAACTCACAAACATCCCGAACCATCTAGAGACGTACCAGTGCCATTTGGATCCCGCTACATGTGTGGAGTTTGGCATTGGACCTCCTGGAGTGTTAAAGGCTCTGGCATGGAGAAGCTGATGCTGGATCTGTGGTGATCACAAATGCTGAGCTCATAAAACTCGGAGCTACTAACCATATAGACTGTATAAGACTGCAGAAAGAACATCACTTATAATCTTATACTCCAGTGCTCATGTTAGCTCTCACTCTCCAGTGTTCTGTATTGTTGAAAGATTTATGATCAAACTCTTGATGTCACCCAAAATGAGGATGGGTTTCCCTTTTGAGTCTGGTTCCTCTCAAGGTTTCTTCCTCATAACATCTAAGGGAGTTTTTCCTTGCCACAGTCGCCACAGCTTGCTCATCAGGGACAAATTCACACCATTCACCTTCACTGTTGATTTGTGTAAAGCTGCTTTGAGACAATGTCTGTTGTGAAAAGCGCTATACAAATAAACTTGACTTGACTTGACTTGACTACTGTAACGCTTTACTGTCTGGGTGTGCGAGTAAGTGCATAAATAAGCTTCAGTTAGTCCAGAATGCAGCAGCAAGGGTCCTCACCAAATCTAGGAAATACGACCACATCACCCCTGTTTTAATCAGTCTACACTGGCTCCCAATCAAATCTCGCATTGATTATAAAATATTACTACTGACGTATAAAGCACTTAACGGTCTCGCACCGCAGTATCTGAGTGAACTTCTGTACCAGTATGATCCTCCACGCCTACTTAGATCAAAAGGTGCTGGCTATCTGTTGGTTCCTCAAATAATGAAGACTACCGCAGGGGGCAGATCTTTCTCTTATAAACCCCCACAGTTATGGAACAGCCTTCCAATCAGTGTTCGGGACTCAGACACGGTCTCAGTGTTCAAGTCGAGGTTGAAAACTTATTTATTTAGTCAAGCCTTTTATCAGTAGATTTTTTTTTCTTAGGTAAAGGCTCAGATCTGGAGGGAGCATGGATATAGAGTGTTTGGTGAACTGGTATATTTGTATGCTGTCGTCCCCTCACATTCACACGGTCACTCAGGTTTGTTGACAGTGGTGTGGTGGGTCGTCTCTTATCCCAGAGATCCCTCATGTCTGTGTTACCTTCTGGTTCTCCCTTTTAGTTATGCTGCCATAGCGAGTCTTGCCAGAGTCCAAACTGCACAGTGACATTAACTTTCATACACCAATAGTTACACTTAATAATCCATATCCTTCTCTTCCCGTCACCCTCTCTCTCTCTCTCTCTCTCTCTCTCTCTCTCTCTCTCTCTCTCTCTCTCTCGATCGAGTTAAACATGCTCCTGAGGCTCCAGTGACCACTGTTCCTGCCCCTCTACCCTCCGTGGATCTTCAAACTTCTGTGCAGCTTGGGACGGTATCTCATCAACACCTTGGGTGGTTCCATGAAATTCCGGAGTAGAACGGGTGCTTTGAGGATGGATTGGACTGTAGTTGGTGTCGGCGGTCTGCTGCACTGACTCGGGAGTGCAGTTTGCTTCTGATCATCATCACTGTACCCCGCAACTTTGTATATATGCTTCAAATGGACATTTGGTGCAACCCAGATGAGGATGGGTTCCCTCTTGAGTCTGGTTCCTCTCAAGGTTTCTTCCTTATGCCATCTCGGGGAGTTTTTCCTTGCCACAGTTGCTCATCAGGGACAAACATACTTATAAAGAACATTTTTACATTTAATCACCACATTATCTGTGTAAAGCTGCTTTGAGACAATGTTCATTGTTAAAAGCGCTATACAAATAAAAATGAATTGAATTGAATTGAAGTGTACAGAAAATTATCTTCCCTAAATTGTCACAAATCCCCTGGCCCTGACATGATTCCCTCAAGAATATTGAAGGAGTTTGCATGCAAAATCAGCAACCCTATTTGCGACATTATTAACAGCTCCCTTGTGGAAGGCGTCGTTCCCACACAATGGAAAGAGGCCATTGTTGTTCCCATACCAAAATCTTCTCCTCCGAATATCGAGGAACTAAGACCGATCTCATTAACATCTCAACTGTCAAAAATTTGTGAAAAATTTATTGAGCAATGGATCGTGAATGATATCACACCAAACCTAGATCCTATGCAGTTTGGTAGTCGACATAACCATTCCACAACACATAATTTAGTTAGCCTGATGGACTTTGTGTATAAAGCTTGTGACGAACCAGGTTCAGTGTGCACATTAGTTACAACAGATTTTGCCAAAGCTTTTGATGCTGTCGACCATACAGTAGCAATAAAGTGCCTCCTGGATCTTGGAGCGAGACCTAGTCTAATCCCATGGATCAGTAATTTTATGTCTAATCGCCGTCAAAGAGTGCGTTACAACGGATATTTATCCGATTGGGAGTATCCTTCATGTGGAGTTGCCCAAGGAACCATATTGGGACCCATAATCTTCCTAGCACTGATTAACAATGCTCTTCAAGATCAAATTAACCACTGGAAATATGTGGATGACATGACTATGGCCCAAAGGTGGACAGTTCATCAGCCCTGTACTCTCCAGAATACATTAAATGACCTTGGCATCTGGGTTGAGGACCATAAAATGAAACTCAACTCAAAAAATGTAATGTCTTACATGTCTCCCGTATGAAACATTTGCCAACTTGGCCACCACTTTCTATAGATCATAACAGAGTCACAGATGTTTAGAATATTAAGATCTTAGGAGTAACCATTCAGAGTGACTTAAAATGGGACGGTCAAGTGGACCACATGTTGTCCTCAGCTAATAGAAAGCTTTTTGCTTTTCGCCGGCTAAAGAAATTTGGAGTTCATGATCAAGAACTGGTTACCATCTATACTGGGTACGTACGTCCAGTGTTAGAGTATGCGGTCCCAGTTTGGCATAATTCCTTGACCACTGATCAAATTAAAAGGTTGGAAACAGTGCAGAAACGTGTTTGTAAAATCATACTGGGACGAAGGTACGAAGGATATTCTGATGCCCTCTCCTTTCTTGGATTGTGTACACTAGCAGAGAGACGAGTCCAATTGTGCCTTGATTTTGCTAGGAAGCTATATAAGTCTAGCTTTAGAGATTGGCTACCACCACTCAGGGAGCAGCTGACTGGACGCCAGATGAGGAACTCTTCTAAACTGACAATCCCGAGATGCCGAACGGAACAATTCAGGAGATCACCTATTCCATATATGTGTACACTTTTAAATGATTATGGATTTTAAAAAGGACTTTGTATACCTTTATGAAGTATTTTATTCTTCCTTTCTTTTAATCTTGTATTTTAACTTGAGTAAATATGCTTTGACATTTCACTGTAACAGCAAAATAATTCAGTGTTCCCCTATGACAAACCTCTCAGGGTACCTGTAACGATGCTGATAAAGTCAATAAACAATAAACAACATGAGTCACTAACGCAACACCAAATACAGCATCGGGACGCTGCGCTCATTGTGGTCGGAGATTTCAACAGTTCCAACCTCAAGCGTGCACTCCCGAACTTTTATCAGCACATCACCTGCCCCACCAGGGGCGAAAGAACACTGGACCACTGCTATACAACACTAAAGAACAGGTACAAGGCACAACCACGTCCACCGTTTGGGAAATCGGACCATGCCGCCATCTTCCGCATGCCTGATTACAAACAAAGGCTGAAACAGGAAGCTCCGGTTCAGAGGGAGGTCGCGCACTGGACTGACCAATCGGTGGCCGCTCTGCAGGACGCTCTGGATGACGCAGACTGGGACATGTTTCGGCGCAGCTCTGATGACGTCAACATGTTTACGGAAGCGGTTGTGGGATTCATCGGGAAACTAGCGGATGATACGGTGCAGAAAACCACCATCAGAACGTTTCCCAACCAGAAGCCGTGGGTGGATAAAACCATCCGTGCCCTCTGAGATCCCGCTCCGCTGCCTACAACATGGGGCTCGCCACCGGGGACATGGATGAGTACAAGGCTGCATCTTAGTGTTCGCAGAGCGGTGAAGGATGCAAAGCGGCGCTACGGGAGGAAACTAGAGTCACAGTTTCAACATGGTGGCTCTAGGAGCCTGTGGCAGGGACTAAGGACAATAACGGACTATTAAACACCATCTTCTAGAATGGTGAGTGCGGACGCTTCTCTGGCAGACGAGCTAAACACCTTTTACGCTCATTTCGAGGCTGCAGCTAACCACGCTAGCGGTGCTAGCGGCACAACCAGCGTGCACGCCGAGAGAGCCGGAGTGGTAAACACATTCACCATCTCGGAGCATGACGTGAGGAGGGCATTCAAGAGGGTGAATACCAGGAAGGCAGCAGGACCAGATGGCATCACAGGTCGGGTTCTGAAAGCTTGCGCTGACCAGCTAGCACCGGTGTTCACTGAGATATTCAACCTCTCACTGGAACAGTCTGTTGTCCCCTCATGTTTTAAACAGTCAAGTCAAGTCAAGTCAAGTTTATTTGTATAGCGCTTTTCACAACAGACATTGTCTCAAAGCAGCTTTACACAAATCAACAGTGAAGGTGAATGGTGTGAATTTGTCCCTGATGAGCAAGCTGTGGCGACTGTGGCAAGGAAAAACTCCCTTAGATGTTATGAGGAAGAAACCTTGAGAGGAACCAGACTCAAAAGGGAAACCCATCCTCATTTTGGGTGACATCAAGAGTTTGATCATAAATCTTTCAACAATACAGAACACTGGAGAGTGAGAGCTAACATGAGCACTGGAGTATAAGATTATAAGTGATGTTCTTTCTGCAGTCTTATACAGTCTATATGGTTAGTAGCTCCGAGTTTTATGAGCTCAGCATTTGTGATCACCACAGATCCAGCATCAGCTTCTCCATGCCAGAGCCTTTAACACTCCAGGAGGTCCAATGCCAAACTCCACACATGTAGCGGGATCCAAATGGCACTGGTACGTCTCTAGATGGTTCGGGATGTTTGTGAGTTCGGCATCTACTTCTTCAAAGGTCCGTAATCATCACGAGGTGGGAGGTGACTGGAGCTGGCCAAACCTCAGGGTGTCTCGGGATGGGGAGAGAAAGAGAAGCAGTGGAGAGCAATTAGCGTAGCTGCTGTTCATGATATTAACAGCACAAGTTGATAATGTGCATGTGATCAGATGTTCTGGAGCACAAGGTTATGATGTGATGTGTGTTATGTGTAGGCTTTGCTAAAAAGATATGTTTTTAATCTACACTTAAACTGGGAGAGTGTGTCTGAGCCCCGAACACCGTCAGGAAGACTATTCCAGAGTTTAGGAGCTAAATGTGAAAAAGCTCTACCACCTTTAGTGGACTTTGCTATTCTAGGAACTACTAGAAGCCCAGAGTTTTGAGATCTCAGGGAGCGTGGCGGATTGTAGCGAGTTAAAAGACTGGATAGATATATGGGAGCCAAACCATTTAGTGCTTTATAAGTGAGAAGTAATAGTTTGTAGTCTATTCGAAACTTAACAGGAAGCCAATGTAGGGACGATAAGATCGGGGTTATGTGATCATATTTTCTTGACCTTGTAAGAACTCTGGCTGCTGCATTCTGGACTAACTGAAGCTTGTTTATTAATGATGCAGGACATCCACCTAGTAACGCATTACAGTAGTCTATTCTGGAGGTCATGAACGCATGGACGAGCTTTTCTGCATCGGATATGGACAACATATTTCTTAGCTTAGAAATATTTCTAAGGTGAAAGAAGGCTGTTTTAGTAACTTGATTGATATGATTTTTGAAAGACAAGTCGCTGTCTAAAATAACACCCAGGTCTTTTACTGTTGACCCAACAGTCCACCATTGTTCCTGTCCCGAAGAAACCCCAGCCCGCCTGCCTCAATGACTATCGCCCTGTAGCCCTGACCTCAGTAGTGATGAAGTGCTTTGAGAGACTGGTCAGTGACTTCATCACTGCATCACTACCAGACACACTGGACCCATTACAGTTTGCGTACCGTCAGAACCGCTCTACTGAGGACGCCATTGCTCATCTCCTCCACACCACGATGAGCCACCTGGACCAAAGAAACGGGAATTATGCAAAGATGTTGTTCGTAGACTACAGTTCAGCGTTTAACACCATAATTCCCTCCACACTCACCTCTAAGTTGGAGGTCCTGGGCCTCAGCCAGCCGCTGTGTCAATGGATCTCTAACTTCCTGACAGACAGACCACAAGCCGTACGGGTGGGAAAACACACCTCATCCACCCTCACCCTCAGCAGTGGAGCTCCCCAGGGTTGTGTTCTGAGCCCCCTGCTGTACTCACTGTACACATATGACTGTGTGGCCACATCCAACTCCACCACCATCATCAAGTTTGCTGACGACACTGTTGTGGTGGGCCTGATCAACAACAACGACGAGACGGCCTACCTACAGGAGGTTTAAAAACCTGGAGAGATGGTGCCAGGAGAACAACCTTCTCCTGAACGTCAGCAAAACTAAGGAGTTGATTGTGGACTTCAGCACAAAGCGGGAGCGGTCATACCAACCGCTAAACATCTGTGGGACCCCAGTGGAAAGAGTGGACAGTTTCCGGTACCTAGGTGTTCACATCACACAGGACCTGTCTTGGTCCTGTCACACTAACACCCTGGTGAAGAAGGCCCAGCAGCGTCTGTACCATCTGAGATGCTTAAGGGACTTTAAACTACCCTCTCAGGTGCTAAAGACTTTCTACACCTGCACCATTGAGAGCGTTCTGACGGGTAGCATCACTTCCTGGTTCGGGAACAGCACCATGCAGGACAGACGAGCCCTCCAGAGGGTGGTGCGTTCAGCTGAACGTACCATCCACACCGAGCTCCCTGACCTGCAGGACATCTACAGCACACGGTGCAGGACCAGAGCTAGGAAGATTGTGAAGGACCTCAGCCATCCCAACAATGGACTCTTCTCTTTGTTGCGTTCAGGGAAGCGCTTCCGCTCCTTGAAAGCGAACACAGAGAGAATGAGGAGGAGCTTCTTCCCGCAGGCCATTCGGTGTTTAAACCAGGAAACACCCAGGATCTAAAAGCTGGTCCACTCTCTCCATCATAACACTTCTTCTCTGTACATACCTCACCTCTCGCACCACGTCACTTTAAACACTGGACTTGCACAGCAAAGTGCACTTTATAATTATTTATTTTATACCACACCATTCTGCACACGGACACTTTATGGACACTCTATACCGCACACGGACACTTACGTACCCTTACACCACACCATACCGCACACGGACACTTACGGACCCTTACACCGCACCATACTGCACACGGACACTTTATGGACAACCCATCACTAAAATTGTCTATTGTTTACACTTTGGTACACACTGTTTACTGTTTCACCGTCTACTGCCATAAGGATTTTCTTTGTATATACATTTTTCTCTCTTTGTTTACATACCTATTTTTATATATCCTTATACATTTATATTCTATTTTATATAGTTTTTATACTTTATTTATCTGCTTTTTTCTTTCCCCCCACCCTATTCCCCTCTTGCCGGTCTGTCATATAAAGCATTTCACTGCATGTCGTACCCTGTATGTATGTGTATGTGATGAATAAAATTTGATTTGATTTGAGGAGCTAATGATATATGCCTTCGACAGTCAGAGGTTACTAGGAGTAATATTATAGAGGTGTGTAAATTAGCGAAGGCAATGTTTTACAATGTTTTACATATTTACTTTTAATCACCACATTATCTGTGTAAAGCTGCTTTGAGACAATGTTCATTGTTAAAAGCGCAATACAAATAAACATGAATTGAATTGAATTGAAGATGACATTATTTCAGAAATGTTCAATTGTTTATAAATTGTTCTCTAATTTTGATCGCCAGTGTGTGTGTCTATATATAAAGTGAACTTTTCAGCTTGAACATTTATATATTATATAATTGTGTATAATATTATTATGTTATATTATTTTATAATATTATTGCACATTTATATATTATGACCATCCTTGACAGTGATGAAGCTTTGCTTGCTGCTGTAACCCTGCCAAAATTCAAGCTGCGGTGGCTGAGGGATGAAACATGAAAAGACAACATCAAGATGATTCTGGCAGCACAGTGTCGTGCTCTCACCATTGAGATACCACAGAAATAGCCACTGCAGTCTCCTGAAAGTAAAGATCATGAAAATGACTTCTTCGCATTTACTGAGGAGGAGAATGCACATGACGAACAAGCAATTAATGTGGACATGGAGATTTGTGAATACCTGAAATCAGTTGATGTGGAAAATTTACATGATTTCCCCAGGATTTTTAAGATATTCTTAAAAGCCAACACAGCAACACCATCCAGTGCGCCGGTTGAATTACATTACGCTACTGAAGTTGCTAAGGAGAAATTTTGCGAGACCACCATTGGTATACACACACACACACACACACACACACACACACACACACACACACACACTGGAGTCAGGGAAGTCAAGAGGAGGTGGAGTGTGTCTGATGGTGAAAAACCACTGGTGCGACAGCACAAGCATCGTTCCCCTTTCATGCTCCTGCACACCAAATCTGGAACTACTGACCATCAAATGTCACCCCTTTTATCTACCTTG
The DNA here is from genome assembly GCA_039877035.1 of Silurus lanzhouensis. Classification (NCBI taxonomy): domain Eukaryota; kingdom Metazoa; phylum Chordata; class Actinopteri; order Siluriformes; family Siluridae; genus Silurus; species Silurus lanzhouensis. The sequence goes on along the minus strand of JBCEWE010000408.1, from coordinate 293,730 downwards.
GGAATTCAGCTCGATCATAGTCAGTGCCGTTTATATTCCAGCTCAAGCGGACACGGACACTGCAGTATGGGATTTACACGAGACAATAACACTTCAACAAACACAGCATTGGGACGCTGCGCTCATTGTGGTAGGAGTTTTTAACAGTGCCAACCTCAAGCGCCTGCCCCACTAAGGGCGAAAGGACACTGGACCACTGCTACAAACCGTTCAAGAACAGCTACAAGGCACAATCACGTCCACCGTTTGGAAAATCGGACCATGCCGCCATCTTCCTCATGCCTGTTTACAAACAAAGGCTGAAACAGGAAGCTTCGGTTCAGAGGGGGGGTCGCACTCTGGACTGACCAATCGGTGGCTGCTCTGCAGGACACTCTGGATGACGCAGACTAGGACATGTTCAGGTGCAGCTCTGATGACGTCAACATGTTTACGGATCCGGTTGTGGGATTCATCGGAAAACTAGCGGATGATATGGTGCAGAAAACCACCATCAGAATGTTTCCGAACCAGAAGCGGTGGGTGGATAAAACCATCCGCGACGCTCTTAGATCCAGCTCCGCTGCCTACAACACGGGGCTCGCCACCGGGGACATGGACGAGTTCAAGGCTGCATCTTACAGTGTTCGCAGTGCGGTGAAGGATGCAAAGCGGCACTATGGGAGGAAACTTACAGTTCCAACATGGTAGCTCTAGGAGCCTGTGGCAGGGACTAAGAACAATCACAGTTTATAGAACACCATCTTCTAGAATGGGGAATGCCGACGCTTCTTTGGCAGATGAGCTAAACATTTTTTATGTCTGCTTCGAGGCTGCAGCTAACCACGCTAGCGGTGCTAGTGGCACAACCAGCATGCATGCTGAGAAAGCCAGAGAGGTAAACACGTGCACCATTTCAGAGCGTGACATGAGGAGGGCATTCAAGAGAGTGAATACCAGAAAGGCAGCAGGACCAGATGGCATCACAGGTCGGGTTCTAAAAGCCTGTGCTGACCAGCTAGCACCGGTGTTCACTGAGATATTTAACCTCTCACTAAAACAGTCTGTTGGTATTCACTCGGTATCCGCGGAACAGCCTGGGAATGGTTTGCTTCCTACCTGGAAGGTCGCTCATACCAGGTAACATGGAGGGGATCCACATCTGCCCTGTGCAAACTCACTACTGGTGTCCCACAAGGCTCGGTACTTGGTCCCCTCCTTTTCTCCCTCTATACCCACTCCATTGGTGAAGTCATATCCACACATGGGATTTCTTATCACTGTTTTTTGCAGATGACACTCAACTAATCTTTATCAGATACCTCAGCTTCTGCTCCGATCTCAGCATGCTTGACAGACATATCTTCATGGATGAGTGCTCACCAACTAAAACTCAACAGAACTGCTGGTCATTCCAGGTGATTCATCTCCAGGTCAAGATCTCCAAATAACACTTAATGACTCTCTGCTCTTCCCTTCAGCCACATGTCGCTAATGTGGCTCGTTCTTGTCAATTTCTTCTCTACAACATCTGAAGGATTCGACCATTTCTGTCAACGCAGGCTGCCCAGGTGCTTGTTCAGTCTCTTGTCATTTTAAGACTCGACTACTGCAACTTTTTGCAGGCAGGTCTTCCCCTAAATGCTGCAAATGATCCAAAACGCAGCTGCACGGCTTGTGTTTAACCAGCCCAAGTTCCCCCACACCACCCCACTGCTGCGCTCCCTTTAATGGCTTCCAGTAGCTGCACGTATCAGATTCAAAACACTGATGCTTGCCTACTAGGCCAAAAATGGACCAGCGCCATCTTACCTCAGAGACCTCATCACATCTCGCACTGCACCACGCTGTCTGAGATCCTCTAGCACTGCTCGACTGGTACCACCTTCTCTCAGAATGAGAGGTAAGTATACTTCAAGGCTCTTTTCTGTTCTGGCACCGAGGTGGTGGAATGAACTTCCCCTAGATGTCCCTGACTATCTTCAAGCGATGATTGAAGACCTACCTGTAATCTGGTGTACCAGTGTAGATTTATATATATATATATATATATATATGAGAAAGAGAGAGAGAGAGAGAGAGAGAGAGAGAGAGACTTAAAGCACTTTTGTATGTCACTCTGCAAAAGGGCGTCTGCTAAATGCCGTAAATGTAAATGTAATGTTGTCCCCTCATTGAGGATGCCATTGCTCATCTCCTCCACACTACGATGAGCCACCTGGACTACAGAAATGGAAATTATACAAAGATGCTGTTTGTGGACTGCAGTTCAGCATTTAACACCATAATTCCCTCCACACTCACCTCTAAGTTGGAGGTCCTGGGACTCAGCCTGCCGTTGTGTCAATGGATCTCTAACTTTCTGAGAGACAGACCACAAGCCGTACGGGTGGGCAAGCACACCTCATCCACCCTCACCCTCAGCACTGGAGCTCCCCAGGGTTGTGTTCTAAGCCCCCTGCTATACTCACTGTACACATACAACTGCATGGCCACTTCCAACTCCACCACCATCAAGTTTGATGACACACTGTTGTGGTGGGCCTCATCTCCAACAACGACGAGACGGCCTACCTACAGGAGGTTAAAAACCTAGAGAGATGGTGCCAGGAGAACAACCTTTTTCTAAACGTTAGCAAGACTAAGGAGTTGATAGTGGACTTCAGCATGAAGCAGGAGCAGTCATACCAACCACTGAACATCAACAGGACCCCAGTGGAGAGAGTGGACAGTTTCCGGTACCTAGGTGTTCACATCACACAGGACCTGTCTTGGTCCTGTCACACCAACAACCTGGTGAAGAAGCCTAAGGGACGCTTAAAGGACTTTAAACTATTCAATTCAATTCATTTTTATTTGTATAGAGCTTTTAACAATGAACATTGTCTCAAAGCAGCTTTACACAGATAACGTGTTGATTAAAAGTGAATGTTATTTATAAGTAAGTTTGTCCCTGATGAGTGAGCTGGTGGCGACTGTGGCAAGGATAAACTCCCCGAGATGGCATAAGGAAGAAACCTTGAGAGAAACCAGACTCGAGGGAACCCATCCTCATCTGGGTTGCACCGAATGTCCATTTATAGCAGACATACGATGTTGCGGGGTACAGTGATAATGATCAAAAGTGAAAAATAGTCCTGAGTCAATGTAGCAGACTGTTGACATTAACTACAGTCCAATCCATCCTCAAAGCGCGCGTTCTTACTCCGGAATTTCATGGAACCACCCAAGGAGTTGATGGGAAACCGTAATGTCGCACAGTGACATTAACTTTCATTTAACAATAAGGACACTTAATAATCCAATCCATATCCTTCTCTTCCTGTCACCCTCTTCTCTCTCTCTCTCTCTCTCTCTCTCTCTCTCTCTCTCTCAGGCGCATGTTTAACTCGACCGAGAGAGAGAGAGAGAGAGAGAGAGAGAGAGAGGGTGACGGGAAGAGAAGGATATGGATTATTAAGTGTCGTTATTGTTGTAAGAAACTTGATGTCACTGTGCAGTTTGGACTCCGGCAAGACTCGCTATGGCAGCATAACTAAAAGGGAGAACCAGAAGGTAACACCCACATGAGGGATCTCTGGGATAAGAGATGACACACCACACCACCGTCAACAAACCTGAGTGAACGTGTGAATGTGAGGGGACGACAGCATACAAATATCCCAGTTCACCAAACACTCGATATCCATGATCCCTCCAGATCTGCACCTTTACCTAAGACAAAAATCTACTGATAAAAGGCTTGACTAAATTACATTTTCAACCTCGACTTGAACAGTGTCTGAGTCCCGAACACTGATTGGAAGGCTGTTCCATAAATGTGGGGCTTTATAAGAGAAAGATCTGCCCCCTGCTGGAGTCTTCATTATTTGAGGAACCAAACAGACAATCAATTACTAAGTTAATTTAATTTAATTCCTCAGTAAATTCATCATCTTGTATTCGCGATCCCTCGCCTACAAGTTTCTTCAAATAGAAAATTCCAGAAGTAATTGAAACTGTTCTAAAATTAATAAAGTCTTCCATTAGCACTGGTTGGCCATTGGCCTCTAATCAATGTTGTGGCTCCCTGCTTGTGTCACTGATCATAATCTCTTTCATGCTAGACTAGAGAATGTTGTTGGAATAAAGAGAACAGCTCTCTCCGGGCTTAGGTCTTATTTGACTGATTGCTCTGATCACTCTCTAATTTAAAGTTTGGTGTTCCACAAGGATCTGTCTTAGGCCCACTGCTTTTCTCTTTATATGCTTTGCTAAAATATACAGCTGTGTATCATCAGCATAGCAATGGAAGTGAATACCATGTTTATCTATAATTTCACCCAGAGGCAGCATATTGTCAGGGATAATATGTAGATAGGTGAAGCTTTGTGTAGATGGGTGTAGATGTGTGTAAACAGGTGTAGATGGGTGTAGATGTGTGTAGACAGGTGTAGAAGGGTGTAAATTTGTGTAGATGTGTGTAAACAGGTGTAAAAGGAAGTAGAATTGTGTAGATTTGTGTAGACAGGTGTAGATGGATGTTGATTTGTGTAGATGGCTGTAGATGTGTGTAGCAAGGAGTAGAAGGAAGATTTGTGTAGATGGGTGTAGATGTGTGTAGACACGTGTAGAGAGGAGATTTGTGTAGATGTGTGTAGACAGGTGTAGAAGAGTGTACATTTGTGTAGATGGCTGTAGATTTGTGTAGATGGCTGTAGATTTGTTTAGACGGATGTAGACTTGTGTAGATGGCTGTAGATGTGTGTGAACATTTTCATTTACAGCATTTATCAGACGCCGTTATACACTTGTACAAAAGTGCTTTGAGTCTCTAGTAATGAATAAATCTACACTGTACATGTAATGGGTCAAAAAAAAAATTTAATTTATAAGTTTGATTCCCCCCCTATTAATACGTGAATACATTTCCTCATGTTTGGTTTTTTTTTCATTACATTTACAAAATTAGAGCTTTCAGTAAAACATCTGTCATTACCCCGCCACACCACTAGATGGAAAACGCGAGAGAGATACTTCCCCCTGTTCGGCGCGCTCAGTAATAAACTGACTGCCACTGTGGAAACATCTAACTTTGGTTCTCTTGTGTTTCTCTCAGTTTGTTCGCTGATCCACAGTGCACACTGCCTTTGTTTCATTTGCTGCCGGCACAGATATCCCCTAGGTCTGAGGCCGGTAACAATTGGGGGCTCGTCCGGGATCCAGCACATCTCTTTTGGTAAGGTTGTCAACTGGTAAGGTTGTAACTGTGACCAGTGCTTCAGGGAAAACTGCAGTGTCAAGTGTCATCCAGAGAACAGCTGCCACAGGTGATGCATCAAGATGACTACCTTAAGCCAACGCCGAGTGCTGGTCTTCAAGATCAGAAGTGAGAAGCTAAAAGCTGCTGAAGATGAAGGCATGACTCAACTTCTCCTCCTTTTCGACTTGCTCAATGATGTGTTATCAGCTTCAGATACCCAAGCCACTGAATCTGGTACTGATGCACTTGACTTGGCTGTGGATTCACCAACACACCACCGTCGTCACACTCCAACCAATGATGATGGAGAAGATCATCTACCACTATCCTCTATGGACAGAGTTACTCTTATACCAACATTACACATGGACAAAGACACTCGCTTGCACTCATCATCCCAGGGCAGAGACGGCTATGTACTTACCAAGGAAGTCACTTCATCAGCGCCAGGTATGCCCTCCCACGTCGACGCTGCTCCTTTGGGTAGGATGAACTCATCATCTAACATTTCTGATCATGTTGTAAGATTCTCAGATGTTTCAGCTTTGTTACCACGCAGAGAATTTAAGTTACATGGTGGTCAAATCTGTGATGCAGGGTGTGACATGTCTTTCAATTGTCTCTGTAAACAAATGGATGAAGGGTTGCAGGAGGGTTTCAGTGAGTCTGAGATTATCAGGGCTGTCCTTAAAATAACAAAACCTGGTACATTCAAAGAGATGTTGGTTAATGAGGATGATCTCACTATTGATGGGTTGAAGAGATTTCTTCGCTCCCACATTAGAGACAAAAATGTAACTGAACTTTTTCAAGAACTAGCTAGTGCTAGACAAAATTACAAAGAAAGCCCACAACAATTTCTTTACAAAATAATGGGTCTAAAGCAGCGTGTTCTCTTTGAGTCACAACAACCTGGTGTAGGTTTCAGCTATAACGAAGAGCTTGTTCAGGGCACTTTCATTCACACGTTACCAGGGGTTAAACGAAAGAAACAGCCATGTTAGACATGATCTTAAAAACGTTCTCTCAGACATGCAGGTTAGCGATGACTTACTCTTGGAACAAATAACAAAATCAACAACTGAAGAAGAACGGCGATTAAAAAGACTGGGTTCAGTAGGTAGACACAGACCAGTTACTGTAAATGCAGCTCAGCACTCCCAAAGTGAACTAAACACCTCGTCAAAAGTTGATGCTGAGTTACAAGCAAATCGTGATGCTATCAAAGAGCTAACTGCTCAAGTTTCTTCTCTAACCAAGCACCTAGCTCAGATGTCCACCCCCACTGAGACTGTGAACTTGAAAGACAGCCGGTCATCTACTGTTTACGCCCAACCACCATTATCTGAGACAAGAGGTAAATGCAACGACTGTGTACAAAAAAACAATACAAACTGTGTTCACTGCTTTGTTTGTGGCCAGGCAGGACATCGCGCCATTGGCTGTCTCCAACGAAAGATGTCGGGAAACGGGAGGAGGTCGCTAGAGAGGGGCAGCCAGCGATCCTAAACAGTGATAAGCCCCAAGAAAAGGTCATAACACCTAAATGCTCACAGTCAAACTCACAGTGCCAGTCCGATCCAAAGATAAGAGTAGCTCAACTCATTGGTAAGCGATGTCTGCTCCTTCAATGGCGCACCTCTTCAGATGCTGCTTGACTCAGGGGCACAAGTGACAATGGTAAACAAATCAAGTATTGAACAAACACTTCCACACATCAAAATACAGCCACTTGGATTGTTGTTTCCTGATCAATCCCTTGAAATTTCTAACCCTAGAGTTCCTCTTGATGGATGGGCTGAGATTGATCTTCAGATACATAGTCAGCATCATGGGCATGTAATAATCAGAGTGCCACTTCTTATCAGTCACGACTGTAACTACCCCCTCTTAGGTAGTAATGTCATAGCAGAGATCATTAAAGAAAATGCCAGTCAGAAAGAAAAAGTCGATGTTTCTACTATTCTGGAAGAAGCTTTAGGTGTCAGTGCATCTACGGTAGAAGCATTAGTGTTGGCCCTCCAGGAAGTAACTTTTACGGAGACACCACAGCACTACGTTCGCATTGGTAAGAGAGGTGTAACCATACCTGCTGGACAGATTCGAGAAGTTAAGAGTGGGGTTCGAGGGTGGTCCGATAATGGAACCCTGCTGTTTCAGCCTATTGCTGGAAATGACTGCATTGAGGGTTTAGAGCTGTTACCAACATTAGTGGATGTTCCTGGAGGATTGTCAAAATGTGTCAAAATCCTAGTCCAGAACCCCACTAAACATGCTATTTATCTGCCACAGAGGACAATTCTTGGAAATCTCGAAGATATTGTCGAGCTCAGACCCGTCCAGCAATCCATTGCTTGCCCCGAGTCCACTTACCAAGATACTCCCCGATCATGCTCAGCTCAGTTGAGGACTGATGATCTGAAAAAAACAGAAAAAGACAGGAATCTTTCTGTGCATCCAAATAAAGAAAAATGGCATCCTTCAGTAGATGTATCCCATCTGGCAGAGGACAGATGAAACAGAAAATAGTCAGAAAATTCTTTTTGATCAGTAAGATGTATTTGCTAGAAATGACACCGATATTGGTTGCATTCCTGACTTACAGCTCCGAATGTGCTTAAGTGATGACACGCCAGTCCAAAAGTCCTACAACGCAGTCCCAAAGCCTTTGTACAGAGAAGTTAAGGAATATGTTCAAAAACTTCTTGATCATGGGTGGATTCGGAAGTCTACATCACCTTACTCCTCCCCTGTGGTCTGTGTTGGGAAAAAAGGTAAGAGCCTTCGACTTTGTTTTGACTTTCGTGGACTAAACAGTAAAACCATTCCCGACTGCCATCCCCTGCCACGTATACAAGATCTATTAGATAACCTTGGAGGTTACTCGTGGTTCTCCATACTAGAACAAGGCAGTGCATATTACCAGGGCTTCGTTGAGGAGAACTCCAGGCACCTGACAGCTTTCAGCACGCCTTGGGGATTGTATGAGTGTATTCGCCTTCCCTTTGGCCTGACTAACGCACCAGCAGCTTTCCAAAGGTGCATGGAATGTGTGCTAAATGGTTTGAGGGATGAATGCTGTTTTCCATACTTAGACGATGTTCTCTGTTTTTCGAAAACCTTTCAGGACTATGTCAAAGACCTGCAGAGTGTTTTCTGCTGCTTACGGGAGCATGGTGTGAAATTACGTTCAAAAAAGTGTGAATTGTTTAAACATCAGGTGAGGTATGTGGGACGTCTAGTTTCAAGCGAGGGTGTCCAGGTTGATCCCAAGTATCTGGAAGCAGTGCTGCAATGAAAGGAATGGAAACCAAAGAATGTGGGAGAAGTTAGAGCTTTATTGGGTTTTTTAGGCTACTATAGATCGTTCATTCAGGATTTTTCCAGAATAGCCCGCCCACTGTTTAAGCTTCAAGAGCATTCTGTTGAGTCTGAAGAGAGACAAGTCAAAACTGGGCCAACCAAACAGAGTGTTAAAAAAGGTCAGTTGCCATCTAAGACACCAGTTCAGTGGACCCCCGAACACAACGCTGTTGTTGCTCACCTTGTTGACATGTTAACCTCCTCTCCTACCTCCTACCCAGACTTTGATTTACCTTTTGTCCTCCACACCGACGCATCCAATGAAGGTCTGGGGGCTGAATTTCGTGATTACCTATACTATGCCCCCACGTTCACAGTATTTACAGATAACAACCCACTTACCTATATTCTGAGTACCGCCAAGTTGAGTGCTGTCGGGCATCGATGGGTGGGTGAATTGGCCGACTTTTACTTCACCATTAAATACAGGCCAGGCAAAACCAACACAGACGCGGACACGCTTTCTCGGTTCCCAGTGCAGCTTCAAGACCACATCAGAGAATACTCTGAGTCTTTACCTCCAGATGTTATTTCTGCCATATGGCAGGGAGATAAAGCAGAGAGAGAAAAAGAAGTACCATGGGTTGCAGCCCTTCAGCTTTGTTCCAGTGATGATGTTTTTGCTGCCAGCCCACCCGTTATCGCTCCTGAAGACATTCAAGCTGCCCAAAAAGAAGACGCTTCCATCTGTGACGTAATTACAATGAAGGAGAAAGGATGGAACCCCAATAACAAAGACAAGAGACAAATGGATCCAATCACATTACGACTGATACATAAATGGAACAGACTTAGACTTGACAAGGGAATTTTATACAGACAGACAGGGCAACTTAGACAGCTGGTTCTCCCTAACTCCCTCCGGTCTCTTGTGCTCAAACACCTTCATGATGACATGGGGCATATCGGGGCTGACAAAGCTATCCAGCTGGCAAGGCAAAGATTTTATTGGCCTTTCATGCAGCGTGACATAGAAGATTATGTCATTCATCAATGCCCATGTATCAAACAAAAGCGACCTACTGTTCCTTAGAAGGCACCAATGGTCTCAATTACAACTAGTGCCCCATTTGAGCTATTTTCTGTAGATTATCTGCACCTTGAACCAAGTAAAGGAGGCTATGAGTATATCTTGGTTCTAGTAGACCACTTTACTCGGTTCGCAGAGGCCTATCCAACGCGGAACAAATCGGGCAAAACGGCCGCAGAAAAGATTTTCTATGATTTTATTCCACGCTTTGGGTATCCACAAAAGCTTCATCATGATCAGGGCCGGAAGTTCGAGAATAAATTGTTCCAATGACTTGATCAACTGGCTGGCATTACTCATTTTTGAACAACCCCCTATCACCCACAGGGGAACCCTGTTGAGCGTCTGAATAGAACATTGTTCAAATGCTCAGAACACTCGCAGAGAAAAAGAAATCAGAGTGGAAAGAACATTTACCACACATTGTCCATGCGTACAATTGTTCAAAGCACAAAGCTATGGGCTATTCCCCATATTTTCTACTCTTTGGGAGAGCTCCCCGATTTGCTCTTTAACCTTGAATCTGAGCCACAGACTGAGACCCGTCAGGAATATGCACAGAAGTGGGCATCTCGGATGCAGGAGGCATATAAGATTGCCTCTGAAAATAGTAAAAGGTGTTCGGCTAAAGGGAAAAAATACTATGATCGTGGTGTCAGAGGAATCATGCTTCAGCCAGGTGATCGTGTGCTTGTCCGCAACCTATCGGAGAGAGGTGGGCCTGGTAAACTCCTCCCTTACTGGGAGAACAAAGTTCACAGTGTTGTTGAAAGGATGGGAGACGGTCCTGTATATCGAATTCAAGCTGAAACCGGTGACAGCACTCTTTATGTACTGCACCGCAATCTCCTTTTGCCTGTGAACGATCTGCCACTTGAACATGATGGTCAGGCCAATCAGACATAGAAATGACAAAGACAGAAACTACACCGCATGAACAGCCAGCATCAAATGTCTGACACCCTCGAGCCTGAAACCAGTGATTCTGGGGATGAGGAAGGATATGCATGTAATCCAAGATTAGTACCAGTGTATGAAAGAAAAGGGTAATTCTCAAACAGTTCCAGGGTGAGCCACACAATCATCTTCGTGTCGTAGCACCAGAGTTTCACCCTGTACACTACAGGGCAGAGTCAGATAACCTTGAGACATATGAGGAACCCCCCTTAGGTTGTGACATCAGAACCATCGCAAGCACTGACAGACTCTTTGCCATATAGGGAACCTCAGGAACAATCGGTTGACTGCATGGTTGGTAGTGATGGGAATACTGATCTGGGAGCACAGCAGGTTGCACATCCAGTGAATCTAAATCTAATCTAAGTTCTAGATGTCCGGAGACATCTCTAAAAGCAGGGGAGAGTGTAATCGGTCAAAAAAATAAATGTAATTTATAAGTTTGATCCCCCCCTATTAATACGTAAATACATTTCCTTATGTTTATTTTTTTTTTAATACATTTACAAAATTAGAGCTTTTAGCCTTCCTCTTGTGTTAGGGTCGGCACCGACCCGTTTGTAGGTTTAAATGCACAGAAGTACCACATAAATTAGTTTATTGCATCAAGGTTTTTTTACTTTGTCAGGAACCTCTATTTAAACAAAATAAAACAAAAAAAATCTCTTTAACTAAATTATAAATTTCTCTGATTAAAATTATGACCTTTGTGGTGTTAGGGTCGGTTTCGACCCAGTTATAATATAACATTTTAAACAATAATTAGTGCTAAATCTAAAATCATAAACACACTATCAGCTCACTAACACAGTCGGCCAACAGCTCACTGACAGTCAGCTCCTCTCCTAACCCTGTAAGCTTTACTTAGGGGCTTCTTTTTTGTTGCCTGTTTGTCGCCTTCCCTGAACAAGCAAAACAAACAAACAAAAATGGACATGTAAGACATGCATAAGACCAATTCAGTTTAGAGTTGGTGACTTGCAGAGTGCATATATCCAGTTTGCAGCATGCAAAAAATGAGAAGATTGAGATCATCTCTTCGCTGAAAATGAGACAGAGGACACAGAGCAGCATCGTGATACAGATGATACATATGGTACTTATGTCCACAATTCACAAAGATGCAGATGTGTCATCAGGAAGTGAGACAAAGCCCATACTTATCCTGGACTATAATAAAAACAAAGGAGGAGTGGACAACCTGGATAAGCTGACTGTCACCTACACTTGCCAGGGAATGACCAGGAGATGGCCAGTGGTTGTGTTCTATAACATCCTAGATGTGTCTGCATACAATGCATTTGTGTTGTGGCACCACATCCAGCTAGGGTGGAACTCAACCAAAAAAAACAAGCGAATAATGTTTCTTGAGGAGATAGGAAGTTCCTTAGTCAAGACACCCATTGAGCAAAGCTGAGACCCAGCCATGGTTAGACAGCTGCAGAGTTCACCTAGCACTCTATCCATGCCATCAGCAACTCAAGAAGCATCAGCACCAGCATGCTCCTCAGCCAGCCCTGCCTCAACATCAATCAGCACAGCAACAGCCACAACCCCACTGAAGCCACCTGATTCTAAAAGAAAGAGGTGTCAGGTCTGCCCTAGCAATAAGGACAGAAAGACAAACATATTGTGCTGAAAAAAATATCTTTGCAAGTTTTTGCCACACATGCATCTAAACACACACATACACGTATGTTTTTGCAAACAAATACTTTTTTTTGGATTTGCAATCAAACAAACAACAACCAATCAAGCAAATCAAGTACTAGGATTTGCTTGATTGGTTGTTGTTTGTTTGACTGCAAATCTATATCTTTTTTTTATTACTAGTTCTAATTTTAATTTAGTATTTCTATTAAAGCTCTATTTAAAAAAACAAACAAAAAAAAACAACACTTTTTTGCCTTTTTCTTTTTTGGAGTAAAAATATATGGGTCAAAATTGACCCGAACACCATAGATGTTACTATAGTTAATAATATTAAAATAATTGTTATTTTTTATATTTTTTAATTTAGAGATGTTTTCTGATACCCCTCAGTAATAGTCAGGCAACATAACAATCTTTAATTTATTTATATAATTCTCTTGAGGTTCATTTTACACTTTTTTTTTATTGAAAACGAGAGGTATGCTATCAAATGAAAGGCCCAGAGGGCCACACCAAAAATATTAAAAAACCAATATTTTCATGGGTAAGGAAACCTAACAAGGTAACCAAGAGGTAGGAAACAGATTGGATGATAATTAATAGTTTAGAGGGTATTTTATGACTGTTTTAAGACACGGGTCAAAACCGACCCGTTAACATAAGAGATAGTAAGAGAAAGCTAACATAAGACGAAGGTTAGTAAAACATGTCATTACCCCGCCACACCACTAGATGGAACACGCGAGAGAGATACTTCCCACTGTTCGGCGCGCTCAGTAATAAACTGACTGCCGCTGTGGAAACATCTAACTTTGGTTCTATTGTGTTTCTCTCAGTTTGTTCTCTCATCCACAGTGCACACTGCCTGTGCATCATTTGCTGCCGGCACAGATATCCCCTAGGTCTGAGGCCGGTAACATACACAAGATTACAAACTTATATAACTCTTGAATTCTACAAGGCAAACTTGGAAAGTGCTATTTTAAGTGTTTCAGGAAGAGGTAGGTCTTCAATCATGCTTGAATATGGTCAGGCACTTCGCTGTACGGAAATGTAGGGGAAGTTCATTCCAACACCTCGGTGCCAGATCAGAGAAGAGCCTTGAAGTGTACTTACCTCTCGTTCTGAGAGAAGGTGGTACCAGGTGTATATGGGTGTAGATTTGTGTAGGTGGGTGTAAATGTGTGTAGACAGGTGTAGATGGATGTAGATGTGTGTAGACAGGTGTAGATAGATGTAGATTTGTGTAGATGGTTGTAGATTTGTGTAGATGTGTGTAGACAGGTGTAGATGGATGTAGATTTGTGTAGATGGGTGTGGATGTGTGTAGACAGGTGTAGATGTGTGTAGACAGGTGTAGATGGATGTAGATTTGTGTAGATGGGTGTAGATGTGTGTAGACAGGCGTAGAAGGGTGGACATTTGTGTAGATTTGTGTAGATAGGTGTAGAAGGGTGTGGATTTGTGTAGATGTGTGTAGACAGGTGTAGATGAGTGTAGATTTGTGTAGATGGGTGTAGACAGCTGTTGATGGATGTAGATTTGTGTAGATGGTTGTAGATTTGTGTAGATGTGTGTAGACAGGTGTAGATAGATGTAGATTTGTATCGATGGTTGTAGATGTGTGTAGACAGGCGTAGAAGGGTGGACATTTGTGTAGATTTGTGTAAATAGGTGTAGAAGGGTGTGGATTTGTGTAGATGGTTGTAGATTTGTGTAGATGTGTGTAGACAGGTGTAGATGGATGTAGATTTGTGTAGATGGATGTGGATGTGTGTAGACAGGTGTAGATGGATGTAGATTTGTGTAGATGTGTGTAGACAGGTGTAGATGGCTGTAGATGTGTGTAGCCAGGTGTAGACAAGTGTAGATGGATGTAGATTTGTGTAGATGGCAGGTGTAGAAGGAAGTAGATTTGTGTAGATGTGTGTAGACAGGTGTAGATGGATGTAGATTTGTGTAGATGTGTGTAGACAGGTGTAGATGGCTGTAGATGTGTGTAGCCAGGTGTAGACAGGTGTAGATGGATGTAGATTTGTGTAGATGGGTGTAGATGTATATTTGTGTAGATGGGTGTAGAAGAGTGTAGATTTGTGGAGATGTGTGTAGACAGGTGTAGATGGGTGTAGATTTGTATAGATGGGTGTAGACCGGTGTAGATGGATGTAGATTTGTGTAGATGGGTGTAGATGTGTGTAGACAGGCGTAGAAGGGTGGACATCTGTGTAGATTTGTGTAGATAGGTGTAGATGGATGTCAATTTGTGTAGATGGGTGTAGATGTGTATAGCCAGGTGTAGAAGGGAGATTTGTGTAGATGGGTGTAGATGTGTGTAGACAGGTGTGGATGGATGTAGATTTGTGTAGATGGGTGTGGATGTGTGTAGTCAGGTGTAGAAGGAGATTTGTGTAGATGGGTGTGGATTTGTGTAGATGGGTGTAGATGTGTGTAAACTCAATTAAATTTAATTCATTTTTATTTGTATAGCGCTTTTAACAACATGAACATTGTCTCAAAGCAGCTTTACACAGATAAAGGGTGTAAACAGGTGTAGATGAATGTAGATTTGTGTAGATAAGTGTAGATGTGTATAATCAGGTGTAGATGTGTGTAGACAGGTGTAGATGGATATAGATTTGTGTAGATGGCAGTTGTAGAAGGAAGTAGATTTGTGTAGATGGATGTAGATTTGTGTAGATGGTTGTAGATTTGTGTAGATGTGTGTAGACAGGTGTAGATGGATGTAGATTTGTGTAGATGGGTGTGGATGTGTGTAGACAGGTGTAAATGTGTGTAGACAGGTGTAGATGGATGTAGATTTGTGTAGATGGGTGTAGATGTGTGTAAACAGGCGTAGAAGGGTGGACATTTGTGTAGATTTGTGTAGATAAGTGTAGATGTGTATAATCAGGTGTAGATGGGTGTAGACAGGTGTATATAGATATAGATTTGTGTAGATGGCAGTTGTAGAAGGAAGTAGATTTGTGTAGATGTGTGTAGACAGGTGTGGATGGATGTAGATTTGTGTAGATGGTTGTAGATTTGTGTAGACAGGTGTAAATGTGTGTAGACAGGTGTAGATGGATGTAGATTTGTGTAGATGGGTGTATATGTGTGTAGACAGGCGTAGAAGGGTGGACATTTGTGTAGATTTGTGTAGATAAGTGTAGATGTGTATAATCAGGTGTAGATGTGTGTAGACAGGTGTATATAGATATAGATTTGTGTAGATGGCAGTTGTAGAAGGAAGTAGATTTGTGTAGATGTGTGTAGACAGGTGTAGATGGATGTAGATTTGTGTAGATGGTTGTAGATTTGTGTAGATGTGTGTAGACAGGTGTAGATGGATGTAGATTTGTGTAGATGGGTGTGGATGTGTGTAGACAGGTGTAGATGTGTGTAGACAGGTGTAGATGGATGTAGATTTGTGTAGATGGGTGTAGATGTGTGTAAACAGGCGTAGAAGGGTGGACATTTGTGTAGATTTGTGTAGATAGGTGTAGAAGGGTGTGGATTTGTGTAGATGTGTGTAGACAGGTGTAGATGAGTGTAGATTTATGTAGATGGGTGTAGACAGCTGTAGATGGATGTAGATTTGTGTAGATGGTTGTAGATTTGTGTAGATGTGTGTAGACAGGTGTATATGGGTGTAGATTTGTATAGATGGGTGTAGACCGGTGTAGATAGATGTAGATTTGTATCGTTGGTTGTAGATGTGTGTAGACAGGCGTAGAAGGGTGGACATTTGTGTAGATTTGTGTAAATAGGTGTGTAGACAGGTGTAGATGGATGTAGATTTGTGTAGATGGCAGGTGTAGAAGGAAGTAGATTTGTGTAGATGTGTGTAGACAGGTGTAGATGGATGTAGATTTGTGTAGATGGTTGTAGATTTGTGTAGATGTGTGTAGACAGGTGTAGATGGATGTAGATTTGTGTAGATGGATGTGGATGTGTGTAGACAGGTGTAGATGGATGTAGATTTGTGTAGATGTGTGAAGACAGGTGTAGATGGCTGTAGATGTGTGTAGCCAGGTGTAGACAGGTGTAGATGGATGTAGATTTGTTTAGATGAGTGTAGACCGGTGTAGATGGATGTAGATTTGTGTAGATGGGTGTAGATGTATATTTGTGTAGATGGGTGTAGAAGGGTGTAGATTTGTGGAGATGTGTGTAGACAGGTGTAGATGGGTGTAGATTTGTATAAATGGGTGTAGAACGGTGTAGATGGATGTAGATTTGTGTAGATGGGTGTAGACCGGTGTAGATGGATGTAGATTTGTGTAGATGGGTGTAGATGTATATTTGTGTAGATGGGTGTAGAAGGGTGTAGATTTGTGGAGATGTGTGTAGACAGGTGTAGATGGGTGTAGATTTGTATAAATGGGTGTAGAACGGTGTAGATGGATGTAGATTTGTGTAGATGGGTGTGGATGTGTGTAGTCAAGTGTAGAAGGGAGATTTGTGTAGATGGGTGTGGATTTGTGTAGATGGGTGTAGATGTGTGTAAACAGGTGTAGATGAATGTAGATTTGTGTAGATAAGTGTAGATGTGTATAATCAGGTGTAGATGTGTGTAGATTTGTGTAGATGTGTGTGGACAGGTGTAGATGGGTATAGATTTGTGTAAATAAGTGAAGATGTGTGTAATCAGGTGTAGATGGGTGTAGATTTGTGTACACAGGTGTAGATGGGTGTAGATTTGTGTAGATGGGTGTAGATTTGTGCAGATAAGTGTAGATGTGTGTAATCAGGTGTAGATTTGTTTAGATGTGTGTAGACAGGTGTAGATGGGTTTAGATTTGTGTAGACAGGTGTAGATGTATGTAGATGTGTGTAGATGTAGATTTGTGTAGATGGGTGTAGATGTGTGTAGACAGGTGTTGATTTGTGTAGATGGGTGTAGATGGGTGTAGATGTGTGTCGATTTGTGTAGATGGGAGTGGATGTGTGTCGATTTGTGTAGATGGCTGTAGATGTGTGTAGACCGGTGTAGATGGTTGTAGATTTGTGTAGATGGATGAAGATCGAAGTCATCAAATGAATCTGATTTATAATATAATAAAATGTAAAATACAAAATGTATAATGTTTATTTTTAATTGAGACTAATTTCTTTTAAATCAAGGTTTACAATACAATAATAAATTTACAACAATAAAAGTACCCAATACAAAAATGCCTTTTATTTCCTGTAATAAACACTGCATTCAACAACTCAGAGGGTTTACACAATCGGGAACACAGCAAATGTAGCAATTCCACACTGATTTCTTTTTCTCGCCATCCGGAAATAACCCTTCTCTCCCCATGCTGTACCCCAACTGAGAGAGAGGGGGAGAGAGAGAGAGAGAGAGAGAGAGAGAGAGAGAGAGAGAGAGAGAGAGAGAAATAGCACCCGGAGTGAGATATATATATATATATATATATATATATATATATAGAGAGAGAGAGAGAGAGAGAGAGAGAGAGAGAGAGAGAGAGTGAATCATTGTGTGTGTTTAACCTGTTTTTGATTAGCCAGTAATCCTGTCCTCCTTCTCTTCCATATCCAACAACCAAAACTGCATGATTCACCGTACTGGGGTCACAATGAGGATCAGTATAAATTCCTACACACACATGCATGCAAACATACAAACACAAATGTATAGGTAAACAAATGTTGCATGTGTGTGTGTGTGTGTGTAAGTGTATTTGTGTGTGTGTGTGTGTGTGTGTGTGTGTGTGAGTGTGCGTGTGTGAGTGTGCGTGTGTTAAAGATCTCAGCATGTTAGACAGACATACAGTGAGGAAAATAAGTATTTGAACACGCTGCTATTTTGCAAGTTCTCCCACTTAGAAATCATGGAGGGTCTGAAATTGTCATCGTAGGTGCATGTCCACTGTGAGAGACATAATCTAAAAAAAAAAATCCAGAAATCACAATGTATGATTTTTTTAAACTATTTATTTGAGTTTGAGCTCCCTCCAAAGATTCTCTATTGGGTTTAGGTCTGGAGACTGGCTAGGCCACGCCAGAACCTTGATATTCAATTCAATTCAATTCATTTTTATTTTATAGCGCTTTTAACAATGAACATTGTCTCAAAGCAGCTTTACACAGATAATGTGGTGATTAAATGTAAATATGTTCTTTATAAGTATGTTTGTCCCTGATGAGCAACTGTGGCAAGGAAAAACTCCCCGAGATGGCATAAGGAAGAAACCTTGAGAGGAACCAGACTCAAGAGGGAACCCATCCTCATCTGGGTTGCACCAAATGTCCATTTGAAGCATATATACAAAGTTGCGGGGTACAGTGATGATGATCAGAAGCAAACTGCACTCCCGAGTCAGTGCAGCAGACCGCCGACACCAACTACAGTCCAATCCATCCTCAAAGCACCCGTTCTACTCCGGAATTTCATGGAACCACCCAAGGTGTTGATGAGATACCGTCCCAAGCTGCACAGAAGTGTGAAGATCCACGGAGGGTAGAGGGGCAGGAACAGTGGTCACTGGAGCCTCAGGAGCATGTTTAACTCGATCGAGAGAGAGAGAGAAAGAGAGAGAGAGAGAGAGAGAGAGAGAGAGAGAGAGAGAGAGAGAGGGTGACGGGAAGAGAAGGATATGGATTATTAAGTGTAACTATTGGTGTATGAAAGTTAATGTCACTGTGCAGTTTGGACTCCGGCAAGACTCGCTATGGCAGCATAACTAAAAGGGAGAACCAGAAGGTAACACAGACATGAGGGATCTCTGGGATAAGAGACGACCCACCACACCACCGTCAACAAACCTGAGTGACCGTGTGAATGTGAGGGGACGACAGCATACAAATATACCAGTTCACCAAACACTCTATATCCATGCTCCCTCCAGATCTGCACCTTTACCTAAGAAAAAAAATCTACTGATAAAAGGCTTGACTAAATAAATAAGTTTTCAACCTCGACTTGAACACTGAGACCGTGTCTGAGTCCCGAACACTGATTGGAAGGCTGTTTCATAACTGTGGGGCTTTATAAGAGAAAGATCTGCCCCCTGCGGTAGTCTTCATTATTTGAGGAACCAACAGATAGCCAGCACCTTTTGATCTAAGTAGGCGTGGAGGATTATACTGGTACAGAAGTTCACTCAGATACTGCGGTGCGAGACCGTTAAGTGCTTTATACGTCAGTAGTAATATTTTATAATCAATGCGAGATTTGATTGGGAGCCAGTGTAGACTGATTAAAACAGGGGTGATGTGGTCGTATTTCCTAGATCTGGTGAGGACCCTTGCTGCTGCATTCTGGACTAACTGAAGCTTATTTATGCACTTACTCGCACACCCAGACAGTAAAGCGTTACAGTAGTCCAATCTAGAAGTAACAAAAGCATGAACTAGTTTTTCTGCATCCTGTAACGACATCATATTTCTAATTTTAGCAATATTTCTTAGGTGAAAGAAGGCGATCCTGGTGATATTATTCACGTGAGACTCAAAGGAAAGACTCGGGTCAATAATCACACCAAGGTCTTTGACAGCCGTACATGCTGAAACAGAAACACCATCCAGAGATGCTACGTAATCAGAAAGTTTGCTTCTAGCTGCATGTGGTCCTAGTAAAAGTACTTCCGTCTTATCTGAGTTGAGCAGAAGAAAGTTATTAAGCATCCACTGTCTAATGTCCTTTACACACTCCTCAACACTGTTTAGCTGATCTCTCTTATCTGGCTTTGCTGAAATATAGAACTGTGTGTCATCAGCATAGCAATGGAAGCGAATCCCATGTTTATGAATGATTTCACCAAGAGGCAGCATATATAAAGAGAAAAGCAGTGGGCCTAAGACAGATCCTTGAGGAACACCAAACTTTACCTCATAGAGTGTGGAGAACTCACCATTTACATCCACAAACTGATAGCGATCAGTCAAATAAGACCTGAGCCAAGAGAGAGCTGTTCCCTTTATTCCTACAACATTCTCAAGTCTAGCAAGCAGTATAGTGTGATCAATGGTGTCAAAAGCTGCACTAAGGTCGAGCAAAACAAGTAAGGAGACAAAACCCTGATCAGAGGCCAATAACAGGTCATTTACCACCTTAACAGCACGTAATCTGGAGAGAAAATGGAGGAAAACTAAATTGGAGGTATTTAGAATCGCGTATAAAGACAGTATGCTCAGCTACAGACAGGCGCTAAAAGCTGCTAGAGCTGAACACCTGAGCAAACTTATAGAAAACAACAAAAACAATCCCAGGTTCCTTTTCAGTACAGTAGCTAAACTAACTACAAATCAGGGCTCTGAAAATTGTGTTCCATCACAGTTTAGTAGTGAGGACTTTATGATTTTCTTCACTGAAAAAATAGATAACATTAGAAAAACAATTGTGGCAGTTCAACCTCTGACACCATCTCCTGAGACAGTGTTACCTTCAACTCCACAACTCCACTGTTTTACATGTATAGGACAGGAAGAGCTGTATAATGTTATTGCCAAAGCTAAATCGACAACATGTCAGTTAGATCCAATTCCTACTAAATTACTGAAGGAAGTGTTATATACAACTGGTGAACCTCTTCTAAATATTATTAACTCCTCACTATCTTTAGGTCACGTCCCTAAATCCCTCAAGTTAGCAGTTATTAAGCCCCTCATTAAAAAACCTAATCTGGATCCAAACACGTTATCAAATTACAGACCCATTTCAAATCTCCCATTTATGTCTAAGATTTTAGAAAAGATTGTCGCTGCCCAGTTATGTTCCTACCTGCAAGAGAACAATATCTTTGAAGAATTTCAGTCAGGTTTTAGGCCCCATCATAGCACAGAAACTGCTCTAGTTAAAATAACTAATGACCTGTTTTTAGCTTCAGACCAAGGCTTCATTTCGCTGTTGGTTTTACTTGATCTTAGTGCTGCATTCGACACTATAGACCATGATCTCCTCCTAGATCGATTACAAAATTACATCGGCATTCAGGGACAGGCATTAAGCTGGTTTAAATCCTACCTGTCCGATCGTTACCATTTCGTAGATTTAAATGGAGAGCTATCCAGGCTAATGCAAGTAAATGATGGCGTGCCGCAAGGTTCAGTTCTAGGACCCCTGCTGTTCACAATATACATGCTTCCGTTAGGAAATATTATTAGAAGGCATGGAATTAGCTTCCATTGTTATGCTGATGATACTCAGCTATATATTTCATCTAAACCAGGCGATATAGCTCAATTAAGTCGGATAACTGAGTGTGTTAAGGAAATAAGAGATTGGATGACCCATAACTTTCTACTTTTAAATTCCGATAAGACTGAGATTTTGCTCATCGGACCAAAAACTAGTATACAGAAGCTCCAGCATCTCAACCTGCATTTAGACGGATGTTCTGTAACCACTAATTCAACAGTAAAAGACCTGGGTGTTATTTTAGACAGCGACTTGTCTTTCAAAAATCATATCAATCAAGTTACTAAAACAGCCTTCTTTCACCTTAGAAATATTTCTAAGCTAAGAAATATGTTGTCCATATCCGATGCAGAAAAGCTCGTCCATGCGTTCATGACCTCCAGAATAGACTACTGTAATGCGTTACTAGGTGGATGTCCTGCATCATTAATAAACAAGCTTCAGTTAGTCCAGAATGCAGCAGCCAGAGTTCTTACAAGGGCAAGAAAATATGATCACATAACCCCGATCTTATCGTCCCTACATTGGCTTCCTGTTAAGTTTCGAATAGACTACAAACTATTACTTCTCACTTATAAAGCACTAAATGGTTTGGCTCCCATATATCTATCCAGTCTTTTAACTCGCTACAATCCGCCACGCTCCCTGAGATCTCAAAACTCTGGGCTTCTAGTAGTTCCTAGAATAGCAAAGTCCACTAAAGGTGGTAGAGCTTTTTCACATTTAGCTCCTAAACTCTGGAATAGTCTTCCTGACGGTGTTCGGGGCTCAGACACACTCACCCAGTTTAAGTGTAGATTAAAAACATATCTTTTTAGCAAAGCCTACACATAACACACATCACATCATAACCTTGTGCTCCAGAACATCTGATCACATGCACATTATCAACTTGTGCTGTTAATATCATGAACAGCAGCTACGCTAATTGCTCTCCACTGCTTCTCTTTCTCTCCCCATCCCGAGACACCCTGAGGTTTGGCCAGCTCCAGTCACATCCCACCTCGTGATGATTACGGACCTTTGAAGAAGTAGATGCCGAACTCACAAACATCCCGAACCATCTAGAGACGTACCAGTGCCATTTGGATCCCGCTACATGTGTGGAGTTTGGCATTGGACCTCCTGGAGTGTTAAAGGCTCTGGCATGGAGAAGCTGATGCTGGATCTGTGGTGATCACAAATGCTGAGCTCATAAAACTCGGAGCTACTAACCATATAGACTGTATAAGACTGCAGAAAGAACATCACTTATAATCTTATACTCCAGTGCTCATGTTAGTTCTCACTCTCCAGTGTTCTGTATTGTTGAAAGATTTATGATCAAACTCTTGATGTCACCCAAAATGAGGATGGGTTTCCCTTTTGAGTCTGGTTCCTCTCAAGGTTTCTTCCTCATAACATCTAAGGGAGTTTTTCCTTGCCACAGTCGCCACAGCTTGCTCATCAGGGACAAATTCACACCATTCACCTTCACTGTTGATTTGTGTAAAGCTGCTTTGAGACAATGTCTGTTGTGAAAAGCGCTATACAAATAAACTTGACTTGACTTGACTTGACTTGATGAGGGAGGCAGCTAGAAAAGTACTTGGTGTGACATCTGGAAATAGAATGGAAGACAAGGAGACGTGGTGGTGGAATGAGGAAGTGCTGGAGAGCATAAGGAGAAAGAGGTTGGCAAAACAGAAGTGGGATAGTCAGAGTGATGAGAAAAGTAGGCAGGAGTACAAGGAGATGCGGCAGCAGGTTAAGAGGGATGTGGCGAAAGCCAAGGAAAAGGCATATGAGAAGCTGTATGAGAGGTTGGACACTAAGGAAGGAGAAAAGGATTTGTACCGATTGGCCAGGCAGAGGGACCGAGCTGGAAAGGATGTACTGCAAGTTAGAGCAGTAAAGGATGGAGAGGGAAATGTGTTGACTAGTGAGGAGAGTGTGTTGAGAAGGTGGAGGGAGTATTTTGAGCAGCTGATGAATGAGGAAAATCAGAGAGAGAGAAGGTTGAATGATGTGGAGTTGGTGAAGCAGGATGTAGATAGGATTAGTAAGGAGGAAGTGAGAGCAGCGATTAAGAGGATGAAGAGTGGAAAGTCGGTTGGACCAGATGACATACCGGTAGAAGCGTGGAGATGTTTAGGAGAGATGGCAGTGGAGTTTTTGACCAGATTGTTTAACAGGATTTTGGAAGGTGAGAAGATGCCTGAGGAATGGAGAAGAAGTGTGCTGGTACCGATCTTTAAGCATAAAGGAGATGTGCAGACCTGCAGTAACTACAGGGGTATTAAGTTGATCAGTCACACCATGAAGCTATGGGAAAGAGTAGTGGAAGCCAGGCTGAGAGAAGAGGTGACCATCTGTGAGCAACAGTATGGTTTCATGCCGAGGAAGAGCACCACAGATGCCTTATTTGCTTTGAGAATGTTGATGGAGAAGTATAGAGAAGGACAGAAGGAATTGCATTGTGTATTTGTGGATTTAGAGAAGGCGTACGACAGGGTGCCAAGAGAGGAGTTGTGGTATTGTATGAGGAAGTCAGGTGTGTCAGAGAAGTATGTGAGGGTGGTGCAGGACATGTATGAGGACAGTGTGACGGCAGTGAAGTGTGCAGTAGGTACGACAGACTGGTTTAGAGTGAAGGTTGGACTGCATCAAGGATCAGCCCTGAGCCCTTTCCTGTTTGCAGTGGTGATGGACAGGTTGACGGACGAGGTCAGACAGGAGTCTCCCTGGACTATGATGTTTGCGGATGATATTGTGATTTGTTGTGAGAGTAGGGAGCAGGTTGAGAAGAGCCTGGAGAGGTGGAGATATGCGCTGGAGAGAAGGGGAATGAAACTCAGTAGGAGTAAGACAGAATACATGTGTGTGAATGAGAGGGAGGGCAGTGGAGTGGTGCGGTTGCAGGGAGAAGAGCTTCAGAAGGTGGAGGAATTCAGGTACCTGGGGTCAACAGTGCAAAGTAATGGAGAGTGTGTTAGAGAAGTGAAGAAAAGAGTGCAGGCAGGGTGGAGTGGGTGGAGAAGAGTGACAGGAGTGATTTGTGATAGAAGAGTATCTGCAAAATTGAAAGGAAAAGTTTATAGGACTGTGGTGAGACCTGCGATGTTGTATGGTTTAGAGACAGTGGCATTGAGTAAAAGACAGGAGGTGGAGCTGGAGGTAGCAGAGCTGAAGATGTTGAGGTTTTCGTTGGGAGTGACGAGGATGGATAAGATTAGAAATGAGTTTATTAGAGGGACAGCGCATGTAGGATGTTTTGGTGACAAGGTGAGGGAGGCGAGATTGAGATGGTTTGGACATGTGCAGAGGAGGGACATGAATTATATTGGTAGAAGAATGCTGAGGATGGAGCCACCAGGTAGGAGGAAAAGAGGAAGGCCAAGAAGGAGGTTCATGGATGTGGTGAGGGAAGACATGCAGGTAGTTGGTGTAAAAGAGGCAGATGTAGAGGACAGGGTGGTATGGAGACGGATGATCCGCTGTGGCGACCCCTAATGGGAGCAGCCGAAAGAAGAAGAAGAAGTAGGCAGGGGATCGAGAATGCAGGTTGATGATTTTGATGAGGAGATTAATGAAATTAAGTCCTTCTCATGAATAGGAGTGAAGCTTTGTAGTTGATTGTCCGTTATAATTACACTGCTGTCTACAGGGTTATTTGTAAAATAATTTGGATTTATATTAACCGTCTGGATTTCTTGCCTGATGTTTTCAATTTTATTATTAAAAAAGTTCATGAAATCATTACTACCTATTGATGGTGTGCATGTGAGTGCAGTGCTTTTATTCCCTGTTAATTTTGCTACCGTGCTGAATAAAAATCTAGGATTATGCTTGTTATTTTCTATGAGGGTGGAGAAATATGCTGATCTAGCAGCACTAAAAGGGATATAATGATATGCTTCTTACAGAGCCACTCCTTGGTTATCCTGGCTGTGTGCTTCGGGTCATTGTCATGTTGGAAGACCCAGCCTCGACCCATCTTCAATGCTCTAACTGAGGGAAGGCGGTTGTTCCCCAAAATCTCGCAATACATGGCCCCGGTCATCCTCTCCTTAATACAGTGCAGTCGCCCTGTCCCATGTGCAGAAAAACACCCCCAAAGCATGATGCTACTACCCCCATGCTTCACAGTAGGGATGGTGTTCTTGGGATCATTCTTCTTCCTCCAAACACGTTTAGTGGAATTATGACCCAAAAGTTCTAATTTGGTCTCATCTGACCACATGACTTTCTCCCATGACTCCTCTGGATCATCCAAATGGTCATTGGCAAACTTAAGACGTGCCTGGACATGTGCTGGTTTAAGCAGGGGAACCTTCCGTGCCATGTATGATTTCAAACCATGACGTCTTAGTGTATTACCAACAGTAACCTTGGAAACGGTGGTCCCAGCTCTTTTCAGGTCATTGACCAGCTCCTCCCGTGTAGTTCTGGGCTGATTTCTCACCTTCCTTAGGATCACTGAGACCCCACGAGGTGAGATCTTGCATGGAGCCCCAGTCCGAGGGAGATTGACAGTCATGTTTAGCTTCTTCCATTTTCTAATGATTGCTCCAACAGTGGACCTTTTTTCACCAAGCTGCTTGGCAATTTCCCCGTAGCCCTTTCCAGCCTTGTGGAGGTGTACAATTTTGTCTCTAGTGTCTTTGGACAGCTCTTTGGTCTTGGCCATGTTAGTAGTTGGATTCTTACTGATTGTATGGGGTGGACAGGTGTCTTTATGCAGCTAACGACCTCAAACAGCTGCATCTAATTTAGGATAATAAATGTAGTGGAGGTGGACATTTTAAAGGCAGACTAACAGGTCTTTGAGGGTCAGAATTCTAGCTGATAGACAGGTGTTCAAATACTTATTTGCAGCTGTATCATATAAATAAATAGTTTAAAAATCATATATTGTGATTTCTGGATTTTTTTTTTAGATTATGTCTCTCACAGTGGACATGCACCTACAATGACCATTTCAGGCCCCTCCATGATTTCTAAGTCGGAGAACTTGCAAAATAGCAGGATGTTCAAATACTTATTTTCCTCACTGTATCTACATGAATGAGTGATCACCAACTAAAACTCAACCCCAGCAAAACAGAACTGCTGGTCATCCCAGGTGATTCATCTCCAGGTCAAGATCTCCAAATAACAATTCATGGCTTTCTGCTCTCCCCTTCAGCCACTGCTCGTAACCTTGGGGTAATTATGGACAATGAACTGTCATTCTTCCCACATGTTGCTAATGTGTCTCATTCGTGTCGATTTCTTCTCTACAACATCCTAAGGATTAAACCATTTCCGTCCACACAGGCTGCCCAGGTTCTTGTTCAGTCTCTTGTCATTTCAAGACTTGACTACTGCAGCTCTCTGCTGGCAGGTCTCCCCCTGAACGCTATTCGTCCACTACAAATGATCCAAAACGCAACTGCACGACTTGTGT
Source organism: Silurus lanzhouensis (assembly GCA_039877035.1). Lineage (NCBI taxonomy): Eukaryota > Metazoa > Chordata > Actinopteri > Siluriformes > Siluridae > Silurus > Silurus lanzhouensis. Next base: position 266,927 of record JBCEWE010000408.1, on the reverse strand, counting down.
TCAATCTGCCCAAGTTCTCCCACCCCACCCCACTGCTGCTCCTTCACTGGCTTCCAGTAGCTGCACGTATCAGATTCAAAACACTGATGATGCCTACAAGGCCAAAAATGGACCAGCACCTTCTTACCTCTGTGACCTCATCACATCTCACACTGCACCACGCTGTCTGAGATCCTCCAGCACTGCTAGACTGGTACCACCTTTTCTTAGAATGAGAGGTAAGTATACTTCAAGGCTCTTCTCTGTTCTGGAGGTGGTGAAATGAACTTCCCCTAGATGTCCGTACAGCAGAGTCCTTGACTATCTTCAAGCGACGACTGAAGACCTACCTTTTCCTGAAACACTTAAATTAGTGTTCTGTATTGTTAAAAGATTTATGATCAAACTCTTGATGTCACCTAAATGAGGATGGGTTTCCCTTTTGAGTCTGGTTCCTCTCAAGGTTTCTTCCTCATTACATCTAAGGGAGTTTTTCCTTTCCACAGTCTGCTCATCAGGGATAAACACACAATTCACCTTAACTGTTGATTTCTGTAAAGCTGCTTTGAGACAATGTCTGTTGTGAAAAGCGCAATAGAAATAAACTTGACTTGACTTAAATTAGCACTTTCCAAGTTTGTAGAATTTTAGGGTTATATTTATATTAAGTGTGTAATCTTGTGTACAGTGTAGATTTATTCATTACTAGAGACTCAAAGCACTTTTGTACGTTGCTCTGGATAAGGGCGTCTGCTAAATGCTGTAAATGTAAATGTGTGTGTGTGTGTGTGTGTGTGTGTGTGTGTGTGTGTGTGTGTGTTTGTATGCGTGAGCGTGTGTGTGTGTGTGTGTGTGTGTGTGTGCGTGTGTGTGTGTGTGTGTGTGTGTGTGCGTGTGTGTGTGTGTCTCACCACTTTTGTATCTGTGGAATGAGGGCAGTTTAGCATTCATTCCTACAGAAACAGGTCCGAACTGAGCCACTGTGTTCAGCAGCACAGATTCATTAACACGAGGAAGAATCCTGAAACTGGAGCAGAATCCAGCTCTGCCTTTTGGAGAATATCGACACAACCCATCCTACACAAAGATACACACCATGAACAAAACAGTAACAGAACTTTAAAAGAACATGTACAATATTAACACAAGATACACAATATACACAATGTTACAACATAAACAAAACATTAATACAACATACCACAGTATTAACACAAGATACACACAACGTTAATTAAACATACACAATATTAACACAACATTAATACAAAATACACGATATTACCACAACATAAACATAATGTTATAAAATATACACTATATTAACACAACATAAAAACAATTTTAATACAACATAACAATATTAATACAACATTCAAAACACACACCATATTAATACAACATGAACCCAATGTTAATAAAACACAGAATATTAATAATAATAATAATTCATTACATTTATATAGCGCTTTTCTGCAGCACTCAAAGCGCTTTACATATGAAAGGGGGGATTCTCCTCAACCACCACCAATGTGCAGCATCCACCTGGATGATGCGACGGCAGCCATATTGCGCCAGAACGCCCACCACACACCAGCATATTAGTGGAGAGGAGATAGAGTGATATAGCCAATTAATATGAGGGGATGATTAGTAGGCCAGCGGGCAAGTTTTTTGGCCAGGATGCCGGGGCACACCCCTACTCGTTTTCGAAAGACAACCTGGGATTTTTTTTTTTTAATGACCACAGAGAGTCAGGACCTCGGTTTAACGTCTCATCCGAAGGACGGTGCTTTTTTTTTTTTTTTTTTTTGACACTATAGTGTCCCCGTCACTATACTGGGGTGTTAGGACCCACACAGACCACAGGGTGAGCACCCCCTGCTGGTCTCACTAACACCTCTACCAGCAGCAACCTGGTTTTTGTGTGTGTGTGTGTGTGTGTGTGTGTTAGATTAGCCACACTAGGGATAATCTAACACACACACACACACACACACACACACCCTTAGACACATAATATTGCTTCTGTGTCGCTCTTCCTTGGCATGAAACCATAATGCTGCTCACAGATGGTCACCTCTTCTATCAGCCTGGCTTCCACTACTCTTTCCCATAACTTCATGGTGTGACTGATCAACTTTATTCCCCTGTAGTTACTGCAGGTCTGCACATCTCCATTATTCTTAAATGTCAGTACCAGCACACTCCTTCTCCATTCCTCAGGCATCTTCTCACCTTCCAAAATCTTGTTAAACAATCTGGTTAAAAACTCCACTGCATCTCTCCTAAAAAGTTCTGTTTCTTTAACCTCTTTCTCCTTTTGCTCTCCTACACTTCCTCATTCCACCACTATGTCTCTTTGTCTTCCTTTCTATTTCCAGATGTTACACCAAGTACTTTTCTAGCTGTCTCCCTCATCACTTCTGCAGTAGTTCCACAATCATCCAGCACCTCTTCACCACCACCGAGCTCCTGTCTGACCTCTTCCCTGAATCTCCTCCTCTTCTTCTTCACCTCCAAAACCATCCTACAGACCACCATCCGATGCTGTCTAGCTACACTGTCCCCTGCCAACACCTTACAGTCTCCAATCTCCTTCAGGTTGCATCTCCTACATAGAACATAGTCTACCTGTGTGCACCTTCCTCCACTCTTATACGTCACCCTGTGATCCTCCCTCTTCTTAAAATACGTGTTCACCACTGCCATTTCCATCCTTTTAGCAAAATCTACCACCATCTGCCCTTTTACATTCCTCTCCTTAAAACCATACCTACCATCACCTCCTCATCACCTCTGTTCCCTTCACCCACATGCCCATTAAAGTCTGCCCCAATCACCAATCTTTCATTCCTAGGTACACCTTCTACCACTCCATCTAACTCAGTTCAGAATCTTTCCTTCTCCTCCATCTCACAACCCACTTGTGGAGCATAAACACTGATGACAATCATAATCACCCCTTCAACTTCCAGCTTCACGTTCATCACCCTATCAGAAATTTATTTGGTCTCGGACATACTTAAAAATAAATTTTGAAGAAAAGCTAGACATGGTGAGGAGGTCGTCCAACCCTGAAACTAGCTAGCGTGTTTCCGCCCGGGAAAGGGTTTGTTCTCCACTTCCAGACCAGTGAATATACAGCCTCTGAGGGGTCTGCATCTCTGGTGAATAGGTTGTATTTTATTTGAATTTGTAATGTTTTTGTCATATTAATAAAAAAATATTGATTGTGAACTGCTCCAGATGTTGTAGGTGCACAGTTGTGGTTGTAGTCTAGAGGTTTGGAGTCTTAACTGGGTTTTGTTGCTTTAGTAAAATGGTTTTCACCTCCATATGTGAAACGTCTCTCTGTAATGCCACGTGTTGTTATATTGTGTTTTTGTATTGTATGGATGGTTTCTATAATTGTGACGTGATAGTAGTGGTGTATTAAGAGGTGGATTAAGTCGGGTACGTCCTCACTGAAGGCCCAGGTACCAAATGCATGGCCTGCCACCGATTAAATATATATATATATATATATATATATATATATATATATATATATATATATATATATATACACACACTGGTGATCAAAATTAGAGAACAATTTATAATCAATTGAACAATTCTGAAATAATGTGATTTTCACTGCTCAACAGTTGAAGGAGTTTTTGTCGTGTCTATACCATGCTACCAGAACACCTTTTCCACAAATTAACTAAGGCATTAAAAAAAAACAACAACATTATTTTGCAGAAAACACACTGATCAAAATTAGAGAACACTTTCAGATACCTCCCAGTTATTGGTGTTAATCTGGTACCTGGTGCTAATTTCCTTGATTATCTGTCAACACCTATTTAACTGGCAGCCTAACTTCCAGTGTCACTGACTCTGCAAGATGGTGGGCCGTTCTAAAGTGACTGAAAGCCTCCGGCAGCAGGTTGTCCAGATGAAGGCCAAAGGGACGACCCTATCAGCCATAGCAAGACAAGTTGGTCGTTCCAAATCTGTGATTTTAAGAATATTGAATCTTTACAACATCACAAACTTATTCAACCCGCCAAGAAGGCTGGTCGTCCACGGAGAACAAATACAAGAGAGGACGGGATCCTGCGGAGGATCTCAATGGGCAATCGTTTCCACACTGCAGCTGGAATTGCTCACCAGTTCAGCACTGAACAGGGTAAGGATCTGTCTCGTTATACAGTGTCTCGACGTTTAAGAGCATTTGGACTAAATGCCCACTCTGCAGTGACCAAACCTCTTATTAGCAGAACGAATCAAAAGGCTAGACTAAGCTTTGCTGAGGAGCATGTTGTGTGGACAGAGGAGAACTGGTCCAAAGTTCACTTCAGTGATGAAAGCAAGTTTAATTTATTTGGGTCCGATGGGAAACATTATGTTCGGCGACAAACTGGAGAAAGACTGAACCCAAAGTGTGTAAAGAAGTCAGTGAAAAGTGCAGGAGGAAGTGTCATGGTTTGGGGCAGGTTTTCTGCAGCAGGAGTTGGGCCTCTTATACAGTTACATGGCAAAGTGAATGCAAATGTTTATCAGAACCTTCTTCAACATCATATGGTTCCTTCCTGAGTTCATCACCCAATCAGCCCGCAGTGTTCATGCAGGACAACACTCCATGCCACACAGCAAAACGGGTAAAACCGTTCCTTAAAACTGAAAACATTGAAATAATGACATGGCCTGCACAGAGTCCTGATCTCAACCCAATAGAGAACCTCTGGAAAATCCTTGGTGACAAAGTTATGGCCAAGAAACCCACTACAGTCACCGAACTGTGGAGGAGACTGGAAGAAGAGTGGACCAAAATCACACCAGAGCAGTGTGAGAGACTGGTGCTGTACTGTGGCTGCAGATGTGCTGAAGTCATTCAGAGCAGATGCCTGGACACTTCCTACTAAGTGCTGACTGTTGAAACCTTCAGAACATTTTGTTGTGATCTTTTTCCTTGCTACAGTCATTGTTGTTCTCTAATTTTGATCAGTGTTTTCTGCAAAATAATGTTTTTATTTTTTTAAATGCTTAGTTATTTTGTGGAAAAGGTGTTCTGGTAGCATGGAATAGACACGACAAAAACTCCTTCAACTGTTGAGCAGAGAAGATCACATTATTTCAGAATTGTTCAATTGATTATAAATTGTTCTCTAATTTTGATCGCTAGTGTGTGTATATATATAATGTGTGTGTATGTGTTAGAATTGACCTGGTGTGTATAAGAGTAGTATATATATATACTGTATACATAAACACAGTATGTATACTGTATATACTGTACTGTATGTATGTGTGTATATATATATATATATATATATATATATATATATATATATATATATATATATATATATACACATACATACAGTACAGTATATACAGTATACATACTGTGTTTGCCCCCTTCCTGATTTCTTATTCTTTTGCATGTTTGTCACACTTTATTGTTTCAGATCATCACACTAATTTCAATTTTAGTAAAAGAGAACACAAGTGAACACAACATGCAGTTTTTATTATTGAGGGAAAACAAAATCCAAAACTACATGGCCCTGTGTAAAAAAGTGTTTGCCCCCCTGTTAAAACTGTGGTTTATCACACCTGAGTTGAATTTCTCTCGCCACACCCAGGCCTGATTACTGCCACACCTGTTCACCATCAAGAAATCTCTTAAATAGGACCTGCCTGACAAAGTGAAGTAGACCAAAAGATCCTCAAAAGTGAGACATCATGCTGAGATCCAAAGAAATTCAGAAACAAATAAAAAAGTAATTAAGATCTAACAGTCTGGAAAAGGTTCTAAAGCTTTGGGACTTTAGAGAACCACAGTGAGAGCCATTTTTCACAAATGGCAAAAACATGGAACAGTAGAAAACCTTCCCAGGAGTTGGCCGGCCAACAAAAATTACCCCATGAGCACAGCAACGACTCATACAAGAGCTCACAAAAGACCTGCAACAACATCCAAAGATCTGCAGCCCTCATCTGCCTCAGTTACGGTCAGTGTTCATGACTCCACCATGATCTGAAACATTAAAGTGTGAAAACATGCAAAAAAACAAGAAATCAGGACTTTTTCACACCTCTGTGTGTGTGTGTGTGTGTGTGTGTGTGTGTGTGTGTGTGTGTGTGTGTGTGTGTGTGTGTGTTAGATTATACCTGGTGTGTATAAGGGTAGAAGGCTTCAGAGTCGATTCCTTTATTGTGTATAATATACATGAAAGCATTAGTCATGAATCCTCCTTTACAGCCGTGATTTCCCTCCATCACACTGCAGTCCACCAGGTTCTGTACACTCAGGGGAACCAGGCGGCCTGACTTCTTCATCATTTGACCTTCTAATGCCCCAACTGCACTAAATGCCCAACAGGATCCACACATACCCTATGCAAACACACATACACACAGGAATAAACACAAATAAACGTATCTGGTTTTTACTCTCGCATACACACACACACACACACACACACACACACACACACACACACACACCTGGTTTTGCACAGGGCTGACAAGACCCTTCTCAGTCCAGTTCAGTGTGTCTGGAACAGGAGAGTCACTCAGCACTGTGAAGTTCTCATTAGAATCCAGAGGAATGTTCTTCATGCTCAGACCATTCATCTTAGCATTAACTTCTTCTGCTGTCTGCACACACACACATATGATTCTCTTTAAAAAAAAATAGTTCCATTTAATTAATCTTTGATGTGTACAGTCATTTAAAGTTTTTTCTTAATTAGTGATTCAGAGAAGATGGTGAAGATAACCCCCTGAGACTGGCCAGGTACCTGCATAGGAACCAGAATCTAAAATAATACATCCTGATGTGGAAGACAGAAGATATTGCTAAGAGATAAAGATCTTTACTCCTTTCTAAGTGTGTCCTGTAAGGTCAGTGTGAAATTACTGCACCAGATCTGACAGGTGGTTGAGCCCCAGCATGAAGCTGTGATGTTCCCCGTTGTGCTTCATCACGTCCATTACATTGTGCTGCCACACTGATCTCCTGAACACTTCTTCACCCTACACACACACACACACAAACACAAAGCTATAGACTTCATTTATTATATTATGGAAAAATATCTGACAATTATTATCACACAATTATCAAACTCAGATTCCTACTATAATTTATTTTATAATTCATTATTTCAATTTTTTTCACATTTTTCATATTAATCATTTTCAAATGTATTTTACCATTTTGTCAAACAATGACTTACTATTAATTTATTTGTCAATTATTTTATTTATTTGTGTTTGACTATTTATTAATTTATTAATTTATTAATTTATTTAGTGTTTCTTTATTTATTTATGATTGTGTTTATCACAGCTGATAGTCACAGATTTAATACTTAAGATTTCACATAATAAATATCAGAATGTTAAACAACTGTATTACCCATCAGCCTCTGCACTGTCCCACATGATCACTTCACTGTCCCACATGATCACTTTACTGTCCCACATGATCACTTTACTGTCCCACATGATCACTTCACTGTCCCACATGATCACTTCACTGTCCCACATGATCACTTTACTGTCCCACATGATCACTTCACTGTCACATGTGCACTGCATCACACTCACAGTTGATGTGTTGATCCACACTCTGTACCTCCCTCACACTCTGCAGTGTTCATTTATTGTCTAATATTTTATATCCAACTTTAAAGAAAAGCATGTGCAGTATGTTTTTACTCTGATTACACAACACTACTACACAACTGTGTGAGTGTGTCTGTAATTATGTGTGTAGAAGAGCCTTAAATTCTCACACATACATTACAGCACAGTGAAATTATTTTCTTCGCCTATGCCAACTTGTTCGGAAGCTGGGATCAAAGAGAGCGTGAGAGTGGCAGCTTGGCAGTACTGGGGCTTGAACCCCCGACATTCCATTTAGCAACCAGAGCCTTAACCACTGACCCACCACTCCCTGTGCAGTGTGTGTGTGTTTGTGTGTGTGTGTGTCTGTGTGTGTGTTATTGTGTGATTGTGTGTGTGCATGTGTGTCTGTGTGTTATTGTGTGATTGTGTGTGCGCATGTGTTTCTGTGTTTGTGGTATTGTGCGTATGTGTGTGTGTGTTATTAAGTGTGTGTCTGTGTGATTGTGTTTGTGTGATTGTGTATGAGTGTCTTTGTGTGACTGAGTGTGTGAGTGTTTGTGTGTGTTTGTGTGATTGTGTGTATGCATGTGTGTCTGTGTGTGTGTGTGTGTGTGTGTTATTGTGTGAGTGTCTGTGTCTGTGTTTGTGTGTGTGTGTTTGTGTAATTGTGTGTATGCATGTGTGTGTCTGTGTGTGTGCGTGCACGTGTGTCTGTGTTTGTGTGATTGAGTGTGTCTCACTGAATTGTTGTATTTTTTATTGAATTCCATTTTCCAGGAGGTCCAGTATGCATCCAGATTCATTTCACAGCAAACCGGTCTCAGGAGCAGGGCCACAAACAGAATACACACCATCTTCCTGTAAAAACAGTAAATGGACATACATACATACATACACACACACACACACACACACACACACACACACACACACACACACACACACACACAAACAAAAAGTAACAACTACCACAGTGAGGCCCAAAAAGTGTCACAATACCAGCATTTTATTACTTCCTTAAACATCAAGAAACTGCAGACACATTCTCACACACACACACACACACACACACACACACACACACACACACACACACACACACACACATAAAATGTGCCGCTGACTTGGTCATTAGGGATAATTATGAAGAACAGACTTATATACTTATAAACTTTTACATTATTTTATCCAACTTTATAACTTTGTGTGTAAAGCTGCTTTGAGACAATGTCCACAGTTAAAAACTTAATAAACACAAATAAATATAAACTGAATTGAAATTAAATGAGCCATATTGAGCCTGAGCAAATAAATCATTTAGAAGGAAATAATCAGAATGTTATAAGACACACTCATAGTGGTGGCACACTCTTGATTTAATAGTAACATTTGGATTGAATATAAAAATATATTTATAATTCCACAGTCTGAAGTTACGTATTTTAGATAATTACCTTTTCTCTTTCATAATCTGCCTCAGTTATAGTGTAAGTACTCTGCCATGCTACCGTGTTAAATGTACATTCATGTCAACTACAGCAGTGAGTTTTATTAACAATCTTCCGGAGTTTTCAGCGTTAATTAGATCACCTACTGACTCCGCAGGCTACTAAATGTCTCTCTCCCTGTCATCCCTCCTCGCGCTCTCTCTCTCTCTCTCTCTCTCTCTCTCTCTCTCTCTCTCTCTCTCTTCACTTACAGCAGCTGAAGATGGTTCCACATCAACAGTCTAAAGATCCACGAGGTTACTGTGTAGGGTTAAACTCAAGAACCATGAAGATTGATCTGGAGTGTCTTCCTCTCCTTCTCCTTTCGTCTTTTCCCATTAGAAGCCACAGCGGATCATCCGTCTCCATACCCCCTGTCCTCTACATCTGCCTTTTCACACCAACTACCTGCATGTGTTCCCTCACCACATCCATGAACCTCCTCCTTGGTCTTCCTCTTTTCCTCCTTCCTGGTGTCTTCATCCTCAGCATTCTCCTACTGATATACCCCATGTCCCTCCTCTGCACATGTCCAAACCATCTCAATCTCACCTCCCTCACCTTGTCTCCAAAACGTCCTACATGCACTGTCCCTCTAATAAACTCATTTCTAATCCTGTCCATCGTCATCACTTCCAACAAACATCTCAACATCTTCAGCTCTGCTACCTCCAGCTCCACCTCCTGTCTTTTACTCAATGCCACTGTCTTTAATCCATACAACATCTCAGGTCTCACCACAGTCCTATAAACTTTCCCTTTTACTCTCACAGATACTCTTCTATCACAAATCACTCCTGCTATTACTCTTCTCCACCCACTCCACCCTGCCTGCACTCTTTTCTTCACTTCTCTAACACACTCTCCATTACTTTACACTGTTGACCCCAGGTACCTGAACTCCTCCACCTTCTCCACCTCTTCTCCCTGCAACCGCACCACTCCACTGCCCTCCCTCTCATTCACACACATGTACTCTGTCTTACTCCTACTGACTTTCATTCCCCTTCTCTCCATCGCGTACCTCCACCTCTCCAGCACCTGCTCCCTACTCTCACCACAAATCACAATATCAATCACAAACATGTCAAGTCAAGTTTATTACTATTGCGCTTTTTACAACAGACATGGTCTCAAAGCAGCTTTACAGAAATCAACAGTGAAGGTGAATGGTATGTGTTTATCCCTGATGAGCAGCCGTGGGTTTTTATTTATGTCTGTACTTTTGAGAGTAACAAACAGCTGGAACCAAATTCCTTGTGTGTGTCAACACACTTGGCCAATAAACCTGATTCTGATTCTGATCAAGAGTTTGATCATAAATCTTCTAACAATACAGAACACTGGAGAGTGAGAACTAACATGAGCACTGAAATATAAGATTATAAGTGATGTTCTTTCTACAGTCTTATACAGTCTATATGGTTATAAAACTAGGAGCTACTGAGCTCAACATTTGTGATCATCACAGATCCAGCAACAGCTTCTCCATGCCAGAGCCTTAAAAAACTCCAGGGGGTCCAATGTCAAAACTCCACACATGTAGTGGGATCCAATTGGCAAAAACATCATAGTCCATGGAGACTCCTGTCTGACCTTGTCTGTCAACCTGTCCATCACCACTGCAAACAGGAAAGGGCTCAGAGCCGATCCTTAATACAGTTCAACCTTCACCCTGAACCAGTCTGTCGTTCCTACTGCACACTTCACTGCTGTCACACTGTACTCATACATGTCCTGCACCACCCTCACATACTTCTCTGACACACCAGACTTCCTCATACAATACCACAACTCCTCTCTCCACCCTGTCGTACACTTTCTATAAATCCACAAATACACAATGCAGCTCCTTCTGACCTTCTCTATACTTCTCCATCAACATTCTCAAAGCAAATAATGCGTCTGTGGTGCTCTTCCTCGGCATGAAACCATACTGCTGCTCACAGATGGTCACCTCTTCTCTCAGCCTGGCTTCCACCACTCTTTCCCAGAACTTCATGGTGTGACTGATCAACTTTATTCCCCTGTAGTTACTGCAGGTCTGCACATCTCCCTTATGCTTAAAGATCAGTACCAGCACACTCCTTCTCCATTCCTCAGGCATCCTCTCACCTTCCAAAATCCAGTTTAACAACCTGGTTAAAAACTCCACTGCATCTCTCCTAAACATCTCCACACTTCTACCGGTATGTCATCTGGTCCAACTGACTTTCCACTCTTCATCCTCTTAATAGCTGCTCTCACTTCCTCCTTACTAATCCTATCCACTTCCTGCTCCACATCTTCACACCATCCAACCTTCTCTCTCTCTCTCTCTCTCTCTCTCTCTCTCTCTCTCTCTCTCTCTCATTTTCCTCGTTCATCAGCTGCTCAAAATACTTCCTCCATCTTCTCAACACACTCTCCTCACTAGTCAACACATTTCCATCTCCATCCTTTATTGCTCATTTTTTATTTATATTTATACCAGCTGATTTTTTTTAAAGCTGCTTTGGGACGATGTCCACTGTTAAAGTTCTCTACAAGTAACACTAGATTGAATTGAACTTACACACACACACACACACACACACACACACACACACAATGCTGCATTTTCATAATGATATTCACTGCTCTCTCTCTCTCTCTCTCTCTCTGCACTTGACATATTAACTCCCTCAACTGAAATATGTGTTTATATTATATACTATATTTACATTTGATACCTATTAACACACTTCAGCATGCAAAAGACCTTACAAAAGACTCTTACCTGATTGTTCTCTGTCTGTGTGTGTGTGTGTGTGTGTGTGTGTGTTTTCAGAGAGATATTTTGTAGTACTGATTGCAGTTCTTAGTTAAAATGATTTAAAAGAGGAAGTTTAAATGTTTCCTTCTATCAGCCCCCCCCCCCCCCCTTTCTCTCAATATATATATATATATATATACAGTGGAACCTCGATAGTTGGCGACTGTTGATTATGGACCAGACTGAGAGTAACTTGTGAAAAATCTAATAGTTGGCGAGAAGCTGCGAGTGGCTTGAATGTTCGGAGTAACATTTCAAAACTGTTAGTTTCTACTAATAAATTACATAAAAATGTTTAAAAAACTATTTCCATTATTGTATTATTCATTTAGAGTAATAAATAAAAAATTTATTATGACAAGTAATTCAAAATTTGTGTTGAGTTTACAGTACAGTCATCTTTAATGTGATCTTCCAACAAAAATAAATATTCAATTATTAGGAGAATTTTAAATAAAAAAATCCTTTCATAATTGGGACTTTTAGTTCAGTTTACAGGGATAAAGATTGTTACCTATGAAATTATAACAATAACTTAGCTCTTGATTTTGTCTTTTATTCCTCTCGTGCTGAACTCACAATAAACACATATGGTTGTTGTTGTAGTTTAACTTTAGTTGAGTATTTTTTGCATGTATGTGTATAGGTGTGGTCAAACTGTAAAACTATCCAGTATTGTTTACTACCAATTACATTTCAACAAACATTCAAACATCAGCTTCAGATATCAAGCATTAAATTATATGCTTATAAATCAAATATATTAATCTCTATAATGCTAATATCACAAATGATCATGAACAATTACGTATATGCATCAAACATAGTTTCTAGAACAGTCTCTGTGTTACAAACGCATACTAAACTTTGTTTACCAACTAAATGCAACACATATTGCATGAATATTTCAACAAGCAATATAAAAAACAGTAAATGTCTATACAAACATTAAACCAGAAGTGTAAATCATTAGCCGTTTAGGCGCTATGGCGCTAATCGCAAGTAGCTGCCTACATGACATTTCAGAAACTAAAATAACATATCTTAAACAACATGTGAATTACTCACCATGCTGGGAATATAGTTTTAAATTATAATTTCAAACTGGAATTTTTACAGAAATTCAGTGAGGTTTTAACATGACAACAACGTGTGTTTTTTTGTAATTTATATTCTAAACTATCGCGTGTGCCCCCAGAATTAGCGTCCTTAAAGCGGCAGCACCCAACAAAGAAGTTATAAAGTTGGATTGTAGAAGTTTATTGTATAGTCTATAAATTTATCCCTAAAGTGTGATCCAGTGGTTACTGTGGTGAAGGAAAAACTCCCTGAGACATGAACAAGAAACCTTTAGAGCAAGGGTCACCAACGTCGCCCGCAATGACCACATGAGTCCATTGCTATGCTGATGACACACAGCGGTATATTTCAGCAAAGCCAGATGAGAGAGATCAGCTTGACAATGTTGAGAAGTGTGTGAAGGACATTAGACAGTGGATGCTTAATAACTTTCTTCTGCTCAACTCAGATAAGACGGAAGTACTTTTACTAGGACCACATGCAGCTAGAAATAAACTTTCTGATTACGTAGCATCTCTGGATGGTGTTTCTGTTTCAGCATGTACGGCTGTCAAAGACCTTGGTGTGATTATTGACCCGAGTGTTTCCTTTGAGTCTCACGTGAACAATATCACCAGAATCGCCTTCTTTCACCTTAGAAAAATTGCTAAAATTAGAAATATGATGTCGTTACAGAATGCAGAAAAACTAGTTAATGCTTTTGTAACATCTAGATTGGACTACTGTAACGCTTTACTGTCTGGGTGTTGGAGTAACTGCAGAAATAAGCTTCAGTTAGTTCAGAATGCAGCAGCAAGAGTCCTCAATAGATCTAGGAAATACGACCACATCAGCCCTGTTTTAATCATCTACACTGCTCCCAATTACATCTCACACTGATTATAAAATACTACTACTGACGTATAAAGCACTTAACGCTCTCACGCCGCAGTATCTGAGTGAACTTCTGTACCAGTATGATCCTCCACGCCTACTTAGATCAAAAGGTGCTGGCTATCTGTTGGTTCCTCAAATAACAAAGACTACAGCAGGGGGCAGATGTTTCTCTTATAAACCCCACAGTTATGGAACAACCTTCCAACCAGTGTTCGGCACTCAGACACAGTCTCAGTGTTCAAGTCGAGGTTGAAAACTTATTTATTTAGTCAAGCCTTTTATCATTAGGTTTTTTTTAGGTAAAGGCTCAGATCTGGAGGGATCATGGATATAGAGTGTTTGGTGAACTGGTATATTTGGATGCTGTCGTCCACTCACATTCACACGTTCACTCGGGTTTGTTGACGGTGGTGTGGTGGGTCGTCTCTTATCCCAGAGATCCTCATGTCTGTGTTTCCTTCTGGTTCTCCCTTTTAGTTCTGCTGCCATAGCGAGTCTTGCCGGAGTCCAAACTGCACAGTGACATTAACTTTCATACAACAATAGGGACACTTAATAATCCATATCCTTCTCTTCCTGTCACCCTCTCTCTCTCTCTCTCTCTCTCTCTTTCTCTCTCTCTCTCGGTCGAGTTAAACATGCTCCTGAGGCTCCAGTGACCACTGTTCCTGCCCCTCTCCCCTCCGTGGATCTTCACACTTCTGTGCAGCTTGGGACGGTCTCTCATCAACACCTTGGGTGGTTCCATGAAATTCCGGAGTAGAACGGGTGCTTTGAGGACGGATTGGACTGTAGTTGGTGTCGGCGGTCTGCTGCACTGACTCGGGAGTACAGTTTGCTTCTGATCATCATCACTGTACCCCGCAACTTTGTATATCTGCTTCAAATGGACATTTGGTGCAACCCAGATGAGGATGGGTTCCCTCTTGAGTCTGGTTCCTCTCAAGGTTTCTTCCTTATGCCATCTCGGGGAGTTTTTCCTTGCCACAGTTGCTCATCAGGGACAAACATACTTACAAAGAACATATTTACGTTTAATCACCACATTATCTGTGTAAAGCTGCTTTGAGACAATGTTCATTGTTAAAAGCGCTATACAAATAAAAATGAATTGAATTGAATTGAATAAATCGCCCGTGAGACTTTTCTAAAAATAGCTGTTTCCTACCTTGTTAAATGATTGTTGATAATTATTATGAGAAATCATTAAGATGATCAGTGTCTTCACATAGATCAGGGGTGTCAAACTCAGTGTCACATCCGACCCGACGTACAATTATATCTGACCCGCGAGATGACTTTATAAAGATATATTATTATTGTTATTGATGTCCCGGCGATATGAAGCACTGATTACACAAACTACAGATCCCATAATGCAGCGCTTCAGTTCCCTTACCGAATACTAGACCATCTGAGAACATTCCAGCGTGAATCAAGTCGAGCTTCTGTTGATGTATTTAACCCTATTGTACAGTTATTGTGAAACAGCGCCTCACAGTGGTGAAGAGAAAAGTTGACTCTGAGTAGATGTTTACTGACACTGACACTGTGTGTGTGTGTGTGTGTGTGTGTGTGTGTGTGTGTGTGTGTGTGTGTGTGTGTTATTAGTGGAGTGAATGTGACTGTAATTAAGGAATTGAATCTGAGACGGAACTACGAGACAAAACATCAGGAGAAGCTGAAGAACCTGAATTCAGAGCAGAAGATACAGAAAGTAGAAGAGTTAAAGAAGAATCTGACATTTCAGCAGATGTTTTTCACCAGAGAACAATCCCAAAGTGAAGCTGGAGTGAAAACAGAAGAGAAATCAGAGGAACATCAGCAGGTTATTTACTGAGGGAGAGTTTCTGAAGAGCTGCATGATGAAGCTGTGACAAGTCTGGTGTTCCACAGGAGATATTTTTATGGAGAGCAAAATATTTAAACTTATTTAAAGTTTAAGATTCCTTTTTATAAAATGGCATAAGAGCAAAGAAATCTGATTGTTTTGATTTGTTGTTATTTTAACGTTTACTTAAAAGCACAATTTTTATTGATTTGTTCAGTGATTTTTTGCAGCATGTTCATATTTCTAACGTATAATTTTGACAGGAGATATTTTTATGGAGAGCAATTTATTTAAAGTTTAAGTTTATTTATTCTGGAATAATATTCCTGTCTGTTTTTATTCATATTTATGTTAAAAAACATTGTTTAGTGTGTTCAATAAATGTTTCTCCTGTTTGGCCCGTGACCTAAAGTGTGCTTTGAGTTTTGGCCCCTGTGCAATTGAGTTTGACATAAATATCATTAATTATTAATAATAACATAATTAAAGGTAAATTGAGCAAATGTGTTATTTCAGAAGTGTGTATCAAACTGGTAGCCCTTCACATTAGTCGGTACTCAATAAGTAGCTCTTAGTGTCAAAAAGTTTGGTGACCCCTGCTCTAGAGGAACCAGATTTAAAAGGGAACTTCATCATAATAATAACATAACACTTGAAATAAGCTTTTCAATATTTCAATATCCATAAACTGTATAGTGCTTATCAGTCCCCAGCTAGTTTTTGTCCCAATCACCATCACATTTTTGCTGTCGGAAGAGCGCTTTTTTCCCTGTCTGAGGGTTTGAAAGCAGTGAGTGGAGGACATTTACCAGAACCACGAACACGCACTACAGTAACCACATTAAGGTACGTAATTTCTCTATTATGGCGAACATCCAGTTTACTCAGTGTGTGAAGTGTGACATGTTTAGTCAGTCTCTCTCCGTTGTTAGCGATAATTTTATCTGTGAGAAGTGTAAGCTAGTTTGCTCTTTGACGGAGAAGATCTTAGCATTAGAGGAGCGCATCCAGAGTCTAGAGAGAAGTAGTGAGTGTGAGAGCAGTCCAGGTTCTGCAGGGGAAAGTCTGGATGCCCTAGGTGAAGGTACTATTCCCCCGACTCCGGCATTAGAGCCCTCGCAGCGGGGCGAATGGGTGACGACTCGGCGGCATACTCGCAAAGCCAAAGCTAACGCTAAGGCTCGCCCACGGGAGCACCATTCCTCTCCGCTTCGCGTGTCCAACAGGTTTGCTCTCCTCAGTGAAGCACCCGCTGAGAAACCTGAAAGAGCTCTGGTTTTAGGAGACTCCATTCTGAGGCACGTGAAATTAGCTAGACCTTTAGGGGCACCAGCAGCACAGGTTATGTGTATACCGGGAGCCAGGGCGCCGGACATAGCAGGTCAGCTTAGATTCTTAGGAAAGCACAGGTTCTCTAAGATAGTTTTTCACACAGGAGCTAATGATATACGCCTTCGACAGTCAGAGGTTACGAAGAGTAATGTTATAGAGGTGTGTAAATTAGCGAAGGCAATGTCCGATGCTGTAGTATGCTCTGGCCCCATCCCAATGCGACGTGGCGATGTAGCCTACAGCAGGTTATGGTCGCTGAACTGCTGGATGTCCGAGTGGTGCTCCAAAAACAATGTGGGCTTCATTAATAATTGGAGCAATTTTGAGGGCAAGGCTGGCCTGTTAGGGCGGGACGGTGTCCATCCCACCCGGGAAGGTGCTGCTCTCATTTCTTGTAGTATAGGTCATAGTCTCAGAACAGCACTAGTTAACAAGTGACTGTCTAGAGCCAAGGCCAGGGAGCAGACAGACAGGCTAAACCGACCGTCTGCTAGCTGCACAGAGTCGTCACTCAGGATCCACCATATTGAGACTGTGTCTGTCCCCCGAGCAAAACCAAAATATAGGAATTATCAGAAAGTCTGTTTTAGTAACCTGATTAACATTAAATTAAATAGGACTGAACGCACAGCCAGCACCTCTGATCTAAAGATAGGATTGTTGAATATTAGATCTCTCACGCCAAAAGCACTTACTATAAACGAAATTATTACCGACCAGGAGTTTAATATAATGTGTTTGACAGAAACGTGGATTAAATCGAATGAATATGTAGCATTAAATGAGGCGAGTCCTCCTGGGTATAGTTACATACACCAACCCCGTCTAAATGGCAGAGGAGGTGGAGTAGCAGCTATATATAATAATAATAATCTAAACGTCACACAAAAGACTAAATACAAATGTAAAACATTTGAAGTTCTTTACACCAACATAAAATATTCAGTGTCCGAAAGCAGGTCAAGCCAGTTAATTCCTCTAATTATTATTTATAGACCCCCAGGGCCCTACTCTGATTTTCTGATAGAATTTGCAGATTTCATTACAAATTTATCTACTTCTTTAGATAAAGCATTAATTGTTGGTGACTTTAATATTCATTTTGATAATCAGGAAGACTCCTTAAGAGCAGCAGTTGTGTCCATACTAGATTCAGTTGGAATTAATCAGAATGTTATAGGACCCACTCATAGTGGTGGACACACTCTCGATTTGTTGTTAACATTTGGATTAAAAATAAAAAACGTAGTCATAATTCCACAGTCTGAAGCTATTTCAGACCATTATCTAATCTCGTTTAAAATTTGCCTAAGTCATTGCATTTCTACCTCACCACGTTACCGTGTTAAGCCTACTTTCACGTCAGCTACAGCAGCGCGTTTTATTAATAATCTTCCCGAAATTACGATATTAGATAGATCTCCGTCAGACCCCGCAGAGCTCGACTGGGCCACTGAACATCTAGAAACAACGTTACGTTACACTCTAGATGATGGAGCTCCCCTTAAGACCAAAATGATCAGGGAAAAAAAATTAGCACAGTGGTATACTGATCATACACGCACCTTAAAACAGACCACTCGAAAATTAGAACGTAAATGGCGTCAAACAAAATTAACAGTATTTCAAATAGCATGGAAGGAGAGCCTCCTAAATTATAGAAAATCTCTTAGTGCTGCTAGATCAGCATATTTCTCCACCCTCATAGAAAATAACAAGCATAATCCTAGATTTTTATTCAGCACGGTAGCAAAATGAACAGGGAATAAAAGCACTGCACTAACATGCACACCACCAATAGGTAGTGATGACTACCTTAACTTTTTTAATAATAAAATTGAAAACATCAGGCAAGAAATCCAGACGGTTAATATAAATTCAAATTATTTTACAAGTAACCCTGTAGACAGCAGTGTAATTATAACGGACAATCAACTACAAAGCTTCACTCCTATTCATGAGAATGACTTAATCTCATTAATTTCCTCATCAAAATCATCAACCTGCATTCTTGATCCCCTGCCCACTAGTTTCTTTAAACAGATAACTCCAGAGGTAATCAAACCAGTTTTAAAAATAATTAACTCTTCCATTAGCACTGGTTTTGTACCTAAATCCTTCAAACTGGCAGTTATCCACCCCCTTATTAAGAAACCTGACCTTGACCCATGTCAGTTGTCCAACTACAGACCGATATCAAATCTCCCCTTTATATCCAAAATTTTAGAAAAGGTTGTAGCACAGCAGTTCTGCTCACACCTACTTATGAATAACATTTTTGAAATGTATCAGTCAGGATTTCGGCCTCATCATAGCACAGAGACGGCGCTAGTTAAGGTGGTAAATGACCTGTTATTGGCCTCCGATCAGGGTTTTGTCTCCTTACTTGTTTTGCTCGACCTTAGTGCAGCTTTTGACACCATTGATCACACTATACTGCTTGCTAGACTTGAGAACGTTGTAGGAATAAAGGGAACAGCTCTCTCTTGGCTTAGGTCTTATTTGACTGATCGTTATCAGTTTGTGGATGTAAATGGTGAGTTCTCCACACTCTATGAGGTAAAGTTTGGTGTTCCTCAAGGATCTGTCTTAGGCCCACTGCTTTTCTCTTTATATCTGCTGCCTCTTGGTGAAATCATTCATAAACATGGGATTCGCTTCCATTGCTATGCTGATGACACACAGCTGTATATTTCAGCAAAGCCAGATGAGAGAGATCAGCTAAACAGTGTTGAGGAGTGTGTAAAGGACATTAGACAGTGGATGCTTAATAATTTTCTTCAGCTCAACTCAGATAAGACGGAAGTACTTTTACTAGGACCACATGCAGCTAGAAGCAAACTTTCTGATTACGTAGCATCTCTGGATGGTGTTTCTGTTTCAGCATGTACGGCTGTCAAAGACCTCGGTGTGATTATTGACCCGAGTCTTTCCTTTGAGTCTCACGTGAATAATATTACCAGGATCGCCTTCTTCCACCTTAGAAATATTGCTAAAATTAGAAATATGATGTCGTTACAGGATGCAGAAAAACTAGTTCATGCTTTTGTTACTTCTAGATTAGACTACTGTAACGCTTTACTGTCTGGGTGTGCGAGTAAGTGCATAAATAAGCTTCAGTTAGTCCAGAATGCAGCAGCAAGAGTCCTCACCAGATCTAGGAAATACGACCACATCACCCCTGTTTTAATCAGTCTACACTGGCTCCCAATCAAATCTCGCATTGATTATAAGATACTACTACTGACATATAAAGCACTTAACGGTCTCGCACCGCAGTATCTGAGTGAACTTTTGTACCAGTATGATCCTCCACGCCTACTTAGATCAAAAGGTGCTGGCTATCTTTTGGTTCCTCAAATAATAAGGACTACAGCAGGGGGCAGATCTTTCTCTTATAAAGCCCCACAGTTATGGAACAGCCTTCCAATCAGTGTTCGGGACTCAGACACAGTCTCAGTGTTCAAGTCGAGGCTGAAAACTTATTTATTTGGTCAAGTCTTTGATCAGTAGATTTTTCTTAGGTAAAGGTGCAGATCTGGAGGAAACATGGATATAGAGTGTTTGGTGAACTGGTATATTTGTATGCTGTCGTCCCCTCACATTCACACGTTCACTCGGGTTTGTTGACGGTGGTGTGGTGGGTCGTCTCTTATCCCAGAGATCCCTCATGTCTGTGTTACCTTCTGGTTCTCCCTTTTAGTTATGCTGCCATAGCGAGTCTTGCCGGAGTCCAAACTGCACAGTGACATCAACTTTCATACACCAATAGGGACACTTAATAATCCATATCCTTCCCTTCCTGTCACCCTCTCTCTCTCTCTCTGTCTCTCTCTCTCTCTCTCTCTCTCTCTCTCTCTCTCTCTCTCTCTCTCTCGGTCGAGTTAAACATGCTCCTGAGGCTCCAGTGACCACTGTTCCTGCCCCTCTCCCCTCCGCGGATCTTCACACTTCTGTGCAGCTTGGGACGGTCTCTCCTCAACACCTTGGGTGGTTCCATGTAATTCCGGAGTAGAACGGGTGCTTTGAGGACGGATTGGACTGTAGTTGGTGTCAGCGGTCTGCTGCACTGACTCGGGAGTGCAGTTTGCTTCTGATCATCATCACTGTACTCCGCAACTTTGTATATATGCTTCAAATGGACATTTGGTGCAACCCAGATGAGGATGGGTTCCCTCTTGAGTCTGGTTCCTCTCAAGGTTTCTTCCTTATGCCATCTCGGGGAGTTTTTCCTTGCCACAGTTGCTCATCAGGGACAAACATACTTACAAAGAACATATTTACATCTGATCACCACATTATCTGTGTAAAGCTGCTTTGAGACAATGTTCATTGTTAAAAGCGCTATACAAATAAAAATGAATTGAATTGAATTAAGTAGGAAGTTGTAGGCTATTACACCAAATTATATTATATACATACAGCACATTTTATATATATATATATATATATATATATACACACACACACACTGGCGATCAAAATTAGAGAACAATTTATAAACAATTGAACAATTCTGAAATAATGTGATCTTCACTGCTCAACAGTTGAAGGAGTTTTTGTCGTGTCTATACCATGCTACCAGAACACCTTTTCCACAAAATAACTAAGCATTTAAAAAAATTAAAACATTATTTTGCAGAAAACACTGATCAAAATTAGAGAACACTTTCAGATACCTCCCAGTTATTGGTGTTAATCTGGTACCTGGTGCTAATTTCCTTGATTATCTGTCAACACCTATTTAACTGGCAGCCTAACTTCCAGTGTCACTGACTCTGCAAGATGGTGGACCGTTCTAAAGTGACTGAAAGCCTCCGGCAGCAGGTTGTCCAGATGAAGGCCAAAGGGACGACCCTATCAGCCATAGCAAGACAAGTTGGTCGTTCCAAATCTGTGATTTTAAGAATATTGAATCTTTACAACATCATAAACTCATTCAACCCACCAAGAAGGCTGGTCGTCCACGGAAGACAAATACAAGAGAGGACGGGATCCTGCGGAGGATCTTAATGGGCAATCGTTTCCACACTGCAGCTGGAAATGCTCACCAGTTCAGCGCTGAAAAGGGTAAGGATCTGTCTCGTTATACAGTGTCTCGACGTTTAAGAGCATTTGGACTGAAAGCCACTCTGCAGTGACCAAACCTCTCATTAGCAGAAAGAATAAAAAAACTAGACTAAGCTTTGCTGAGGAGCATGTTGTGTGAACAGAGGAGAACTAGTCCAAAGTTCACTTCAGTGATGAAAGCAAGTTTAATTTATTTGGGTCCGATGGGAAACATTATGTTCGGCGACAAACTGGAAAAAGACTGAACCCAAAGTGTGTAAAGAAGTCAGTGAAAAGTGGAGGAAGACGTGTCATGGTTTGGGGCATGTTTTCTGCAGCAGGAGTTGGGCCTCTTATACAGCTACATGGCAAAGTGAATGCAAATGTTTATCAGAACCTTCTTCAACATCATATGGTTCCTTCCTGAGTTCATCACCCAATCAGCCCGCAGTGTTCATGCAGGACAACACTCCATGCCACACAGCAAAACGGGTAAAACCGTTCCTTAAAACTGAAAACATTGAAATAATTTTTTTTTGCACTATATTGTTCTGTTCTGTTTGTATTCTTAAAATATCAAAATATCGTTTTGATTTCCTGCATCCTTCACTTTCCGTTGGCTCCGTCTCGACTATTTTTGCTGTCGGAAGAGCGCTTTTTTCCCTGTCTGAGGGTTTGAAAGCAGTGAGTGAAGGACATTCACCAGAACTACGAACACACACTACAGTAACCACATTAAGGGTACGTAATTTCTCTATTATGGCGAACATCCAGTTCACTCAGTGTGTGAAGTGTGACATGTTTAGTCAGTCTTTCTCCGTTGTTAGCGATAGTTTTATCTGTGAGAAGTGTAAGCTAGTTTGCTCTTTGACGGAGAAGATCTTAGCATTAGAGGAGCGCATCCAGAGTGTAGAGAGAAGTAGTGAGTGTGAGAGCAGTCCAAGTTCTGCAGGGGAAAGTCTGGATGCCCTAGGTGAAGGTACTATTCCCCCGACTCCGGCATTAAAACCCTCGCAGCGGGGCGAATGGGTGACGACTCGGCGGCATACTCGCAAAGCCAAAGCTAACGCTAAGGCTCGCCCACGGGAGCACCATTCCTCTCCGCTTCGCGTGTCCAACAGGTTTGCTCTCCTCTGTGAAGCACCCGCTGAGAAACCTGAAAGAGCTCTGGTTTTAGGAGACTCCATTCTGAGGCACGTGAAATTAGCTAGACCTTTAGGGGCACCAGCAGCACAGGTTATGTGTATACCGGGAGCCAGGGCGCCGGACATAGCAGGTCAGCTTAGATTCTTAGGAAAGCACAGGTTCGCTAAGATAGTTTTTCACACAGGAGCTAATGATATACGCCTTCGACAGTCAGAGGTTACTAAGAGTAATATTATAGAGGTGTGTAAATTAGCGAAGGCAATGTCCGATGCTGTAGTATGCTCTGGCCCCATCCCAATGCGACGTGGCGATATAGCCTACAGCAGGTTATGGTCGCTGAACTGCTGGATGTCCGAGTGGTGCTCCAAAAACAATGTGGGCTTCATTAATAATTGGAGCATTTTTGAGGGCAAGGCTGGCCTGTTAGGGCGGGACGGTGTCCATCTCACCCGGGAAGGTGCTGCTCTCATTTTTTGTAGTATAGGTCATAGTCTCAAAACAGCACTAGTTAACAAGTGACTGTCTAGAGCCAAGGCCAGGGAGCAGACAGACAGGCTAAACCGACCGTCTGCTAGCTGCACAGAGTCGTCACTCAGGATCCACCATATTGAGACTGTGTCTGTCCCCCGAGCAAAACCAAAATATAGGAATTATCAGAAAGTCTGTTTAAGTAACCTGATTAACATTAAATTAAATAGGACTGAACGCACAGCAGCTCCTCTGATCTAAAGATAGGATTGTTGAATATTAGATCTCTCACGCCAAAAGCGCTGACTATAAACTAAATTATTACCGACCAGGAGTTTAATATAATGTGTTTGACAGAAACGTGGATTAAATCGAATGAATATGTAGCATTAAATGAGGCGAGTCCTCCTGGGTATAGTTACATACACCAACCCCGTCTAAATGGCAGAGGAGGTGGAGTAGCAGCTATTTATAATAATAATCTAAACGTCACACAAAAGACTAAACACAAATGTAAAACATCTGAAGTTCTTTACACCAACATAAAATGTTCAGTGTCCGAAAGCAGGTCAAGCCAGTTAATTCCACTAATTATTATTTATAGACCCCCAGGGCCCTACTCTGATTTTCTGATAGAATTTGCAGATTTCATTACAAATTTAGCTACTTCTTTAGACAAAGCATTAATTGTTGGAGACTTTAATATTCATTTTGATAATCAGGAAGACTCCTTAAGAGCAGCAGTTGTGTCCATTCTAGATTCAGTTGGACTTAATCAGAATGTTATAGGACCCACTCATAGTGGTGGACACACTCTCGATTTGTTGTTAACATTTGGAAATAAAAATAAAAAACTTAGTCATAATTCCACAGTCTGAAGCTATTTCAGACCATTATCTAATCTCGTTGAAAATTTGCCTAAGTCATTTCATTTCTACCTCACCACGTTACCGTGTTAAGCGTACTTTCACGTCAGCTACAGCAGCGCGTTTTATTAATAATCTTCCCGAAATTACGATATTAGATAGATCTCCGTCAGACCCCGCAGAGCTCGACTGGGCCACTGAACATCTAGAAACAACGTTACGTTACACTCTAGATGATGGAGCTCCCCTTAAGACCAAAATGATCAGGGAGAAAAAATTAGCACAGTGGTATACTGATCATACACGCACCTTAAAACAGACCACTCGAAAATTAGAACGTAAATGGCGTCAAACAAAATTAACAGTATTTCAAATATCATGGAAGGAGAGCCTCCTAAATTATAGAAAATCTCTTAGTGCTGCTAGATCAGCATATTTCTCCACCCTCATAGACAACAACAAACATAATCCTAGATTTTTATTCAGCACGGTAGCAAAATGAACAGGGAATAAAAGCACTGCACTCACATGCACACCATCAATAGGTAGTAATGATTTCATGAACTTTTTTAATAATAAAATTGAAAACATCAGGCAAGAAATCCAGACGGTTAATATAAATCCAAATTATTTTACAAATAACCCTGTAGACAGCAGTGTAATTATAACGGACAATCAACTACAAAGCTTCACTCCTATTCATGAAAATGACTTAATTTCATTAATCTCCTCATCAAAACCATCAACCTGCATTCTCGATCCCCTGCCTACTAGTTTCTTTAAACAGATAACTCCAGAGGTAATCAAACCTGTTTTAAAAATAATTAACTCTTCCATTAGCACTGGTTATGTACCTAAATCCTTCAAACTGGCAGTTATCCACCCCCTTATTAAGAAACCTGACCTTGACCCATGTCAGTTGTCCAACTACAGACCGATATCAAACCTCCCCTTTATATCCAAAATTTTAGAAAAGGTTGTAGCACAGCAGTTCTTCTCACACCTACTTATGAATAACATTTTTGAAGTGTATCAGTCAGGATTTTGGCCTCATCATAGCACAGAGACGGCGCTAGTTAAGGTGGTAAATGACCTGTTATTGGCCTCTGATCAGGGTTTTGTCTCCTTACTTGTTTTGCTCGACCTTAGTGCAGCTTTTGACACCATTGATCACACTATACTGCTTGCTAGACTTAAGAACGTTGTAGGAATAAAGGGAACAGCTTTCTCTTGGCTCAGGTCTTATTTGACTGATCGCTATCAGTTTGTGGATGTAAATGGTGAGTTCTCCACACTCTATGAGGTAAAGTTTGGTGTCCCTCAAGGATCTGTCTTAGGCCCACTGCTTTTCTCTTTATATATGCTGCCTCTTGGTGAAATCATTCATAAACATGGGATTCGCTTCCATTGCTATGCTGATGACACACAGTTCTATATTTCAGCAAAGCCAGATGAGAGAGATCAGCTAAACAGTGTTGAGAAGTGTGTAAAGGACATTAGACAGTGGATGCTTAATAACTTTCTTCTGCTCAACTCAGATAAGACGGAAGTACTTTTACTAGGACCACATGCAGCTAGAAATAAACTTTCCGATTACGTAGCATCTCTGGATGGTGTTTCTGTTTCAGCATGTACGGCTGTCAAAGACCTTGGTGTGATTATTGACCCGAGTCTTTCCTTTGAGTCTCACGTGAACAATATCGCCAGGATCGCCTTCTTTCACCTTAGAAACATTGCTAAAATTAGAAATATGATGTCGTTACAGGATGCAGAAAAACTAGTTCATGCTTTTGTTACTTCTAGATTAGACTACTGTAACGCTTTACTGTCTGGGTGTGCGAGTAAGTGCATAAATAAGCTTCAGTTAGTCCAGAATGCAGCAGCAAGGGTCCTCACTAGATCTAGAAAATACGACCACATCACCCCTGTTTTAATTAGTCTACACTGGCTCCCAAACAAATCTCGCATTGATTATAAAATACTACTACTGACGTATAAAGCACTTAACGGTCTCGCACCGCAGTATCTGAGTGAACTTCTGTACCAGTATGATCCTCCACGCCTACTTAGATCAAAAGGTGCTGGCTATCTGTTGGTTCCTCAAATAATGAAGACTACAGCAGGGGGCAGATCTTTCTCTTATAAAGCCCCACAGTTATGGAACAGCCTTCCAATCAGTGTTCGGGACTCAGACACAGTCTCAGTGTTCAAGTCGAGGTTGAAAACGTATTTATTTAGTCAAGCCTTTTATCAGTAGATTTTTTTTCTTAGGTAAAGGCTCAGATCTGGAGGGAACATGGATATAGAGTGTTTGGTGAACTGGTATATTTGTATGCTGTCGTCCCCTCACATTCACACGTTCACTCATGTTTGTTGACGGTGGTGTGGTGGGTCGTCTCTTATCCCAGAGATCCCTCATGTCTGTGTTACCTTCTGGTTCTCCCTTTTAGTTATGCTGCCATAGCGAGTCTTGCCGGAGTCCAAACTGCACAGTGACATTAACTTTCATACACCAATAGTTACACTTAATAATCCATATCCTTCTCTTCCCGTCACCCTCTCTCTCTCTCTATCTCTCTCTCTCTCTCTCTCTCTCTCTCTCTCTCTCGGTCGAGTTAAACATGCTCCTGAGGCTCCAGTGACCACTGTTCCTGCCCCTCTCCCCTCCGTGGATCTTCACACTTCTGTGCAGCCTGGGACGGTCTCTCATCAACACCTTGGGTGGTTCCATATAATTCCGGAGTAGAACGGGTGCTTTTGAGGACGGATTGGACTGTAGCTGGTTTTGGCGGTCTGCTGCACTGATTCGGGAGTGCAGTTTGCTTCTGATCATCATCACTGTACTCCGCAACTTTGTATATATGCTTCAAATGGACATTTGGTGCAACCCAGATGAGGATGGGTTCCCTCTTGAGTCTGGTTCCTCTCAAGGTTTCTTCCTTATGCCATCTCGGGGAGTTTTTCCTTGCCACAGTTGCTCATCAGGGACAAACATACTTACAAAGAACATATTTACATTTAATCACCACATTATCTGTGTAAAGCTGCTTTGAGACAATGTTCATTGTTAAAAGCGCTATACAAATAAAAATGAATTGAATTGAATTGAATTATTCTCTCCTGGGTATAGTTTTTACATTTCTCCTTACATAGTACTGTATAATCAAGTATACAGCAGGTTTACTAGTCGGCGCTATACTTGTTTTTTTGTCTCTTCTCTTCTCTTGTCTTGTCTTGTCTGTCTGCACTGTCTGTCTGTACTGTTTTTTTGTTTGCACTGTTTGCACCAGGTTGCACTCGATGCACTTTATGTTTTTTGTTGTTTAGTGTAGCACCAGGGTTCCGTAGGAAGTTGTCTCGCTTTTTACTGTGTACTGTGTACCACTGTGTATAGTAAAAATGACAATAAAAAGCCACTTGACTTGACTTGACTAATGACATGGCCTGCCCAGAGTCCTGATCTCAACCCAATAGAGAACCTCTGGAAAATCCTTGGTGACAAAGTTATGGCCAAGAAACCCACTACAGTCACTGAACTGTGGAGGAAACTGGAAGAAGAGTGGACCAAAATCACACCAGAGCGGTGTGAGAGACTAGTGCTGTCCTGTGGCCGCAGATGTGCTGAAGTCATTCAGAGCAGAGGCCTGGGCACTTCCTACTAAGTGCTGACTGTTGTAACCTTCAGAACATTTTGTTGTAATCTTTTTCCATGCTACAGTCATTGTTGTTCTCTAATTTTGATCAGTGTGTTTTCTGCAAAATAATGTTTTTATTTTTTTAAATGCCTTAGTTAATTTGTGGAAAAGGTGTTCTGGTAGCATGGAATAGACAGAACAAAAACTCCTTCAACTGTTGAGCAGTGAAGATCACATTATTTCAGAATTGTTTAATTGTTTATAAATTGTTCTCTAATTTTGATCGCCAGTGTGTGTGTAATATATATATATATATATATATATATATATATATATATATATATATATATATATATATATATACACAGCACATTGCAAAAGTATTCATACCCCGTGAATATTTCCACATTGTGTCACGTTAACCACAAAATGTATTGTATTTTTTAGGGATTTTATGTGATGGACCAAAACCATAGAGAACATCTGTTTTCATTTTTCAAATGCCAAAGATTCTCAATAGGATTTAGGTCTGTACTTTGACTGGGCCATTCTAACACATGAACATGCTTTAATCTCAACCAATCCATTGTAGTTCTGGCTGTATGTTTAGGGTTGTTGTCCCGCTGTAAGGTGAACCTCCACCCCAGTCTCAAGTCTTTTGCAGCCTTTAATAGGTTTTCGTCCAGGATTGCCCTGTATTCAGCTCCATCCATCTTCCCATCAACTCTGACCAGCTTCCCCATCCCTGCTGAAGAAAAGCATCCCCACCGCATGATACTGCCACCACCATGTTTCACAGTGGGGATGGTGTGTTCAGGCTGATATGCAGTGTTAGGATTCTGCCAAACATAGCGTTTTGCATGTAGGCCAAAAAGTCCAATCTTGGTCTCATCTACTACAGCACCTTCTCCACATGTTTGCTGTGTCACCTACATGGCTTGTGGCAAACTGCAAATGGGACTTCTTATTCTTTTCTGTCAACAATGGCTTTCTTCATGCCACTCTTCCATAATAGCTAGATTGGTGGATGCATTACTTATAGTTGTCATGTGGGCAGACTCTCCCACCAAAACTATGGATCTCTGCAGCTCCTCCAGAGTTACCATGGGCCTTCTGACTGCTTCTTGGATCAATGTTCTCCTTACCCGGCCTGTCAGTTTAGGTGGATGGCCATGTCTTGGTATGATAGCAGTTGTGCTATATTTTTTCCATTTTTGGATGATTGATTAAACAGTGCTCCATGAGATGTTCAAAGCTTGGGATATGTTTTTATAACCAAACCCTGCTTTAAACTTGTGATGTAGTGACAAACGAGTGACGTAGTGATGTAGCTTCCTGTTTTTGATTGTTTGCTGGGAATTTTGTTTTTGTAACGGCGTTTACATTTTTACAGTTCCATTTTTACTCTCTCATCGCTTTAAAATCTAAAAATTGCATTTTTATTTCCTGTATTCTCTACTTTCCGTTGGCTCCATTTCTTCTCTTTATTTCTTTTGGAAGAGAGCTTTATTTCCTGTTTTAAGAGTTTGAAAGCAGTAAGTCGAGACCATTACCATCAGAACTACGAACGCACACTAAAGTAACCACATTTAGGTACGTAATTTCTCTGCTATGGCGAGCATCCAGCTCATTCAGTGTGTGAAGTGTGACATGTTTAGTCAGTCTTTCTCCGTTGCTAGGGATAATTTTATCTGTGAGAAGTGTAAGTTAGTTTGCTCTTTGACGAAAAAGATCTAAGCATTAGAGCAGCGCATCCAGAGTGTAGAGAGAAGTAGTGAGTGTGAGAGCAGTCCAGGTTCTGGGTCCTAGGTCCTAGGTGGAGTTAGCATTCCCCCAATTTTGGCATTAGAGCTCTTGCAGCGGGGCGAGTGGGTGACAGCTCGGCAGCATACTCACAAAGCCAAAGCTAATGCTAAGGCACTATTTCTCTCCGCTTCACATGTCCAACAGGTTTGCTCTCTTCAGTGAAGCACCCGCTGAGAAGCCTGAAAGAGCTCTGGTTATAGGAGACTCTAAGATAAGATAAGATAAGATAAGATAAGATAAGATAAGATAAGATAAACCTTTATTCGTCCCACAGTGGGGAGATTTCTTTGTTACAGCAGCATGAAAAAAATAAATGCAAATATGTAAAAGAATAGAAGAATAAGACATACTATAATATACAAGTATATACACAACACAATGTATAAATACAGATGAGGGAAAGTACGTATTGCAGGTTGTATTGCACACAGGTGGTATTGCACGTATTTCAGGTAATATTGCAGGTAATATTGTATTGCAGGTAATATTACACGTATTTCAGGTGATATTGCACATATTGCAGGTAATATTGCACGTATTGCATGTAATATTGCACACAGTAGTATTATTAAATAGTCTTCTTCTTCTTCTTCTTCTTTCGGCTGCTCCCATTAGGGGTCGCCACAGCGGATCATCCGTCTCCATACCACCCTGTCCTCTACATCTGCCTCTTTCACACCAACTATCTGCATGTCTTCCCTCACCACATCCATGAATCTCCTCCTTGGCCTTCCTCTTTTCCCTCCTACCTGGTGGCTCCATCGTCAGCATTCTTCTACCAATATAATTCATGTCCCTTCTCTGCACATGTCCAAACCATCTCAATCTCGCCTCCCTCACCTTGTCACCAAAACATCCTACATGTGCTGTCCCTCTAATAAACTCATTTCTAATCTTGTCCATCCTCGTCACTTCCAACGAAAACCTTAACATCTTCAGCTCTGCTACCTCCAGCTCTGCCTCCTGCCTTTTACTCAATGCCACTGTCTCTAATCCATACAACATCGCAGGTCTCACCACAGTCCTATAAACTTTCCCTTTCATTCTTGCAGATACTCTTCTATCACAAATCACTCCTGTCACTCTTCTCCACCCACTCCACCCTGCCTGCACTCTTTTCTTCACTTCTCTAACACACTCTCCATTACTTTGCACTGTTGACCCCAGGTACCTGAACTCCTCCACCTTCTCCAGCTCTTCTCCCTGCAACCGCATCACTCCACTGCCCTCCCTCTCATTCACACACATGTACTCTGTCTTACTCCTACTGAGTTTCATTCCCCTTCTCTCCAGCGCATATCTCCACCTCTCCAGGCTCTTCTCAACCTGCTCTCTACTCTCACCACAAATCACAATAACATCTGCAAACATCATAGTCCAGGGAGACTCCTGTCTGACCTCGTCCGTCAACCTGTCCATCACCACTGCAGACAGGAAAGGGCTCAGGGCCGATCCTTGATGCAGTCCAACCTTCACCCTGAACCAGTCTGTCGTACCTACTGCACACTTCACTGCCGTCACGCTGTCCTCATACATGTCCTGCACCACACTTACATACTTCTCTGACACACCTGACTTCCTCATACAATACCACAACTCCTCTCTTGGCACCCTGTCGTACGCTTTCTCTAAATCCACAAATACACAATGCAATTCCTTCTGTCCTTCTCTATACTTCTCCATCAACATCCTCAAAGCAAATAAGGCATCTGTGGTGCTCTTCCTCGGCATGAAACCATACTGTTGCTCACAGATGGTCACCTCTTCTCTCAGCCTGGCTTCCACTACTCTTTCCCATAACTTCATGGTGTGACTGATCAACTTAATTCCCCTGTAGTTACTGCAGGTCTGCACATCTCCCTTATGCTTAAAGATCGGTACCAGCACACTCCTTCTCCATTCCTCAGGCATCCTCTCCCCTTCCAGAATCCTGTTAAACAATCTGGTTAAAAACTCCACTGTCATCTCTCCTAAACATCTCCACGCCTCTACCGGTATGTCATCTGGTCCAACCGACTTTCCATTCTTCATCCTCTTAATCGCTGCTCTCACTTCCTCCTTACTAATCCTATCTACATCCTGCTTCACCAACTCCACATCCTCCAACCTTCTCTCTCTGTGATTTTCCTCATTCATCAGCTGCTCAAAATACTCCCTCCACCTTCTCAACACACTCTCCTCACTAGTCAACACATTTCCCTCTCCATCCTTTATTGCTCTAACTTGCAGTACATCCTTCCCAGCTCGGTCCCTCTGCCTGGCCAATCGGTATAACTCCTTTTCTCCTTCCTTAGTGTCCAACCTCTTATACAGCTCCTCATATGCCTTTTCCTTGGCTTCCGCCACATCCTTTTTTACCTGCTGCCACATCTCCTTGTACTCCTGCCTACTTTTCTCATCACTCTGTCGATCCCACTTCTGTTTTGCCAACCTCTTTCCCCTAATGCTCTCCTGCACTTCCTCATTCCACCACCACGTCTCCTTGTCTTGCTTTCTATTTCCAGATGTCACACCAAGTACTTTTCTAGCTGCCTCCCTCATCACTCCTGCAGTAGTTCCCCAATCATCCGGCACCTCTTCACCACCACCAAGCCCCTGTCTGACCTCTTCCCTGAACCTCACACTACACTCTTCTTCCTTCAGCTTCCACCATCTTATTCTTCTTTTAATCCTTACATTCCTCCTCTTCTTCGCCTCCAAAACCATCCTACAGACCACCATCCGATGCTGTCTAGCTACACTGTCCCCCGCCAACACCTTACAGTCTCCAATCTCCTTCAGGTTGCATCTCCTGCATAGCACATAGTCCACCTGTGTGCACCTTCCTCCACTCTTATACGTCACCCTATGATCCTCCTTCTTCTTAAAATACGTGTTCACCACTGCCATTTCCATCCTTTTAGCAAAATCTACCACCATCTGCCCTTCCACATTCCTCTCCTTAAAACCATACCTACCCATCACCTCCTCATCACCTCTGTTCCCTTCACCTACATGCCCATTAAAGTCTGCCCCAATCACCAATCGTTCTTTCCTAGGTACACCATCTACCACTTCATCTAATTCACTCCAGAATCTTTCCTTTTCCTCCATCTCACAGCCAACTTGTGGAGCATAGGCACTGATGACATTTATCATCATCCCTTCAACTTCCACCTTCACGATCATCACCCTATCAGAAACTCTCTTCACCTCTACTACACTCTTACTGTACTCTTCCTTCAGAATCACCCCTACACCATTTCTCTTTTTATCCACACCATGATAAAACAGTTTAAATCCACCTCCAATGTTCCTGGCCTTACTCCCTTTCCACTTGGTCTCCTGAACACACAGCATATCTACCTTTCTCCTCTCCATCATATCAGCTATCTCTCTCCCTTTACCCGTCATAGTACCAACATTTAAAGTACCAACCCGAACCTCTACTCTCCTACACTGCTCCTTTTCCTGCCGTCTCTGTAGACGTCTTCCTCCTCTCCTTCTCCTCCTTCGGCCAACAGTAGCCCAATTTCCACCGGTACCCTGTCGGCTAACGATACCTGTGGCGGTCGTTGTTAACCCGGGCCTCGACCGATCCGGTATGAAATTCTCATTTGTGATCCGCATATTTGATTTGGCACATGTTTTACGCTAGATGCCCTTCCTAACGCAACCCTCCCCATTTACCCGGGCTTGGGACCGGCAATAAGAGTGCACTGGCTTGTGCCCCCCTAATGGCTGGGTTAGTATTATTAAATAGTAAAACAGTAAAAACAGTAACTATTACACCATTTAACAGTAATAGCAGTGTGTATTTTGGTTAATGGTTCACTGGGAGCAGCTTTTATTGTACAGTCTAATAGCAGCAGGGAGAAAAGACCTTCTGTATCGCTCCTTTAGACACTTAGGATGTAACATTCTGTCACTGAAGGAGCTGCTCAACGAGGTAACTGTTTCGTACAGGGGGTGGGAGGCGTTCTGCAGCAATGATGATAGTTTTGCTACCATCCTCCTTTCTCCCACCTCCTGTACAGTGTTCAAGGGAATCCCCAGGACTGAGCTGGCCTTCCTGCTCTAAAGATAGGATTGTTGAATATTAGATCTCTCACATCAAGTAAGCGCACATCAAAGCGCTTACTAAAAACAAAATTATTACTGACCAGGAGTTTAATATAATGTGTTTGACAGATGTGTGGATTAAACTGAATGAATATGTAGCAATAAATGAAGTGAGTCCTCCTGGGTATAGTTACATACACCAACCCTGTCTAAATGGCAGAGGAGGCGGAGTCACAGCTATTTATAATAATAATCTAAACATCACACAAAAGACTAAACACAAATGTAAAACGTGAAGTTCTTTACATCAACATAAAATATTTAGTGTCCAAATGCAGGTTCAGTCAGTCAATTCCACTAATTATTATTTATAGACCCCCAGGGGACCTCACCATGTTACCGTGTTAAACACATTCACATCAGCTACAGCAGTGAGTTTTATCAATAATCTTCTGGAAATGACAATATTAGTTAGATCTCCGTCTAACCCCGC
The DNA here is from genome assembly GCA_039877035.1 of Silurus lanzhouensis. Lineage (NCBI taxonomy): Eukaryota > Metazoa > Chordata > Actinopteri > Siluriformes > Siluridae > Silurus > Silurus lanzhouensis. Next base: position 232,415 of record JBCEWE010000408.1, on the reverse strand, counting down.
AGAGCTCGACTGGGCCACTGAATACCTAGAATCAACTTTCCGTTACACCCCAGATAATGGAGCTCCCCTAAAGACCAAAATGATCAGGGAGAAAAACTTTGCACAGTGGTATAATGATCATACACACACCCTAAAACAGAACACTCAGAAATTAGTTATTCGGAAATTAAAGTTTCTTCAAACAGATCATTCCAAAGGTAATTGAACCTATTTTAAAAATAATAAACTCTTCCATTAGCACTGATTATGTACCTAGATCCTTCAAACTGGCAGTTATCAAACCCTTAATTAAGAAACCTGGCCTTGACCCATGTCAGCTGTCCAACTACAGGCCAATATCAAACCTCCCCTTTATATCCAAGATTCTAGAAAAGGTTGTAGCACAGAAGTTCTGCTCACATCTACTTATGAATAACATTTTTGAAATGTATCAGTCAGGATTTCGGCCTCATTATAGCACAGAGACGGCACTAGTTAATGTGGTAAATGACTGTTATTGGCCTCTGATCAGGGTTTTGTTTCGTTACTTGTTTTGCTCAACCTCAGTGCAGCTTTTGACACCATTGATCATAATCTCCTGCTTGCTGGACTTGAGAACGTTGTTGGAATAAAGGGAACAGCTCTCTCCTGGCTCAGGTCTTATTTGACTGATCGCTATCAGTTTGTTGATGTAAATGGTGAGTTCTCCACACTCTCTGAGGTAAAGTTTGGTGTTCCTCAAGGATCTGTTTTAGGCCCACTGCTGTTCTCTATCTGCTGCCTCTGGTTGAAATTATACATAAACATGGTATTCACTTCCATTGCTATGCTGATGATACACAGCTGTATATTTCAGCAAAGCCAGATGAGAGAGATCAGCTTAACAATGTTGAGAAGTGTGTAAAGGACATTAGACAGTGGATGCTTGATAACTTTCTTCTGCGCAACTCAGATAAGACAGAAGTACTTTTACTAGGACCACATGCAGCTAGAAGTAAACTTTCCGATTCTGTAGCATCTCTGGATGGTGTTTCTGTTTCAGTGTGTACAGCAGTCAAAGACCTTGGTGTGATAATTGACCCGAGTCTTTCCTTTGAGGCTCACGTGAATAATATCACCAGGATCTCCTTCTTTCACCTTAGAAATATTGCTAAAATTAGAAACAGTATTGTGCTCGTTACAAAATTTTTTTAACTAGTTACAGTTACTCGTTACTTCATTCAAAAAGTAACTTTGTTACTTTGTTACTTTGTTGATTATTTTCACCAAAAAGTAATGCGTTACTGTTAAAAGTAACTTTTTAGTTACTTTTTTAAAGAACCTTCTTTAATGTTCCCATTAATCCCCTTTTATGCGTTATGATCTATACAAACACAAAACTGACTTAAACACAAAGTAATTTTTAAACACTATTTTATTGAAGTCAGAGCAGCACAAACTGAATATATCACAAGGATTTCTGAAATAAAGAACAAAACAAGCTGAATAATATTTTCACAATAAAAAACTAAAGTGCCTTCTGCTGTTGTGTTGAGCTCTTAAAAATGTTCCTTTCACAGCTGAAGTATGAAAACTATCAACAATGTAGAACAGAACACCGGGTTAGCTTCTAGCTTCTAGCTCCTCAGGCATGGAGGTCCTGGAGGAGCTTCAACAGATTGGAGTTGCTGTTTATCGCAGTAGATACGAGCTTCGAACCATAAAGACACAACTTACTTTAGACTTAAAAGTTTTTGTCTTTATACTCAACTAAAGTGAAATAATGAGCATATTTCCACTTTGAGAAACTCGTCTTGCTCTCGACTCGACTCGCCATTACTGCTGCACAGACCTGAATAAACGGAGAATGCCCACAGCACGTCTTCTTCGTGTTTACAGTGGTTTATCCTCCAATCCTACAATGCGTCTCTGCTTTAAGCAGGTTAGGCTGTAGTCTACACCATACGGTAACGGAGTTACTTTATTTTTAAAAGTAACGCGTTACTGCCCAACACTGATTAAAAATTTGATAATAATAAGTTTCATTTATATAGCGCCTTTCCCAAGCTCAAGGACGCTTTACAAGGTACAATATTTCAATATTTCAAGACAGATGAAATATAAGGAACATACATTAACAAACATATTCATCGGACATTTGCCCAGGACGAAGGAACACATGCAGCTGCATGAGTTAATAGCAGAGACAACACAGACACAAAAACATACAGGACAAGAGATAGAACACTACATAATACATGAAACATACACCACATTTCAGAAAAATTAAGAACTCCTAACACATAAGCATTTAGTGCCTTATACGTGAGCAGTATGATTTAATATTTTATGCGAGATGAGACTGGAAGCCAGTGAAGATCAAATAATATAGGGGTAATGTGGGCAGATTTTTTATTGAAGGTGAACATTCTGGCAGCCGAGTTTTGTATGTACTGTAAACGTGAGATTGAGTGAGCTGATAGACCAGAGAAGAGTGAATTGCAGTAGTCGAGACGGGACGTAATCAGAGCATGCACTAATGTTTGCGTTGTAAATGAAAAAAAGACGTTTTAGAGAGGCTGCGAATATGGGCATCAAAGGATAGTGACGGGTCGAGTATGATACCTAAATTTCTAACAGTAGCTGAGGGGAAAATCGTAGTAGCATCCAGATCAAGACTACAGTCCACAGAGTTGTTTTTTATTAGAGATGGGGAGCCAGTTATCAGAATGCCGGTTTTACCCAGATTCAGGCTAAAAAAATTTGAGTGTAGCCATTGTTTTAACTTGCTAATGTAAGACTTTTGCTTGATCCTGACCAAAAGGTCGGCCTTTCCCGAGAACACAGCATGAATGCCCAAGAGTGCAGGGTGTGTGCCCTGCAGGTGCCCGAGGCAACAAGGACATCAAAAGAACTCTTTACAACACAACACTTTTCCTCCAGGACTCACAGCAGGGGACCAAGACCCCGCAACACCCCTCTCGAGAACCAGAACTTTATCTGGAATACAGTAGGCTCCCCAGAGAGCTACCCTTGGTCTTCAAACACCACATCTACATACAAATGGTAGATCTGCACCCCTCTATCCCTCCTTTCCCTGTTACATCCTGAACACAGGACATTCTACAGCACACCAGATGATTATGTGTAAGAAAGGTCATATCACATGTAAATAACGACGGAAAATGTTAATGTTTCATTTCATTACAAAGGTTTTATCGCAACTGGTACACAGGTCCCATTCCCACAGCAATAAAACAAATAATAAAAAAGGTTTAATTGAGTCAAGGGGCGTGCCCCACTTCAAATGTATACAGGCGAGGTGCCTCCCACAAGTCTGTAAGAACCAATCAATGCAAACTTCCATGGCTAAATAATGTTTACATAATGCTTACTCTATCTGGGTATTTAAGGAGAACTGACCAACAATTCAGGGAATCTGTAAACAGATCTCCCACACGCACTGTGTGTCATCTTTACCAGGTATGAAAGTGTTTATATTTCCTGTTTAAATGTAAATACTATTTATTTGTATTTGTGTTATATTTAATTGAACTATAAATTGGCTTTGAATTGTGATTTTCTTACCTGGTTAATAAATTGTTATGTTTGATTTTATTCTAAATAGGGTCAGCCTCAACCTCTGATTATTTCAATATTATTCTATTCATTATCTGTTGTTAGAAATAATTATTGTAGTAATTAAGTGTCACCTCTAAGGGGACTAAATAAAGTATGTTTAAAGTTGAGCACGCAGAGAGTGGCCGCTTAAGCGTATAGTCCAACCTCTGGCAGGGACCAATACTGATTCGCTTATGACCATTGACCAGTATATTAATTATAGGGCCCAAACTAGGATCTTGTGCGACTGTGTGAACCGAATGAACGAGTGTAATGCCAGAGCTTAATCAGAATAACTAAACAAACATCCATCAAAATTATACTATTAGTAAAATAACAACCTATGCAAATATTTATTATGTTTTATGTAAATGGAGTCAGATAAGAGGTCAATAACAAAAATGAAGCAATACAATAATCCAAATCTTATTATCTAATGTGAAAGGAAAGATTAGAATGCGCTAGAATCCTTCGCCACGCCTCTGGAAACCGCCGTTGGACCAGTGGGTGGTTCCCCGCCTTACACTAACACAAGAGGAGAGTGAGGATTTTACATTAACAGAATCTGGTTGACAAGCAGTATATAACTGAATATCATCAGCATAACAATGATAACTAAAACCATGTCTACGAATGATGTTGCCAAGTGGCTGAATGTACAGAATGAATAGTAGTGGGCCAAGAACAGAGCCCTGTGGGACACCCTGTTTAAGTAAAACAGTAGGAGATTTGGAATTGTGAATGGAGATGTGATATTGCCTGCCCGTGAGATAAGAGAAAAACCAGGATAGTGCAGAGCCTGATTCCGCTAAGCGGGAAAGTAAGATCTTATGACAGACAGTATCAAAGGCAGAGCTGAGGTCTAATAACAGAAGTATACTGGGACTACCTGAGTCTCCAATGAGTAAAAGATCATTAACAACCTTTACTAGAGCGGTCTCCGTGCTATGCAGTTGGCGTAAGCCAGATTGAAAAATATCTAAGAGGTTGTTACCAGCTAGGAATGACTGCAGCTGAGAGGCCACAGCCTTTTCCATGATCTTCGATACAAATGGCAGGTTGGAAATAGGGCGGTAGTTGGATAAGTCTACCGGGTCCAGATTAGTCTTTTTGAGTATGGGAGTAACAGCAGCAGTCTTAAGTGGCACAGGTACAGTAGTGGAGATAAATGACATATTAATGAGGTGGGAGATCGGGGCAGAAATCTCCAATGTACAGTCTTTTAGCAGGAAAGTAGGTGCAGGATCAAGAGTGCATGATGAGGAGTTAGATTTTTGTATTAACTCAGTGATTAATGAGGAATTGGTTAGGGCTAGCGTTGTCATAGAATTATTAGATTGAGATTTCATATGCTCATCGGTAGTTGGTTCCTCACCAAATGTCGCATACAGAGTATCTAGCTTACCCTGGAAATGGTTCAAGAAAGAGAAGCACATAACCATGGATTCAGAGTCACTAAGGCTGTGCTTTGGTGCTTGAGTCAGTTTATTAATTGTGCTAAATAACATTTTGGGCCTATTGCTTGCTTTGTTAATGATGCTGGAGATATGGGAAGAGCGGGCTGTATTTAAGGCCAGTTTGTATTGCTGAAGGCATTCAGTATATATAAGAAAATGGCCAGTTGAACCAGTTTTCCTGAACAGACGTTTATGTTGTCTACATTTTACCTTCAAACCTTGAAGTTCTGCATTGAACCATGGGGAGGAATGGAACATAGGAACAGACCTAATCTTAGTTGGGGCAAACTAATCCAACAATTTTTTTAACAGTACAGCACTACTTGTCATAAATCATAGATGGGCAGTTTAAATTTAGCACATCAGGAAGAGCAGAGGAGGCAACAGAATCACAAAAGGAGCTAGTGTCAACAGTGTTTAAATGACGATAACGTATGGTTAGATTTTTGATGTGGTTGACTGGACAGATAGATGTAAAATCAAATGAGATGAGTCAATGGTCAGAAAGAGGGGTAGCTAAACAGTCAACAGAGATATTATTCAGACCAGATGTACAAACAAGATCAAGCATGTGACCATGAGTATGAGTTGGAAAATGAACATGCTGGATGAGGTCAAAACAGTCAAAGACAACATTTAGCTGAGTAGCAGTGGAGCAAGCAGTATCAACATGAATGTTGAAATCACAAAGAAGAATAACTTGGGACGACACAGCACATGCTTGGGTTAGTAATTCACTGAGTTCTGAGAAAAAATCACTTTGTTGTTTAGTTGGTCTGTAAATTAATATAAGTACAACGGAATGTTTGATACCAAACTTCATAACCATGTACTCAAATGTCGTGGTATTGTGAAAAACCAGTTTAGAGACAATTAAAGACGCACGAAAAATGACAGCAAGACCACCCCCTTTACCAGTTGTATGTGGTTCTGACATATGTCGATATCCAGTAGGGGTAAGCAGATTCAGCTGGATAAAATCATCTGGTACCTGCCAAGTCTCTCTGAGAAATAACATATCAAATTTATTGTCAACTATACTATAAATGATGTGGTTACAGGATGCAGAAAAACTAGTTGATGCTTTTGTAACATCTAGATTAGACTACTGTAACGCTTTACTGTCTGGGTGTTGGAGTAAGTGCAGAAATAAGCTTCAGTTAGTTCAGAATGCCAAAAAGTCAAGTCAAGTCAAGTTTATTATTATTGCGCTTTTCACAACAGACACTGTCTCAAAGCAGCTTTACACAAATCAACAGTTAAGGTGAATGGTGTGAATTTGTCCCTGATGAGCAGCCGTGGCGACTGTGGCAAGGAAAAACTCCCCTAGATGTTATGAGGAAGAAACCTTGAGAGGAACCAGACTCAAAAGGGGAACCCATCCTCATTTTGGGTGACATCAAGAGTTTGATCATAAATCTTTCAACAATACAGAACACTGGAGAGTGAGAACTAACATGATTACTGGAGTATAAGATTATAAGTGATGTTCTTTCTGCAGTCTTATACAGTCTATATGGTTAGTAGCTCCTAGTTTTATAAGCTCAGCATTTGTGATCATCACAGATCCAGCATCAGCTTCTCCATGCCAGAGCCTTTAAACACTCGAGGAGGTCCAGTGTCAAAACTCCACACATGTAGCGGGATCCAAATGGCACTGGTACGTCTCTAGATGGTTCGGGATTCTTGCGAGTTCGGCATCTACTTCTTCAAAGGTCCATAATCATCACGAGGTGGGAGGTGACTGAAGCTGGCCAAACCTCAGGGTGTCTCAGGATGGGGAGAGAAAGAGAAGCAGTGGAGAGGAATTAGCGTAGCTGCTGTTCATGATATTAACAGCACAAGTTGATAATGTGATGTGATCAGATGTTCTGGAGCACAAGGTTATGATGTGATGTGTGTTATGTGTAGGCTTTGCTAAAAAGATACGTCTTTAATCTACACTTAAACTGGGAGAGTGTGTCTGAGCCCCGAACACTGTCAGGAAGACTATTCCAGAGTTTAGGAGCTAAATGTGAAAATGCTCTACCACCTTTAGTGGACTTTGCTATTCTAGGAACTACTAGAAGCCCAGAGTTTTGAGATCTCAGGGAGCGTGGCGGATTGTAGCGTGTTAAAAGACTGGAGATACATGGAGATAAACCATTTAATGCTTTATAAGTGAGAAGTAATAGTTTGTAGTCTATTCAAAACTTAACAGGAAGCCAATGTAGGGACGATAAGATCGGGGTTATGTGATCATATTTTCTTGACCTTGTAAGAACTCTGGCTGCTGCATTCTGGACTAACTGAAGCTTGTTTATTAATGATGCAGGACATCCACCTAGTAATGCATTACAGTAGTCTATTCTGGAGGTCATGAACGCATGGACGAGCTTCTCTGCATCGGATATAGACAACATGTTTCTTAACTTAGAAATATTTCTAAGGTGAAAGAAGGCTGTTTTTGTAACTTGGTTGATATGATATTTGAAAGACAAGTTGCTGTCTAAAATAACTCCCAGGTATTTTACCGTTGAACTAGTGATTACAGAACATCCGTCTAAATGCAGGTTGAGATGCTGGAGCTTCTGTATACTAGTTTTTTGGCCGATGATCAAAATCTCAGTCTTATCAGAATTTAAAAGTAGAAAGTTATGGGTCATCCAATCTCTTTTTTCTTTAACACACTCAGTTATTTGAGTTAATTGAGCTGTATCGCCTGGTTTAGATAAGATATATAGCTGAGTATCATCAGCATAACAATGGAAGCTAATTCCATGCCTTCTAATAATAATTCCTAACGGAAGCATGTATATTGTGAAGAGCAGGGGTCCTAGAACAGAACATAATTTACTTGCATTAGCCTGGATAGCTCTCCATTTAAATCTACGAAATGGTAACGATCAGACAGGTAGGATTTAAACCAGCTTAATGCCGGTCCCTGAATGCCGATGTAATTTTGTAACCGATCTAGGAGGAGATCATGGTCTATAGTGTCGAATGCAGCACTAAGATCTAGTAAAACTAACAGCGAGATGAAGCCTTGGTCTAAAGCTAAAAACAGGTCATTAGTGATTTTATCTAGAGCAGTTTCTGTGCTGGGCATGCTTTACATGCAGCTCGCGAATCTGTTTCTCCAAAGCCTCCATCTCCAACGCCACCGTTTGCAAATCGAACGAGTCCTCACCTGTGCTCAAAGTCAGACACACAGCCGGCATAGTGCTCATAATCACGAACAGAGTTAAGATACACAAATATGCTAAAGTGAGAGACAATAAATATAGTGGTAGTCACGTTTAACTGACTACAGGCACAAGTCAGAAAGACAAAAACAATTTAGGATTATTAAAAGGGAAAAACACAAACAAACAAATACAAACACGGAACTCGCGGCAAACAAGTCAAACACAGGAAGCTGCGTCACCGGAAACAGGACCGGAAATCAACACTACTGATTCACTTCAACACTACTCTTTTTAAGAAGCGTATGCAGCAGCAAGAGTCCTCACTAGATCTAGAAAATATGAGCACATCAGCTCTGTTTTAATCATCTACACTGCTCCCAATTACATCTCACACTGATTATAAAATACTACTACTGACGTATAAAGCACTTAACGCTCTCACACCGCAGTATCTGAGTGAACTTCTGTACCAGTATGATCCTCCACGCCTACTTAGATCAAAAGGTGCATCTTTTGGTTCCTCAAATATATAATGAAAACTACAGCAGGGGGCAGATGTTTCTCTTATAAACCCCACAGTTATGGAACAGCCTTCCAGTTAGTGTTCGGGACTCAGACACAGTCTCAGTGTTCAAGTCGAGGCTGAACACATTTATTTAATGGAGTCTTTAGTCAGTAGGTGTTTGTGAGGTAAAGGAGCAGATCTGGAGGGATCATGGATATGGAGTGTTTGGTGAACTGGTATATTTGTATGCTGTCGTCCCCTCACATTCACATGTTCACTCAGGTTTGTTGACGGTGGTGTGGTGGGTCGTCTCTTATCCCAGAGATCCCTCATGTCTGTGTTACCTTCTGGTTCTCCCTTGCAGTTATGCTGCTATAGCGAGTCTTGCCAGAATCCAAACTGCACAGTGACATTAACTTTCATACACCAATAAGGACACTTAATAATCCATATCCTTCTCTTCCTGTCACCCTCTTAAAAAAGGGGTGATGTGGTCGTATTTCCTAGATCTAGTGAGGACTCTTGCTGCTGCATTCTGAACTAACTGAAGCTTATTTCTGCACTTACTTCAACACCCAGACAGTAAAGTGTTACAGTAGTCTAATCTAGATGTTACAAAAACATCTACTAGTTTTTCTGCATCCTGTAACGACATCATATTTCTAATTTTAGCAATATTTCTAAGGTGAAAGAAGGAGATCCAGGTAATATTATTCACGTGAGACTCAAAGGAAAGACTCGGGTCAATAATCACACCAAGGTCTTTGACAGCCGTACATGCTGAAACAGAAACACCATCCAGAGATGCTGCGTAATCGAAAAGTTTACTTCTAGCTGCATGTGGTCCTAGTAAAAGTACTTCTGTCTTATCTGAGTTGAGCAGAAGAAAGTTATTAAGCATGAAAAGCTTTTTCATTTTGGTCTTAAGGGGAGCTCCATCATCTAGAGTGTAACGTAACGTTGTTTCTAGATGTTCAGTGGCCCAGTCGAGCTCTGCGGGGTCTGACGGAGATCTATCTAATATCGTAATTTCGGGAAGATTATTAATAAAACGCGCTGCTGTAGCTGACGTGAAAGTACGCTTAACACGGTAACGTGGTGAGGTAGAAATGCAGTGACTAAGCCAGATTTTAAACGAGATTAGATAATGGTCTGAAATAGCTTCAGACTGTGGAATTATGACTAAGTTTTTTATTTTTAATCCAAATGTTAACAACAAATCGAGAGTGTGTCCACCACTATGAGTGGGTCCTTTAACATTCTGATTAATTCCAACTGAATCTAGAATGGACACAACTGCTGCTCTTAAGGAGTCTTCCTGATTATCAAAATCAATATTAAAGTCACAATTAATGCTTTGTGTAAAGAAGTAGCTAAATTTGTAATGAAATCTGCAAATTCTATCAGAAAATCAGAGTCGGGCCCCTGGGGGTCTATAAATAATATTTAGTGGAATTGACTGACTGGACCTGCTTTCAGACACTGAATATTTTATGTTGGTGTAAAGAACTTCAAATTTTTTACATTTTTGTTTAGTCTTTTGTGTGACGTTTAGATTATTATTATAAATAGCTGCGACTCCGCCTCCTCTGCCATTTAGACGGGGTTGGTGTATGTAACTATACCCGAGAGGACTCGCCTCATTTAATGCTACATATTCATTCGGTTTAATCCACGTTTCTGTCAAACACATTATATTAAACTCCTGGTCGGTAATAATTTAGTTTATAGTCAGCGCTTTTGGCGTGAGAGATCTAATATTCAGCAGTCCTATCTTTAGATCAGAGGAGCTGCTGTGCGTTCAGTCCTATTTAATTTAATGTTAATCAGGTTACTAAAATAGACTTTCTAATAATTCCTATATTTTGGTTTTGCTTGTTCCTGCCCCTCTCCCCTCCGTGGATCTTCCCACTTCGTCCTGGTTTGCCTCTGGATAGTGTTCTCTTCAACTGGAGGCCACTCTGTGCAGCTTGGGACGGTTTCTCATCAACGTTGATCGAAGAGAACACTATCCAGAGGCAGGCCTGGACAAAGTGGGAAGATCCACGGAGGGGAGAGGGGCAGGAACAGTGGTCACTGGAGCCCCAGGAGCATGTTTATCTCGACCGAGAGAGAGAGAGAGAGAGAGAGAGAGAGAGAGAGAGAGAGAGAAGAGGGTGACAGGAAGAGAAGGATATGGATTGGATTATTAAGTGTGCTTATTGTTGAATGAAAGTTAATGTCACTGTGCAGTTTGGACTCCGGCAAGACTCGCTATAGCAGCATAACTAAAAGGTGAACCAGAAGGTAACACAGACATGAGGATCTCTGGGATAAGAGACGACCCACCACACCACCGTCAACAAACCTGAGTGAACGTGTGAGAGTGAGGAGACGACAGCATACAAATATCCCAGTTCACCAAACACTCCATATCCATGCTCCCTCCAGATTTGAGCCTTTACCTCACATTTACATTTACATTTACATTTGCGGCATTTAGCAGATGCCCTTATCCAGAGCGACGTACAAACGTACTTTAAATCTCTAGTAATGAATAAATCTACACTGGTGCGCAAGATTACAAACTCAATATAAATATAACTCGAATTCTACAAACTTGGAAAGTGCTAATTTAGGTATTTCAGGAAGATGAAGGTCTTCAGTCGTCGCTTAAAGATAATCGGGGACTCTGCTGTACGGACATCTAGGGGAAGTTCATTCCACCACCTCGGTGCCAGAACAGAGAAGAGCCTTGAATTGTACTTACCTCTCATTCTGAGAGAAGGTGGTACCAATCGAGCAGTGCTGGAGGATCTCAGACAGCGTGGTGCAGTGCGAGATGTGATGAGGTCACTGAGGTAAGATGGTGCTGGTCCATTTTTGGCCTTGTAGGCAAGCATCAGTGTTTTGAATCTAAAACGTGCAGCTACTGGAAGCCAGTGAAGGAGCAGCAGTGGGGTGGTGTGGGAAAACTTGGGCTGATTGAACACAAGTCGTGCAGCTGCATTTTGGATCATTTGCAGTGGACGAATAGCGTTCAGGGGGAGACCTGCCAGCAGAGAGCTGCAGTAGTCAAGTCTTGAAATGACAAGAGACAGAACAAGCACCTGGGCAACCTGTGTGGACAGAAAACCCCACCTCACAAACACCTACTGAATAAAGACTCCACTAAATAAATATGTGTTCAGCCTCAACTTGAACACTGAGACTGTGTCTGAGTCCCGAACACTGATTGGAAGGTTGTTCCATAACTGTGGGGTTTATAACAGAAACATCTGCCCACTGCTGTAGTCTTCATTATTTGAGGAACCAACAAATAGCCTGCACCTTTTGATCTAAGTAGGCGTGAAGGATCATACTGGTACAGAAGTTCACTCAGATACTGCGGCGTGAGAGCGTTAAGTGCTTTATACGTCAGTAGTAGTATTTTATAATCAGTGTGAGATGTAATTGGGAGCAGTGTAGATGATTAAAACAGGGCTGATGTGCTCATATTTCCTAGATCTAGTGAGGACTCTTGCTGCTGCATTCTGAACTAACTGAAGCTTATTTCTGCACTTACTCCAACACCCAGACAGTAAAGCGTACAGAAGTCTAATCTAGATGTTACAAAAACATCTACTAGTTTTTCTGCATCCTGTAACAACATCATATTTTTAATTTTAGCAATATTTGTAAGGTGAAAGAAGGAGATCCTGGTGATATTATTCACGTGAGACTCAAAGGAAAGACTAGGGTCAATAATCACACCAAGGTCTTTGACTGCTGTACACACTGAAACAGAAACACCATCCAGAGATGCTACGTAATCGGAAAGTTTACTTCTAGCTGCATGTGGTCCTAGTAAAAGTACTTCCGTCTTATCTGAGTTGAGCAGAAGAAAGTTATTAAGCATCCACTGTCTAATGTCCTTTACACACTCCTCAACATTGTTAAGCTGATCTCTCTCATCTGGCTTTGCTGAAATATACAGCTGTGTGTCATCAGCATAGTAATGGAAGCGAATCCCATGTTTATGTATAATTTCATCCAGAGGCAGCAGATATAAAGAAAAAAGCAGAGGGCCTAAGACAGATCCTTGAGGAATACCAAACTTTAACTTAGAGAGTGTGGAAAACTCACCAATTACATGAACAAACTGATAGCGATCAGTCAAATAAGACCTGAGCGAAGAGAAAGCTCTTCCCTTTATTCCAACAACGTTCTCCAGTCCAGTAAGCAGGAGATTATGATCAATGGTGTGAAAAACTGCACTGAGGTCGAGCAAAACAAGTAAAGAGACAAAACCCTGATCAGAGGCCAATAACAGTCATTTACCACCTTAACTAGCGCCGTCTCTGTGCTATGATAAAATCCTGACTGATACACTTCATAAATGTTGTTCCTCAGTAGATGTGAGCAGAACTGCTGTGCTACAACCTTTTCTGGAATCTTGGAGATAAAGGGGAGGTTTGATATTGGACTGTAGTTGGACAGCTGACAGGGTGAAGGTCAGGTTTCTTAATTAGGGGGTTGATACTGCAGTTTGAAGGATTTAGGTATAAAACCAGTGCTAATGGAAGAGTTTATTATTTTAAAACAGGTTCAATTCCCTCTGGAATGATCTGTTTGAGGAAACTTGTAGGTGAGGGATGGAGAATGCAGGTTGATGATTTTGATGAGGAAATTAATGAAATTAAGTCGTTCTCTTGAATAGGAGTGAAGCTTTGTAATTGATTGTCTGTTATAATGACACTGCTGTCTACAGGGTTTGGATTTACATTAATCCTCTAGATTTCTTGCCTGATGTTTTCAATTTTATTATTAAAAAAGTTCATGAAATCTTTAAGTCCGGAATACTACCTATTGATGGTGTGCATGTGAGTGCAGTGCTTTTATTTCCTGTTCATGTTGCTGCAGTACAGAATAAAAATCTAGGATTCTGCTTGTTATTTTCTATGAGGGAGGAGAAATATGCTGATCAGCAGCACTAAGAGATTTTCTATAATTTAGGAGATTCTCCTTCCATGCTGTTTCAAATACTGTTCATTTTGTTTGACGCCATTTACGGTTAAATTTTCGAGTGGTCTGTTTTAAGGTGCGTGTATGATCAGTATACCACTGTGCTGATTTTTTACGCCTGATCATTTTGGTCTTAAGGGGAGCTCCATCATCTAGAGTGTAACATTGATTCTAGGTATTCAGTGGCCCAGTCGAGCTCTGCGGGGTCTGACGGAGATCTAATTAATATCGTAATTTCGGGAAGATTATTAATAAAACGCGCTGCTGTAGCTGACGTGAAAGTACGCTTAACACGGTAACGTGGTGAGGTAGAAATGCAGTGACTGAGGCAAATTTTAAAAGAGATGAGATAATGATCTGGAATAACTTCAGACTGTGGAATTATGAATTATTTTTTATTTTTAAACCAAATGTTAACAACAAATCGAGAGTGTGTCTCCACTATGAGTGGGTCCTATAACATTCTGATTAATTCCAACTGAATCTAGAATGGACACAACTGCTGCTCTTAAGGAGTGTTCCTGATTATCAAAATGAATATTAAAGTCTCCAATAATTAATGCTTTGTGTAAAAAAGGAGCTAAATTTGTGATGAAATCTGCAAAAATGAGAAAATCAGAGTCGGGCCCCTGGGGGTCTATAAATAATAATTAGTGGCATTAACTGGCTTGACCTGCTTTCGGACACTGAATATTTGATGTTGGTGTAAAGAACTTCAAATGTTTTACATTTGTGTTTAGTCTTTTGTGTGATGTTTAGATTATTATTATAAATAGCTGTGACTCCGCCTCCTCTGCCATTTAGACGGGGTTGGTGTATGTAACTATACCCAGGAGGACTCGCCTCATTTAATGCTACATATTCATTCAGTTTAATCCACGTTTCTGTCAAACACATTATATTAAACTCCTGGTCGGTAATAATTTAGTTTATAGTCAGCACTTTTGACGTGAGAGATCTAATATTCAACAATCCTATCTTTAGATCAGAGGAGCTGCTGTGCGTTCAGTCCTGTTTAATTTAATGTTAATCAGGTTACTTGAACAGACTTTCTGAGAATTCCTATATTTTGGTTTTGCTCGGGGGACCAGTCTGCAACAGTTTCCTACACTGACTCAGGACTACTTTTCGCTTCTGATCATCATCACTGTACCCCGTAACATCATATATCTGCTATAAATGGACTTTTGGTGTCACCCAGATGAGGATGGGTTCCCTCTTGATTCTGGTTCCTCTTAAGGTTTTTTCCTTATGTCATCTCGGGGAGTTTTTCCTTGCCACAGTCGCCACCGGCTTGCTCATGAGCGACAAACTTACACTTATAAAGAACATCTTCACTTTTAATCACCACATTATCTGTGTAAAGCTGCTTTGAGACAATGTTCATTGTTAAAAGCGCAATACAAATAAACATGAATTTAATTTTCTTCACTTCTCTAACACACTCTCCATTACTTTGCACTGTTGACCCCAGGTACCTGAACTCCTCCACCTTCTCCACCTCTTCTCTCTGCAACCCCACCCCTCCACTGCCCTCCCTCTCATTCACACACATGTACTCTGTCTTACTCCTACTGACTTTCATTCCTCTTCTCTCCAGCGTGTACCTCCACCTCTCCAGGATCTTCTCCACCTGCTCCCTACTCTCACCACAAATCACAATATCATCCACAAACATCATAGTCCACTGACACTTTACACTGGATGTCCTTCATAACACAACCCTCCATATTCATCCAGACTTGGGACCGGCACTGGACCCTAATGACTGGGTTATTGAATATATATATATATATAAAATACCAGTTTTACTTTTTATATTGAATTACTAAAATAAATTAACTTTTTGATAGTATTCTAATTTATTGAGATGCAGCTGTGTGTGTGTGTGTGTGTGTGTGTGTGTGTGTGTGTGTGTGTGCGTGCGCGCGCGTGCCCGCCCGCGTGTGTGTGTGTGTAAAAAAGTTTGAGAGAGAGAGAGAGAGACTTTGTCCTGTTTAGCAGCATATAAAGGTAAATATTAATAAGCGGAAGTAATTAAACCGGAAGAGAGTTCCAGTTTGTGTTTGTTTTTGAATAGATTTGTATTTATCTTTATATTTGTTATATTCAGTAGGATCATGCACGCGCCACTGCGCGCCTTTGTTTGGCTCTGTGTGCTCGGGTCTGGGTCTGGTTCTGGTTCTGGTTCCGGTCCTGTGTTGAACTCCTCGGTAACCGGGGCGCACGTTTTCCCGGTGCTCACCGTTAACTATGAGCGCGTGCGGATACCGTTTGAAGTGTGTCTGTGGATCCTCCTGGCGTCCTTACTGAAACTCGGTGAGTTTAATCATCTCTCCTATAACAATAATAATATTAATTTAATAATAATTATGATGATTAGGATTGTTTTTATTATTATTATTGTTCTTCTTCTTATTATTATTATTATTATTATTATAAGCAAAAATTGTTGACATGAAGCAACCCTTAGTTCTGGACTGTGATTGGTCAGGAGGTGGTGATTATTTCTCTTTAATAGCAGCTCTCAGTTTGCAGTGTGTAAAATGTGAGTATTTATTGGTATGACAGCATTCTCCTTAAAGACAAATGTGTTTCTGTAACGTGTGTAACGTACAATTACATACATTTACATTTACATTTGTGGCATTTATCAGACGCCTGTATCCAGAGTGATGAACTAAAGTGCTTTGAGTCTGTAGTAATGAATAAATCTACACTTGACACAAGATTACACACTTAATATAAATATAACTCTTAAATTCTACAAACTTGGAAAGTGCTAATTTAAGTGTTTCAGGAAGATGAAGGTCTTCAGTGGTCGCTTGAACGTGTGTGGAAGGAGTCTCCAGTGTCAGTGCTGTGTAACACTCAGGAGTTATCATCTCTGTATTCATCTCTACACCTGTACACCCGTCATTATTTATCTTGAAATACTGTAGTATATTTAGGAACACACACACCCACACACACACGCACGCACACGCACACACTACATGAGGCCTCTGTATCAGGCTTAGTCAGATGCTGAGCTCCACCCAACATAGAATGATAACCCAGACACACACACACACACACACACACACACACACACACACACACACACACACACACAGTACAAATGTAATAATGATGCAGAATGAGATGTTTTTTATTTAATGCTGGAATTCTGGTTGTTGTGTTTCAATCATTTAAACCTCAGTAAAACCCAAAATAAACCAAAAATAACAACCAGCACAAAAGTAGTCTAGTCTGTAGAGCAACAAGCAACAAACCACTGAGAAACAAACTTCAGCAGAGGTGCAGTGACAGTCTGTGTACAAATGGTGCAGAAAGCACCCATGCTGCAGTGGCTGATTGGAGGTGCAGTAAGAGTGTAGTGGAAGTGTGGTGTATGATAAGCATGAACTCTGACAGTCAAAATAAAAGTACAGAATGTTGCAGATGAATCCTCAGTTTGCAGAATCACAGAACAAATTTGAATACCATATTTTCCGGACTATAAGCCGCTACTTTTTTCCCAAGTTTTGAACTCTGCGGCTTATTTATGGATTTTTCCGGGGTTTTTCCCAGTTTTACAAACGTCAAGCCCAAAAACTGAGCCCCATAACATTAGACCAATGAAATCACAGAACGGGTTCAGGTGAACCAATGAAACTCTGTATATTAAATCAGATGCGCTCCCACTGAATCGAGCCGCACCACATCATAAATATGGATGATGTTCCTCTGAGGTTTGACCTGCCGCTCACTCGGACCGTCTACAGGAAACGTGAATCAGTCATCACGCTGAAAACAACCGGGCATGAAAACACACACTTCACCTGTGTTCTGAGCTGCACGGCATCGAGAGAAAAGATTCACCGGTGGTGATTTTTAAACACACGACGATGCCAAAAGATAAACTCCCGAGAGAAATAGTTGTGAAAGGAAGGAGGAAGACAGTGAACAATGACTTTCATGATAGGCTACTGTTTAGATACAAGCCGTGTAACAGACACTGTCTTTCATTAAAGCCTGTGTAAAGTTCATTAGTTTCAGTGTAGAAACCTGCTTATAGACAGGTGCGGCTTATTTATGATCAAAATAAAAATCTTTGTAAAATTCAGTGGGTGCGGCTTATATTAGGGTGCGTTTAATAGTCCAGAAATTACCGTAGTTGTGTCCTTTAAGATTTAAAAGAAACAAATGAATATTTGGTTGTTTACCTGCTCAAAAGTGGAGAATAAAAATCTTCCTGTTAGTGTTGGGCAGTATTTTTCTAAATTATACGAGCGGTATATTCCGTTTTTTTGTTACATGCATGAAATCCTGCAGTAGACTTTTTTACTGTCATGATGAGTGAATATTGTAGAAAAGTTCCACAATAGTGTTACAGGTTTGCAAGGCCACACAAAACAATGCTGTTATTCTAATGAAGTATAGGAATCCAGCACCACCACACTGAGCACTGGGGCCCCCCAGGGCTGTGTGCTCAGCCCACTGCTGTTCACTCTGCTGACTCACGACTGTGTAGCAATGCACAGCTCGAACCACATCAACAAGTTCGCTGATGACACAACTGTGGTGGGTCTAATCAGCAAGAACGACGAGTCAGCATATAGAGAAGAGGTGCAACGGCTAACTGCCTAGTGTGGAGCAAACAACCTGTCTCTGAACGTGGACAAAACGAAAGAGATGGTTGTGGACTTCAGGAGAGCACAGAGCGACCAATCTCCACTGATTATTGATGGATCCTCAGTGGAGATCGTCAAGAGCACCAAATTCCTTGGTGTTCATCTGGCAGACAACCTCACCTGGTCACTTAACACCAGCTCCATCACCAAGAAAGCCCAGCAGCGTCTCTACTTTCTGAGAAGGCTGAGGAAACCCACCTCCCTCCCCCCATCCTGTCCATGTTCTACAGAGGGACCATTGAGAGCATCCTGAGCAGCTGCATCACTGCCTGGTTTGGGAACTGCACCGTCTCGGACCGCAAGTCCCTACAGAGGATGGTGAGGACCCCAGCAAAATTAAACTCAACCCCAGCAAAACAGAACTGCTGGTCATCCCAGGTGATTCATCTCCAGGTCAAGATCTACAAATAACACTTCATGACTCTCTGCTCTCCCCTTCAGCCACTGCTCGTAACCTTGGGGTAACTATGGACAATGAACTGTCTTTTTTCCCACATGTCGCTAATGTTGCTCGTTCTTGTCGATTTCTTCTCTATAACATCCGAAGGATTCGACCATTTCTGTCCATACAGGCTGCCCAGTTGCTTGTTCAGTCTCTTGTCATTTCAAGACTGGACTACTGCAGCTCTCTGCTGGCAGGTCTCACCCTGAACGCTATTCGTCCACTGCAAATGATCCAAAATGCAGCTGCACGACTTGTGTTCAATCAGCCCAAGTTTTCCCACACCACCCCATTGCTGCGCTCCCTTCACTGGCTTCCAGTAGCTGCACGTATCAGATTCAAAACACTGATGCTTGCCTACAAGGCCAAAAATGGACCAGCACCATCTTACCTCAGTGACCTCATCACATCTCGCACTGCACCACGCTGTCTGAGATCCTCCAGCACCGCTCGACTGGTACCACCTTCTCTCAGATTGAGAGGTAAGTACAATTCAAGGCTCTTCTCTGTTCTGGCACTGAGGTGGTGGAATGAACTTCCCCTAGATGTCCGTACAGCAGAGTCCCTGATTATCTTTAAGCGACGACTGAAGACCTTCATCTTCCTGAAATACCTAAATTAGCACTTTCCAAGTTTGTAGAATTCGAGTTATATTTATATTGAGTTTGTATTCTTGCGTACCAGTGTAGATTTATTCACTACTAGAGATTTAAAGCACTTTTGTACGTCGCTCTGGATAAGGGCGTCTGCTAAATGCCACAAATGTAAATGTAAATGTAAATGGTGAGGACAGCTGAGAAGATCATCGGAGTCTCTCTCCCCTCTATCATGGACATTTACACTACACGCTGCATCCGCAAAGCACACAGCATTGTGGACGATCACACACACCCGTCACACACACTTTTTACACTCCTACCATCTGGAAAACGGTTCCAAAGCATTCGGGCCGTCACAACAAGACTGTGCAACAGTTTCTTCCCACAAGCCATCAGGCTACTTAATACACAGTAATGAAACGGAACTCTCCCACACACACACACACACATGCACTCAAATGTGTGTAACAAACTGTAAAAATTTTCCTGGACTTAACACACACCCATCACTCATCTCAATCCATTCCACCACCATTCATTTATTTATTATTTATTATTCTTAACTGTACCACTCTCAACCGCTGTTTTTTTGCACATTTATCATTTTCATTGTATTATACTGTTTACATGCTGTTTTTTGCACCTTCGACTGCTGCTGTATTTTTTTGCACTACACTGTTTATAGTCACTTCTGGGATATAGTTTATATTTTGTATAGTTTTTACAGTTTTCTTGTACAGTACTGTATAATCTAGTATACAGTAGGTTTACTGGTCGGCGCTATATAGGGTTTTGTGTCTTGTCTTGTGTCGTCTGTCTGCACTGTCTGTCTGCACTGTTTGCACCAGGTTGCACTCGATGCACTTTATGTAACTTGTGTTGTAGCTTTATGTTGTTTTGTTTGTTGTTGTTTAGTGTAGCACCAGGGTTCTGGAGAAACGTTGTCTCATTTTTACTGTGTACTGTGTACCACTGTGTATAGTAGAAATGACAATAAAAGCCTCTTGACTTGACTTGAGATGTGAGCAGAACTGCTGTGCTACAACCTTTTCTAGAATCTTGGAGATAAAGAGGAGGTTTGATATTGGACTGTAGTTGGACAGCTGACAGAGTGAAGGTCAGGTTTCTTAATTAGGGGGTTGATACTGCAGTTTGAAGGATTTAGGTACAAAACCAGTGCTAATGGAAGAGTTTATTATTTAAAAACAGGTTCAATTCCCTCTGGAATGATCTGTTTGAGGAAACTTGTAGGTGAGGGATGGAGAATGCAGGTTGATGATTTTGATGAGGAAATAAATGAAATGAAGTCGTTCTCTTGAATAGGAGTGAAACTTTGTAGTTGATGGTCTGTTATAATGACACTGCTGTCTACAGGGTTATTTATAAAATCGTCTGGATGTATTGATGGTGTGCATGTGAGTGCAGTGCTTTTATTTCCTGTTCATTTTGCTGCAGTACAGAATAAAAATCTAGGATTCTGCGTGTTATTTTCTATGAGGGAGGAGAAATATGCTGATCAGCAGCACTAAGAGATTTTCTAGAACTCAGGAGATTCTCCTTCCATGCTGTTTCAAATACTGTTCATTTTGTTTGACGCCATTTACGTTCTAATTTTCGAGTGGTCTGTTTTAAGGTGTGTGTATGATCATTATACCACTGTGCTGATTTTTTCTCCCTGATCATGTTGGTCTTAAGCGGAGCTCCATCATCTAGACCAGGGGTGGGCAATTAATTAAAAAAATGGGCCACATGAGAAACCTGAAAAAAACCTGTGTCAGAGGGCCACACCAACGATAATATTTTAGGGATGCACCGAAATGAAAATTCTTGTCCGAAACCAAAAACCAAAAATGAGGAACCCAAGGCCAAAACCGAAAACTGAAACACCGAAAGAAAAGATAGTCAATTATTAGAAGCATTGTATTTGTGGCTATGAGTGTGTACTCACCTCACTAAAATCAATGCATTGCAATTCAAAGAATAAATCAATTACTAACGTTTTTTATTTATTATTATAAATTATTGTTATTTATTTGTTTATAGTATTGACAGACAGACAGCGGTTTTTATTATTAGCGGCGGGTCTGTTAAAGGAAAATAATTGACGGCTGAACGTTTGGAAGCTCATTCAAGTGAATGGAAGGTTCTAATCTCCAGCATTAAGAAAAGCCTGTAATAAATAATATTATATTATAATCATTATTATTTTCGGGATCCACGGGGAAGGTTTTAAAGATCAACCGGTCGATCCACTGGAGACCACTGATCTAAAGTAATGAAGCCCAGAAGTTTTTGTGTTATGCCTTTTGCCTCGGCACATCACTGCAAAACTTTCCTGCCTTTTCAAAAGCGTCCTCTACAGACGGAGTGCGCATGCTCGGATTCACTTTAGTTTTCTGCGCCGCGTTCTTCTCATATTTAGAAGGCAATCAGGATGTTTGGATTTCAGGTGATAAATTAAACCCGACTTGGAGAAACTCTTTGCAGATACACCCCCTCTTGAACTTTCAGCATTGCATGTTTTGTAAATCGCTCTCCGCACACCGCAGACATGTTGCTCTGATCCAGATAACCGTGTTTCTGTCATGTTGTTTCGGTGATTTAAGTATTTCGGGCGAAAATATTCGGTGGCCGAATTTACGGTGCATCCCTGTAATTTATGATTGGCCTGGACAGGGACGTACAAAGGGCCGGATGTGGCCCGCGGGCTGTAGTTTGCCCAGGTCTGATCTAGACTGTGATGAAACATTGATTCTAGGTGTTCAGTGGCCCAGTCGAGCTCTGTGGGGTCTGACGGAAATCTAATTAATATCGTCATTTCCGGAAGATTATTGATAAAACTCTGCTGTAGCTGACGTGAACGTGTTTAACACGGTAACGTGGTGAGGTAGAAATGCAGTGACTGAGGCAGATTTAAAAAAAAATAATGAGATAATCATCTGAAATAACTTCAGACTGTGGAACTATAAATTATTTTTTATTTTTAAACCAAATGTTAACAAATCGAGAGTGTGTCACCACTATGAGTGGGTTCTATAACATTCTGATTAAATCTACTGAATCTAGAATGGACACAACTGCTGCTCTTAAGGATTCTTCCTGATTATCATAATGAATATTAAAGTCACCAACAATTAATGCTTTGTGTAAAGAAGGAGCTAAATTTGTGATGAAATCTGCAAATTCTATGACAGGGGTGTAAACCAGTCAGACACCGAGAGCCACATTTTTGACTATGTTACCGCAAAGAGCCACATCATACACATGGGCACACATGAACATCACCCATCCATTCCTCTTACACACACACACACACACACACACACACACACACACACACACACACACACACCTCTGCTCAGCCAGATTTATTGTAAATGTCACACACCAACAT
This sequence comes from Silurus lanzhouensis, assembly GCA_039877035.1. NCBI lineage: Eukaryota > Metazoa > Chordata > Actinopteri > Siluriformes > Siluridae > Silurus > Silurus lanzhouensis. Next base: position 209,613 of record JBCEWE010000408.1, on the reverse strand, counting down.
AATGACAGAAATTGACTCCTTCAGTTCTAAGACCACAGGACAGTTATTCAACAATGAACATTGTGTGCACTGTCTCACACACACACACACACACAAACTCTGTTTAACCAAGTCCACAAACAAATATATAATAGTTTACAATAGTGTTTTTCTTTTACTCTGCATGTTACTTAGTTGGACTTTTTTTCATTCCTTGCCTTAAACAATCCCCTTCAAATCTGCCTCGTATTCCGTTGTTGCCACTCGAAGCAATTCTTTCACGTGTGTCAGTCAGAACAGATTGTTGCTTTGATTTCACGTGTTTCAGGGTAGAAAACACAGACTTTGTGTTTTTTTTAATGTGCGTGTTCACTCCGCTTGAGTTCAATACGGTATTTTCGTCAAATGCGCATGTGCGTGAGATGAATATACCGCAAAGTTTCCCAGTAGGAGCGAGATCATTTAAGACTTAAAAATACCGTATTGAACTCAAGCAAAGCGAACATGCACATAAAAAAACCCCACAAACACAACATTCGATACGAACGTAAGAGCCGCATGAAACCAGCCGAAGAGCCGCATGCGGCTCGTGAGCCGCGGGTTGGCCACCCTTGTTCTATGAGAAAATCAGAGTCGGGCCCCTGGGGGTCTATAAATTATAATTAATGGAATTGACTGACTGGACCTGCTTTCGGACACTGAATATTTTATGTTGGTGTAAAGAACTTCAGATGTTTTACATTTGTGTTTAGTCTTTTGTGTGACGTTTAGATTATTATTATAAATAGCTGTGACTCCGCCTCCTCTGCCATTTAGACGGGGTTGGTGTATGTAACTATACCCAGGAGGACTCGCCTCATTTAATGCTACATATTCATTCGATTTAATCCACGTTTCTGTCAAACACATTATATTAAACTCCTGGTCGGTAATAATTTCGTTTATAGTCAGCGCTTTTGGCGTGAGAGATTTAATATTCAGCAATCCTATCTTTAGATCAGAGGAGCTGCTGTGCGTTCAGTCCTGTTTAATTTAATGAACATGCCTGTGGCGAAATACGTCACTTTTACATAGAAATGTAGAAGGTTTATTTCCACTGGTGAACTGAACAGATTGCTTGTAAATGCAGCAGTTGGGCTTGTAAATGAACTCCTCAGTGAACCTTCTCTATTCATTCTCTATTTGATGAAATACAGTTTCTTCAATGGTGTTTTCTGTCTCTCTGATTTTCAGGGTTCCACGTGATTCCTGGGTTGTCCCGGTTTGTCTCCGAGAGTTGTGTGCTGATCATGGTTGGTCTTATGGTAGGAGCTCTCATCAAGCTCTCGGGTGAAACACTTCCTGTTTTGGATACTGAGATCTTTTTCCTGTGTCTCCTTCCCCCTATCATCCTGGATGCTGGCTATTTCTTGCCTCTGCGCCCCTTCTGTGAGAATATAGGCTCTATCTTGGCACTGGCTGTGCTGGGAACACTCTGGAACTCTGTCTTCGTTGGGTTGGTCTTATATGGAGTATGTAAGATGATAGAGGGTCAGATGGGCGAAGTTGACCTACTTTCCTGCCTTCTGTTTGGTTCCATATCCTCTGCCGTGGATCCAGTTGCTGTTCTTGCTGTCTTTGAAGAAATTCACATTAATGAGCTTCTTCACATTCTGGTGTTTGGAGAGTCACTGCTGAATGATGCGGTTACTGTGGTGAGTTTATTAAAGATGCAGTTTGTGGATTAAAGGTGCAGTTTGTGGATTAAAGATGGGGAGAGTGGATTAAAGGTGCAGTAAATGGATTATTTCAATTCAGTTCATGTTTATTTGTGTTAAGCTTTTAATAATGAACATGGTCTCAGAGCAGCTTTACACAGATAATGTGGTGATAAAAATGAAGATGTACTTTATAAGTGTAAGTTTGTCTCTGATGAACAAGTCGGTGGAGACTGTGGTGAAGGAAAAACTCCCTGAGATGCAGAAGAAAGAAACCTTTAGAGGAACCAGACTCAAGAGTGAACCTCATCCTCATCTGGGTTCCACTGAATGTCCATTTATTACAGATAAACAGTGTTGAGGTGCAGTGATGGAGATAAGAGCAAACTGTAGTCCTGAGTCCAACCACCCAAGGTGTTGATGAGAAACCATAACCAGCTGCACAGAGTCGCCTCCAATTGAAGAGAACACTATGCAGAGGCAGACCAGGAAGAAGTGGGAAGATCCAAAGAGGGAAGAGGAGCAGGAACAGTGGTCACTGGGACCTTAGGAGCATGTTTAACTTGACCGAGAGAGAGAGATAGAGGATCTTCTTCTTCTTTCGGCTTCTCTCATTAGGGGTCGCCACAGCGTATCATCCATCTCCATACCCTTCTGTCCTCTACATCTGCCTCTTTAAACTCTTTTCAAGGTAAACATGGCGCCGTTGAGGTCGGCTGCCGTCACGACTGCTCCGGCTATGTTTTCTCTTTTTTTATTTATTTTTTACTTTTATTTACTTAGTTACAGTTCCATCTACAGGTCTACCGCATGGACAGAACAATGGAGTCGGGGAAGTCAAGAGGAGGTGGAGTGTGTCTGATGGTAAACAACCACTGGTGCGACAGCACGAGCATCGTTCCCCTTTCATGCTCCTGCACACCAAATCTGGAACTACTGACCATCAACCATCAAGTCGGCCTTTTTATCTACCTCAGGAATTCAGCTCAGTCATAGTCAGTGCCGTTTACATTCCACCTCAAGCGGACACGGACACTGCAGTATGGGATTTACACAAGACACTAAGTCTTCACCAAACACAGCATCGGGACGCTGTGCTCATTGCTGTGGGAGATTTTAACAGTGCCAACCTCAAGCGTGCACTACCGAACTTTCATCAGCACATCACCTGCCCACCAGGGGTCTAAGGACACTGGACCACTGCTACACACCATTCAAGAACAACTACAAGGCACAATCACGTCCACTGTTTGGGAAATCGGACCATGCCGCCATCTTCCTCATGCCTGTTTACAAACAAAGGCTGAAACAGGAAGCTCCGGTTCAGAGGGAGGTCGCGCGCTGTACTGACCAATGGGACATGTTCAGGCATCAACATGTTTACGAAAGCGGTTGTGGGATTCATCGGGAAACTAGCGGATGATACAGTGCATTAAACCACCATCAGAACGTTTCCCAACCAGAAGCCGTGGGTGGATAAAACCATCTGCGACGCTCTGAGATCCCGCTTTGCTGCCTACAACAAGGGGCTCGCCACCGGGGACATGGACGATTACAAGGCTGCGTCTTACAGTGTTCGCAGAGCGGTGAAGGATGCAAAGCTATGGGAGGAAACTAGAGTCACAGTTCCAACATGGTGGCTCTAGGAGCCTGTGGTAGGGACTAAGAACAATCATGGACTACAGAACACCATCTTTTAGAATGGTGAATGCGGACGCTTCTCTGGCAGATGAGCTAAACATCTTTTACGCTCGTTTCGAGGCTGCAGTTAACAACGCTAGCAGTGCTAGCGGCACAAACAGCGTGCACGCCGAGCGAGCCGGAGAGGTGAACACAATCACCTCTCCGTATTTTAGAGCATGACGTGAGGAGGGCAATCAAGAGAGTAAATACCAGGAAGGCAGCAGGACCAGATGGCATCACAGGTCGGGTTCTGAAAGCCTGCACTGACCAGCTAGCACCGGTGTTCACTGAGATATTTAACCTTTCACTGGAACAGCCTGTTGTCCTCTCATGCTCCAAAAAGTCCACCATTGTTCCTGTCCCAAAGAAACCCCAGCCCGCGACTATCGCCCTGTAGCCTTGACCTCAGTAGTGATAAGGTGCTTTGAGAGACTGGTCAGAGACTTCATCACTGCATCACTACCAGACACACTGGACCCATTACAGTTCGTGTAGAGTCAGAATCGTTCTACTGAGGACACTATTGCTCATCTCCTCCACACTACGATGAGCCACCTGGACTACAGAAAAGGGAATTATACAAAGATGCTGTTTTGAACTACAGTTCAGCATTTAACACAATAATTCCCTCAACACTCACCTCTAAGTTGGAGGTCCTGGGACAGCCTGCCGCTGTGTCAATGGATCTCTAACTCCCTCTAACTTCATCATCAGGTTTGCTGATGTGGTGGGCCTGATCTCCAACAATGACGAGACGGCCTACCTACAGGAGGTTAAAAACCTGGAGAGATGGTGCTAGGAGAACAACCTTCTCCTGAACGTCAGCAAGACTAAGGGGTTGATAGTGGACTTCAGCACGAAGCAGGAGCGGTCATACCAACCACTAAACATCAACAGGACCCTAGTGGAGAGAGTGGACAGTTTCCGGTACCCAGGTGTTCACATCACACCAACATCACACCAACACCCTGGTGAAGAAGGCCCGGCAGCATCTGTACTATCTGAGACACTTAAGGGACTTTAGCACCTGAGAGGGTAGTTTAAAGAGTTTTACACTTGTACCATTGAGAGCGTTCTGACAGGTAACATCACTTCTTGGTTCGGGAACAGCACCATGCAGGACAGGCCAGCCCTCCAAAAGGTGGTGCGTTCAGCTGAACGTACCATCCAAACCGAGCTCCCTAAACTGCAGGATATCTACAGCACGCGGTGCTGGACCAGAGCCAGGAAGATTATGAAGGACCTCAGCCATCCCAACAATGGACTTTTTTCTTTGTTCCGTTCAGGGAAACGCTTCAGCTTCCTTAAAGCGAACACAGAGAGAATGAGGAGGAGCTTCTTCCTGCAGTCCATTCGGAGTTTGAATTAGGAAACACCCAGTATCTAAAAGCTGGTCACTCTCTGCATCATCACACTTTTCTGCAAATATTTTTCTTTTTGCACTACAACACTTTAAACTCTGGACTGTCACTTTAAATGTGGACTTGCACAGCACAGTGCACTTTATACCACACCACACCGCAATGTGATTACTGTTTACTGTACATAAGCATACCTTGTATATATACTTTTTCCTTATATATATTTATATTTTTATATATTTTATATTTTAAATAGTTTATATTCTTTATTTATCTGCCTTCTTTTTTCTTTGTTTTATTTTTCTCCCCATCCTATTTCCTCATGCCGGACAGTTGTATAAAGCATTTCACTGCATGTCGTACTCTGTATGTATGTGTATGTGACAAATAAAATTTTATTTGAACCCAACTACCTGCATGTCTTCCTTCACCACATCCATAAACCTCCTCCTTTGTCTTCCCCTTTTCCTCCTTCCTGGTGGCTCCATCCTCAGCATTCTCCTACTGATATACCCCATGTCCCTCCTCTGCAAATGTCCAAACCATCTCAATCTCATCTCCCTCACCTTGTCTCCAAAACGTTCTACATGCACTGTCCCTCTAATAAACTAATTTCTAATCCTATCCATCGTCGTTACTCCCAACGAACATATCAACATCTTCAGCTCTGCTACCTCCAGCTCCACCTCCTGTCTTTTACTCAATGCCACTGTCTCTAATCCATACAACATCTCAGGTCTCACCACAGTCCTATAAACTTTCGCTTTCACTCTCACAGATACTCTTCTATCACGTATCACTCCTGCTATCACTCTTCTCCACCCACTCCACCCTGCCTGCACTCTTTTCTTTACTTCTCTAACACACTCTCCATTACTTTGCACTTTTGACCCCAGGTACCTGAACTCCTCCACCTTCTCCACCTCTTCTCTCTGCAACCGCACCCCTCCACTGCCCTCCCTCTCATTCACACACATGTACTCTGTCTTACTCCTACTGACTTTCATTCCCCTTCTCTCCAGCATGTACTTCCACCTCTCTAGGCTCTTCTCAACCTGCTCCCTACTCTCAACACAAATAACAATATCATCTGCAACATCATAGTTAATGGAGACTCCTGTTTGACCTTGTCCTTCAACCTGTCCATCACCACTGCGAACAGGAAAATGCTCAGAGCCGATCCTTGATGCAGTCCAACCTCCACCTTGAACCAGTCTGTTATTCCTACTGCACACTTAACTACTCATACATGTCCTGCACCACCCTCACATACTTCTCTGACACACCAGACTTCCTGATACAATACCACAACTCCTCTCTCCACCCTGTCGTATGCTTTCTCTGAATCCACAAACACACAATGCAACTCCTTCTGACCTTCTCTATACTTCTCCCTCAACATTCTCAAAGCAAATAATGCGTCTGTGGTGCACTTTCTCGGCATAAAACCATACTCATGCCTCCACATCATGTCAGTATGTCATTTGGTCCAACCGACTTTCCACTCTTCATCCTCTTAATAGCTGCTCTCACTTCCTCCTTACTAATCCTATCCACTTCCTGATTCACCTTCTCCACATCATCTAACCTTCTCTCTCTCTAATTCTCTTTGTTCATCAACTGCTTAAAATACTCCCTCCATCTTCTCAACACACTCTCCTCAATAGTCAACACATTTCCATCTCCATCCTTTATTGCTCTAACTTGCAGCACATCCTTCCCAGCTCGGTTCCTCTGCCTGGCCAATCGGTATAAATCCTTTTCTCCTTCCTTAGTGTCCAACTTCTCCTATAGCTCCTCATGTGCCTTTTCCTTGGCTTTCACCACATCCCCCTTTACCTGCTGCTGCATCTCCTTGTACTCCTGCCTACTTTTCTCATCACTCTGTCGATCCCAATTCTGTTTCTCCAACCTCTTTCTCCTTCTGCTCTCCTGCACTTCCTCATTCCACCACCACGTCTCTTTGTCTTCCTTATTATTTCCAGATGTCACACCAAGTACCATTCTAGCTGTCTCCCTTATCACTTCTGCAGTAGTTCCCCAATCATCCAGCACCTCTTTACCACCACCGAGCTTCTGTCTGACCTCTTCGCTGAATCTCATACTACAGTCTTCCGCCTTCAGTTTCCACCATCTTATTCTTCTTTGTCTTCACTCTCCTTCTTTTCTTCTTCACCTCCAAAACCACCCTACAGACCACCACCCGATGCTGTCTAGCTCCACTTTCCCCTGCCAACACCTTACAATCTCCAATCTCCTTCAGGTTGCATCTCCTACATAGAACATAATCCACCTGTGTGCACCTTCCTCCACTCTTATACGTCACCCTATGATCCTCCTTCTTCTTAAAATACGTGTTCACCACTGCCATTTCCATCCTTTTAGCAAAATCTACCACCATCTGCCCTTCCACATTCCTCTACTTAAAACCATACCTACCATCACCTCCTCATCACCTCTGTTCTTTTCACCTACATGCCTATTGAAATCCGTCCCAATCACCAATCTCTCATTCCTATGTTCACCTTCTACCACTTTATATAACTCACTCCAGAATTTTTCCTTCTCCTCCATCTCACAGCCCACTTGTAGAGCATAGGTACTGATGACATTTATCATCGCCCCTTCAACTTCCAGCTTTACGTTCATCACTCTATCAGAAACTCTCTTCACCTCCACTACACTCTTACTGTACTCTTCCTTCAGAATCACCCCTACACCATTTCTCTTTCCATCCACACCATGATAGAACAGTTTAAACACCTCCAATGTTCCTGCTCTTACTCCCTTTCCACTTGGTCTCCTGAACACACTACATATCTACCTTTCTCCTCTCCATCATATCAGCTACCTCTCTCCCTTTACCAGTCATAGTACTAACTTTTAAAGTACCAAACCGAACCTCCACTCTCCTACACTTCTCCTTTTCCTGCCATCTCTGTAGATGTCTTACTCCTCTCTTTCTCCTGCTTCGGCCGACAGTAGCCCAATTTTTACCAGTACCCCCTCGGCTAACGATACCTGTGGCAGTCGTGAATTTCTCTTTCGTGATCCGCATATTTGATTTGGCACGTTTTACGCTGGATCTCCTTCATAACGCAACCCTCCCCATTTACCCGGGCTTGGGACCGGCACTAAGAGTGCACTGGCTTGTGGAACCCTAATGACAGGAAGAGAAGGATATGGATTATTAAGTCTACTTATTGGTGTATGAAAGTTAATGTCACTGTGCAGTTTGGACTCCGGCAAGACTCGCTATGGCAGCAGAACTAAAAGGGAGAACCAGAAGGTAACACAGACATGAGGGATAAGAGACGACCCACCACACCACCATCAACAAACCTGAGGGGACGTGTGCGAGTGAGGGGACGACAGCATACAAAGATCCCAGTTCACCAAACACTCTTCATCCATGATCCCTTCAGATCTGCTGCTTTACCTCACAAACACGGCTGCACACGCTGAACCAGAAACACCATCCAGAGATGCTACATAATCGGAAAGTTTACTTCTAGCTGCATGTGGTCCTAGTAAAAGTACTTCTGTCTTATCTGAGTTGAGCTGCAGGAAGTTATCAAGCATCCACTGTCTAATGTCCTTTACACACTCCTCAACATTGCTGAAATATACAGATGTGTATCATCAGCATAGCAATGGAAGCGAATACCATGTTTATGTATAATTTCACCAAGAGGAAGCAGATATAAAGAGAAAAGCAGTGGGCCTAGGACAGATCCTTGCAGAACACCAAACTTTACCTCAGATAGTGTGAAGAACTCACCATTTACATCAACAAACTGATAGCGATCAGTCAAATAAGACCTGAGCCAGGAGGATTAAAGATGCAGTATGTGTTTTTCTTTAGGTATTGTATCACCTGTTTGAGGAGTTTGCTGCCAGAGGCCAAGTGGAGTTCAGTGATTCATTATTGGGTGTACTGAGCTTCCTGGTGGTGGCAGCCGGGGGTATCATGGTGGGCATGGTTTATGGAATTATGGCCGCTGTCACCTCTCGTTTCACCTTATGCTCACGTGTCATCGAGCCACTCTTCGTCTTCCTGTACAGCTACCTGGCATACCTGTCAGCTGAGGTGTTCCACCTGTCTGGCATCATGGCGTGAGTTACTTATTTTTTTACACTGCAGGTCTGTAATTCTTTTAGTATTCTGTAATGTGGTGTATACAGTGTGTGTGTGTGTGTGTGTGTGTGTGTGTGTGTGTGTGTGTGTGTATAGTCTCATTGCATGTGGAGTGGTAATGAGGCCTTATGTGGAGGCCAACATTTCCCACAAGTCTTACACCACAATAAAGTACTTCTTAAAGATGTGGAGCAGTGTGAGTGAGACTCTCATCTTCATCTTCCTCGGCGTTTCCACGGTAGCAGGACCACATCACTGGAACTTTATCTTCATCATCTTTACCCTCATCCTCTGCCTCATCTCACGTGTACTGGGTCAGCTCTCTGTCTGTCTGTCTGTCTGTGTATGTGAGGAGCTACTTGATTAATTACTGTGTGTGTGTGTGTGTGTGTGTGTGTGTGTGTGTGTGTGTAGGAGTGGTGGGACTGAGCTTCATCATGAATAAATTCCGCATGGTGAAGTTAACAGGTAAAGATCAGTTTATTGTGGCCTACGGTGGACTGCGAGGAGCCATTGCATTCTCTCTGGCCTTTCTGCTCTCCAGTGAACATTTCCCTATGAAGAACATGTTCCTCACTTCCATAATCACGCTCATCTTCTTCACAGTCTTCATTCAGGTGTGTGTAATGTCTGAGCTACACACACCATCACAAATCATTAAAATGTCACAAGTGCAGGTAGAACAGAGTGAAGAACTGGAAAATGGGAGATGGAATTAGGAGAACCAGGTTTAATAAAAAAGTTCCTAGAGCAGAAAAGCGCAAACCTTTTCTAATAGAGGGACAAAATCTAATTTGATTGAAGGCTGTTGGCAGAAAATAAATGTTGCATTATACCAATTGTTATAATAAAATTAAAGTTGCCATGGTTCCTCTGAATCATAATTCAGAATATTACAAAATATATAAATAGAAAAAATAACAACGTGACCTGCTTAAATAATGCAGTTTTAATTTGTAGTTTAGTGAAACTTAGTCAGAATGTGGGGGAGGTGGGAGCTATAGATAGATAGATAGATAGATAGATAGATAGATAGATAGATAGATAGATAGATAGATAGATAGATAGATAGATACAGTGCCCTCCACAATTATTGGCACCCCTGTTTAAGATGTGGTCGTGGACTTCTAAAAAATTCTCCGTTTTTTTAAAACAACATAGAACCCAAATGCAAAAAAAAGAGAAAAATCCAACCTTTCATTTAAGTACATTACTTTGGTGGTAAAAAAATCACACATTTAGAAAAAAAAAAAAACTTGAAATCATGTGTGCCACAATTATTGGCACCCCTGATGTTAATACTTTGTACAACCTCCTTTTGCCAACAAGACAGCACTTAATCTCCTCCTATAACATTTCACAAGATTGGAGAACACAGAGAGAGGGATTTTTGACCATTCTTCTTTACACAATCTTTCTAGATCATCCAGTGTCCTGGGTCCTCTCTTATGCACTCTTCTCTTTAGCTCGCCCCACAGGTTTTCGATTGGGTTGAGGTCTGGGGACTGAGATGGCCATGGGAGGACCTTGAGTTTGTGACTGCTGAACCACTTTTGTGTAGATTTTGCCACATGTTTTGGATCATTATCCTGCTGAAAGACCCAATGACGACCCATCTTCAGCTTTCTGGCAGAGGCCATCAGGTTTTTATTTAAAATATCCTGGTACTTCAAAGCGTTCATAATGCCATGCACCCTAACAAGGTTCCCAGGGCCTTTGGAAGAGAAACAGGCCCACAGCATCACAGATCCTCCACCATACTTCACGGTGGGCATGAGGTGCTTTTCGGCATACTCATCTTTTGTTTTACGCCAGACCCACTTAGAGTGTTTGTTGCCAAAAAGCTCAATCTTAGTCTCATCTGACCAAAGCACACAATCCCAGTTGAAGTCCCAGTACCGCTTAGCAAACTCCAGACGTTTACGTTTGTGAGTGTTAGTGAGAAAAGGCTTTTTCCTTGCATGCCTCCCAAACAGCTTGTTGGCATGTAGAGAGCGTCTGATGGTTGTTTTGGAGACTCTGTGACCCCAAGATGCCACTCTTTGATGCAATTCTGTGACGGTGAGCTTGGGAAATTTTTTTACTTCTCTTACCATCCTCCTCACTGTGCGTTGTGGCAAGATAAACTTGGGAGCTCTTCCAGCCTTGTTTGTCACTGTTCCAGTTGTTTTAAACTTCTTAATGATTCCTCTGACTGTAGATACCGGCAAGTTAAGGCGAGTGGCTATTTTCTTGTAGCCATTGCCTGACTTATGAAGGTCGACACACATCTACCTTACTTGAATGGTGTGTTCTCTTGTCTTTGCCATGTTGACAAATGGGTAAGAGAATTAGGCCTCTGTGTCACGTCATATTTATACCCCAGGGAAACAGGAAATCATGAATTACTAATTAAAAGTCCCTAGATACCCTGACCAACCTTAGCAACTACAGAAAAATATATATAAAAAAAAAAACAATTAAATTTTTCAGAGGAATTGTTAGGGGTGCCAATAATTGTGGGACACATGATTTCAAATTTTTTTTTTTTCTAAATGTATGATTTTTTTTACCACCAAAGTAATGTACTTAAATAAAAGGTTGGATTTTTCTCTTTTTTTGCATTTGGGTTCTATGTTGTTTTAAAAAAAAGGAGAATTTTTAGAAGTCCACGACCACATCTTAAACAGGGGTGCCAATAATTGTGGAGGGCACTGTAGATAGATAGATAGATAGATAGATAGATAGATAGATAGATAGATAGATAGATAGATAGATAGATAGAACTTTATTGTCATTGCATTGTACAGGTACACAGCAACGAAATGCAGTTTGGCATCTACCAGAAGTGCAAAATGTAGCAATCGTGCAAAAAGTACAGATAAATATATGCCATATTTACAGCAAGTGATAAATATGTAAACAAATGTAAAGTGAATAAATATAAAGTCAGTAACAGTGCAAAGACGTGTGGACATTAATTTAGAGTACAGAAATGGTGCTTAAGGCTATGGCATTGAAGAGTAATTAGCAAGTCGAATAAACAGTCTACTATATATAAATATATATATATATATATATATATATATATATATATATATATATATATATATATAATATAATATAATATAATATAAAACATGTGTGTGTGTGTGTGTGTATATATATATATATACAGTGAGGAAAATAAGTTTTTTGAACACTCTGCTATTTTGCAAGTTCTCCCACTTAGAAATCATGGAGGGGTCTGAAATTGTCATCGTAGGTGCATGTCCACTGTGAGAGACATAATCTAAAAAAAAAAAAATCCAGAAATCACAATATATGATTTTTAAACTATTTATTTGTATGATACAGCTGCAAATAAGTATTTGAACACCTGTCTATCAGCTAGAATTCTGACCCTCAAAGACCTGTTAGTCTGCCTTTAAAATGTCCACCTCCACTACATTTATTATCCTAAATTAGATGCACCTGTTTGAGGTCGTTAGCTGCATAAAGACACCTGTCCACCGCATACAATCAGTAAGAATCCAACTACTAACATGGTCAAGACCAAAGAGCTGTCCAAAGACACTAGAGACAAAATTGTACACCTCCACAAGGCTGGAAAGGGCTACGGGGAAATTGCCAAGCAGCTTGGTGAAAAAAGGTCCACTGTTGGAGCAATCATTAGAAAATGGAAGAAGCTAAACATGACTGTCAATCTCCATCGGACTGGGGCTCCATGCAAGATCTCACCTCGTGGGGTCTCAATGATCCTAAGGAAGGTGAGAAATCAGCCCAGAACTACACGGGAGGAGCTGGTCAATGACCTGAAAAGAGCTGGGATCACCGTTTCCAAGGTTACTGTTGGTAATACACTAAGACGTCATGGTTTGAAATCATGCATGGCACGGAAAGTTCCCCTGCTTAAACCAGCACATGTCCAGGCACGTCTTAAGTTTGCCAATGACTATTTGGATGATCCAGAGGAGTCATGGGAGAAAGTCATGTGGTCAGATGAGACCAAAATAGAACTTTTGGGTCATAATTCAACTAAACGTGTTTGGAGGAAGAAGAATGATGAGTACCATCCCAAGAACACCATCCCTACTGTGAAGCATGGGGGTGGTAGCATCATGCTTTGGGGGTGTTTTTCTGCACATGGGACAGGGCGACTGCACTATATTAAGGAGAGGATGACCGGGGCCATGTATTGCGAGATTTTGGGGAACAACCTCCTTTCCTCAGTTAGAGCATTGAAGATGGGTCGAGGCTGGGTCTTCCAACATGACAATGACCCGAAGCACACAGCCAGGATAACCAAGGAGTGGCTCTGTAAGAAGCATATCAAGGTTCTGCCGTGGCCTAGCCAGTCTACAGACCTAAACCCAATAGAGAATCTTTGGAGGGAGCTCAAACTCCGTGTTTCTCAGCGACAGGCCAGAAACCTGACTGATCTAGAGAAGATCTGTGTGGAGGAGTGAGCCAAAATCCCTCCTGCAGTGTGTGCAAACCTGGTGAAAAACTACAGGAAACGTTTGACCTCTGTAATTGCAAACAAAGGCTCCTGTACCAAATATTAACATTGACTTTCTCAGGTGTTCAAATACTTATTTGCAGCTGTATCATACAAATAAATAGTTAAAAAAATCATACATTGTGATTTCTGGATTATTTTTTTTAGATTATGTCTCTCACAGTAGACATGCACCTACGATGACAATTTCAGACCCTCCATGATTTCTAAGTGGGAGAACTTGCAAAATAGCAGCGTGTTCAAATACTTATTTTCCTCACTGTATATGTACATACAGATTATATACACAAATGAATGAAATGTTGGGCAGAATGTACAGTAATGATATAAAGATACATAAATGAAAATAGTGCAGATGTAATGAGTAATATATGTAGAAAAATATGTAGTATGTACATGTATAGTACAGAGGTTATATACAGTGTTTTGTGTTTTGTTTTGTAGTGATTAGCGGTGTAGTGTAGAGTTCAGTAGTGTGATGGTGGATGGGAAAAAGCTGTCCCTGAACCTGCTGGTTCTGGTGTGTATGTTCCTGTATCTCCTTCTTGATGGAAGGAGGTTAAACAGTTTATGACTGGGATGTGAAGTGTCCCTGATAATGTTGTGAGCTCTGCGCAGACATCTGCTGTGGTGAAGGTGTTCAATGGCAGGTAGTTGGGTGCCAGTGATGCGTTGGGCAGTTTTGACCAGCCTTTGCAGTGCTTTACGTTCACTCACAGTGGAGCCTCCATACCATACAGTGATGGAGTTGGTCAGGATGCTCTCAATGATGCAGCGGTAGAAACTCGTTAAAATCCCCGGGGGACAGATGAGCTTTCTTGAGACTGCTCAAGAAGTACAGGCACTGTTGTGCACTGTTGTGCTTGAGTTTTTTTACCAGAGCTGACGTGTTCTGCTGCCATGTCAGATCCTCAGAGATGTGAACTCCCAGGAACTTAAAGCTGGAGACTTTTTTTTTACCAGAGCTGACGTGTTCTGCTGCCATGTCAGATCCTCAGAGATGTGAACTCCCAGGAACTTAAAGCTGGAGACTCGCTCTACCTCAGTTCCATCTATGTTGATAGGTAGATGTCTCCTGCTGTTGGATTTTCGAAAGTCCACAATGAGCTCTTTGGTCTTCGTGGCGTTAAGAGTCAGGTTGTTGCTTAAGATGCTTAAGACATTAGCCTTTGGATCTGAGGGTCATGAGTTCAAATCTTAGCCACACAAAGATGCCACTTCTGGGCCCTTGAGTCAGGCCCTTAACTCCAGAGCTGCTCAGTTGTATAAATGAGATAAATGTGTCTTACTCTGGAAAAAAGTTGTCTACCAAATGCCATAACTGTAAGAAACAATCCAATTGATTGTACAGTGAAATTGAGAGATGTGAAGCTGCAGAGATGTAAAATGGCAATTTTTCCACTCATGCATGGCACGAGACACAGTTTTTACCTTCATGTCTCACCCTGTCATATTAATATTATAATTAATAATCCTCTTTATGATTTCTTATTTGGTTTATTTGGGTTTTTTTTGTGCCAGGGAATGACGATTCGGCCGTTGGTGGAGCTTCTGGCAGTGAAGAAGAAAAGCCACACCAAGTTTACAATAAATGAGGAAATACATACACAGGTCCCTTTTTCCTGTTAACCTTCTGAATTTTGATTGGTCAGAAGGTGTTTATCAGTTTTCTAAACAGCAGCCAAGTGCAGGTTTATATTAATGCACTCAGTGTGAAACGTTATTGTTTCTATAGCAACAGTTGTAGCTATAGAACACAAGGATGTGTAAAGAACAGGAACAAAAAGGAATAAAACTAATCAGCTATGTGTGATGACTGTAAATCCTCACTGTGTGTGTGTGTGTGTGTGTGTGTGTGTGTGTGTGTCAAGTCAAGTCAAGTCAAGTTTATTTGTATAGCGCTTTTCACAACAGACATTGTCTCAAAGCAGCTTTACACAAATCAACAGTGAAGGTGAATGGTGTGAATTTGTCCCTGATGAGCAAGCTGTGGCGACTGTGGCAAGGAAAAACTCCCTTAGATGTTATGAGGAAGAAACCTTGAGAGGAACCAGACTCAAAAGGGAAACCCATCCTCATTTTGGGTGACATCAGGAGTTTGATCATAAATCTTTCACCAATACAGAACACTGGAGAGTGAGAGCTAACATGAGCACTGGAGTATAAGATTAAAAGTGATGTTCTTTCTGCAGTCTTATACAGTCTATATGGTTAGTAGCTCCGAGTTTTATGAGCTCAGCATTTGTGATCACCACAGATCCAGCATCAGCTTCTCCATGCCAGAGCCTTTAACACTCCAGGAGGTCCAATGCCAAACTCCACACATGTAGCGGGATCCAAATGGCACTGGTACGTCTCTAGATGGTTCGGGATGTTTGTGAGTTCGGCATCTACTTCTTCAAAGGTCCGTAATCATCACGAGGTGGGAGGTGACTGGAGCTGGCCAAACCTCAGGGTGTCTCGGGATGGGGAGAGAAAGAGAAGCAGTGGAGAGCAATTAGCGTAGCTGCTGTTCATGATATTAACAGCACAAGTTGATAATGTGCATGTGATCAGATGTTCTGGAGCACAAGGTTATGATGTGATGTGTGTTATGTGTAGGCTTTGCTAAAAAGATATGTTTTTAATCTACACTTAAACTGGGTGAGTGTGTCTGAGCCCCGAACACCGTCAGGAAGACTATTCCAGAGTTTAGGAGCTAAATGTGAAAAAGCTCTACCACCTTTAGTGGACTTTGCTATTCTAGGAACTACTAGAAGCCCAGAGTTTTGAGATCTCAGGGAGCGTGGCGGATTGTAGCGAGTTAAAAGACTGGATAGATATATGGGAGCCAAACCATTTAGTGCTTTATAAGTGAGAAGTAATAGTTTGTAGTCTATTCGAAACTTAACAGGAAGCCAATGTAGGGACGATAAGATCGGGGTTATGTGATCATATTTTCTTGACCTTGTAAGAACTCTGGCTGCTGCATTCTGGACTAACTGAAGCTTGTTTATTAATGATGCAGGACATCCACCTAGTAACGCATTACAGTAGTCTATTCTGGAGGTCATGAACGCATGGACGAGCTTTTCTGCATCGGATATGGACAACATATTTCTTAGCTTAGAAATATTTCTAAGGTGAAAGAAGGCTGTTTTAGTAACTTGATTGATATGATTTTTGAAAGACAAGTCGCTGTCTAAAATAACACCCAGGTCTTTTACTGTTGAATTAGTGGTTACAGAACATCCGTCTAAATGCAGGTTGAGATGCTGGAGCTTCTGTATACTAGTTTTTGGTCCGATGAGCAAAATCTCAGTCTTATCGGAATTTAAAAGTAGAAAGTTATGGGTCATCCAATCTCTTATTTCCTTAACACACTCAGTTATCCGACTTAATTGAGCTATATCGCCTGGTTTAGATGAAATATATAGCTGAGTATCATCAGCATAACAATGGAAGCTAATTCCATGCCTTCTAATAATATTTCCTAACGGAAGCATGTATATTGTGAACAGCAGGGGTCCTAGAACTGAACCTTGCGGCACGCCATAATTTACTTGCATTAGCCTGGATAGCTCTCCATTTAAATCTACGAAATGGTAACGATCGGACAGGTAGGATTTAAACCAGCTTAATGCCTGTCCCTGAATGCCGATGTAATTTTGTAATCGATCTAGGAGGAGATCATGGTCTATAGTGTCGAATGCAGCACTAAGATCAAGTAAAACCAACAGCGAAATGAAGCCTTGGTCTGAAGCTAAAAACAGGTCATTAGTTATTTTAACTAGAGCAGTTTCTGTGCTATGATGGGGCCTAAAACCTGACTGAAATTCTTCAAAGATATTGTTCTCTTGCAGGTAGGAACATAACTGGGCAGCGACAATCTTTTCTAAAATCTTAGACATAAATGGGAGATTTGAAATGGGTCTGTAATTTGATAACGTGTTTGGATCCAGATTAGGTTTTTTAATGAGGGGCTTAATAACTGCTAACTTGAGGGATTTAGGGACGTGACCTAAAGATAGTGAGGAGTTAATAATATTTAGAAGAGGTTCACCAGTTGTATATAACACTTCCTTCAGTAATTTAGTAGGAATTGGATCTAACTGACATGTTGTCGATTTAGCTTTGGCAATAACATTATACAGCTCTTCCTGTCCTATACATGTAAAACAGTGGAGTTGTGGAGTTGAAGGTAACACTGTCTCAGGAGATGGTGTCAGAGGTTGAACTGCCACAATTGTTTTTCTAATGTTATCTATTTTTTCAGTGAAGAAAATCATAAAGTCCTCACTACTAAACTGTGATGGAACACAATTTTCAGAGCCCTGATTTGTAGTTAGTTTAGCTACTGTACTGAAAAGGAACCTGGGATTGTTTTTGTTATTTTCTATAAGTTTGCTCAGGTGTTCAGCTCTAGCAGCTTTTAGCGCCTGTCTGTAGCTGAGCATACTGTCTTTATACGCGATTCTAAATACCTCCAATTTAGTTTTCCTCCATTTTCTCTCCAGATTACGTGCTGTTCTCTTGAGGGCATGCGTATGACTATTATACCAAGGTGCAGGTGCTTGTTCTCTAACCTTTTTTAACCGGATGGGGGCAACGGTGTCTAATGTGCTAGTGAGGATAAGGTCTATGTTGTTAGTTATCTCATCAAGATTATTGGTAGTTATGGGTTTAGTGAGAAATTGAGATAAATCAGGCAGGTTATTTATGAATCTGTCCTTAGTGGTTGGAACAATAGTCCTACCAAGTCGATAACGTGGTGCAACACGGCTAATCTGCTCTACCGGTAGTGTGTACAGTATGAGGTAATGGTCTGTGATGTCATCACTCTGAGGTAAAATATCTATATTAGTGACGTCTGCTCCGTGGGATATTAAGTCTAATGTGTGGTTAAAGCGATGAGTTGGTCCGGTGACGTTTTGTTTAACCCCAAAAGAGTTTAATAAGTCAACAAATGATAATCCTAGAGCATCGTTTACATCATCTACATGAATATTAAAATCTCCTACAAGCAGCACTTTATCAAAATCGATCAAGAGATCTGATAGAAAACAAGCAAACTCTTGAAGAAAATCAGCGTAGGGCCCTGGGGGTCTGTACACGGTGACCAGAGCGAGTTTTCTATGTCTGTCTGAAAATACAACTTTAAGAACGAGCACTTCAAATGATTTAAAACTGAATCCTAACATCTGACTAACATTAAGAGAGGCAGTATAAATGGTGTGTGTGTGTGTGTGTGTGTGTATACAGATTCTTGACAATCTGCTGATGGGAATGGAGTGTATCTGTGGTCATTATGGACACCTTCACTGGAAGGACAAGTCAGTAAGACACTGAGCACAACCAACACACTACTACAATAAGAAGAAGTTATGACTTCTATCATCCCCTTTATCTGCCCCTCTCTACCTCTTTATCTGCCCTTTTGTCTCAGGCTAAGCCACTTTAATAAGCGCTACATTAGGAAGTGGTTGGTCTCAAGGGAACACTGTGAGGAACCACAGCTCATTTCTTTCTATAATAAACTGGAGAGGAAGCAGGCGCTCCTAGTGGCTGAGTGTGGAACTGCAGCCAGAATAAAACCATCACTGCCCTCCACTGCATCAGTAATGTAATTATCTGTGTTAAGCTGCTTTGAGACAATGTCCATTGTTAAAAGTGCTATAAAAAATAAAAATGAATTGAACTGAATTAATGTGAATAACAATTCATTACATATAATTATTATAAATTGTGTGTTTGCATTTGTGTGCTTTCAGGAGTGTTCAGAGTCAGAGGAAGAACTTGAAGATCACAAAGCAACAAGAGGAGGCAATTCGGAAGATTCTCAGAGCAAACCTGCAGAAACCACAGCAGAGAGTGTGTGCACACATTTAAACTCCACCCATAAATTTAAACCCCACCCCTAGATTCAAACTCCACCCACAGATTTAAATTCTTCCTATAGAGTTAAACTCCACCCACAGATTTAAATACCACAGACAGACTATAACTTCACCCATAGATTTTAATTCCTTTCATAGATTTTACGATTAAACATGAATTTAAATTAATTAAATTTATATTCCACCTACAGGTTATAACTCCAACCATAGATTGTTAACACCACCCACACATTTAAAACTCCACCCACAGGTTATTCAATTCCATTTGATTTAATTCAATTCTTGTTTATTTGTTTTGAGTTTTTAATAATGAACATGGTCTCAGAGCAGCTTTACACAGATAATAAGGTGATAAAAATGAAGATGTTCTTTATAAGTGTAAGTTTGTTCCTGATGAACAAGTCGGTGGAGACTGTGGTGAAGAAAAAACTCCCTGAGATGCAGAAGGAAGAAACCTTGAGAGGAACCAGACTCAAGAGTGAACCTCATCCTCATCTGGGTTCCACCGAATGTCCATTTATTACAGATAAACGATGTTGAGGTGCAGTGATGGAGATCAGAAGAAGCTGTAGTCCTGAGTCAGTGTAGCAGACTGTTGATATTAACTACAGTCCAAATCCTCAAAGCTCCTGATCTTACTCCAGAATTTCATGGAATCACCCAAGGCGTTGATGAGAAACATCTCCAGCTACACAGAGTCGCCTCCAAACGAAGAGAACATCATCCAGAGGCAGACCAGGGCGAAGTGGGAAGATCCCCGGAGGGAAGAGGAGCAGGAACAGTGATCACTGGAAGCCCAGGAGCATGTTTAACTCAGAGAGAGAGAGAGAGAGAGAGAGAGAGAGAGAGAGAAGAGGGTTGAGAAAAAGAGAGAGAGAGAGAGAGAAGAGGGGTGAGAGAGAGAGAGAGAGAGAGAGAGAGAGAGAGAAGAGGGGTGAGAGAGAGAGAGAGAGAGAGAGAGAGAGAGAGAGAGAGAGAGAGAGAGAGAGAGAGAAGAGGGTGAAAGGAAGAGAAGGATATGGATTATTAAGTCTCCTGATTGGTGTATGAAAGTTAATGTCACTGTGCAGTTTGGACTCTGGTGAGATTCACTCTGGCAGCAGAACTAAAAGGGAGAAGCAGAAGGAAACACAGACATGAGGATCTCTGGGATAAGAGACGACCCACCACACCACCATCAACAAACCTGAGTGAACGTGTGAGAGTGAGGAGACGACAGCATCCAAATATCGCAGTTCACCAAACACTCCATATCCATGATCCCTCCAGATCTGCTCCTTTACCTCACAAACACCTACTGACTAAAGACTCCACTAAATAAATATGTGTTCAGCCTCGACTTGAACACTGAGACCGTGTCTGAGTCCCGAACACTGATTGGAAGGTTGTTCCATAACTGTGGGGTTTATAAGAGAAACACATATTTATCCTCCACTAATACATTTACACTCACTCACAGGTTATAACTCTACCCATTGATTTAAACTCCACCCACATATTTAAACTCCACCTATAGATTTAAACGCTACCCTACATACACATGCACAAGCACACACATACACAAGCGCACACATTTGTGGAGACACTGAGTGTGTGTGTGTGTGTGTGTGTGTTTGTGTAGATGCGCTCATACAGTAGACACACACTGCTGCTAGAGGAAGAGGAGGACAAGTGGCGTGAGCTTCAGCTCCACAGACAGAGAATACAGATGGAGCGGAGGGTGAGGATCAAAACACACTACTGTTTATAGTAACTCCACCCACAAATTTAAACTCCACCTACATGTTTAAACCCTGCATTATTATCATTGTCTATATCATCGTGTGTAACATGCTTTCCCACAGATGAGTCACTATTTGACTCTTCCAGCTAAAAGGAACTCCCCCGTGATCAGGAGAGCAAATGTAATCTTCAGTAAGTATACACAACTACAGAACTGCAACCAGAACCAGAATTTAAAAGATGAGTTTGAATTAAATAGAGAGAACCACAACTAAACAAAAAAGCTCATATGAGACACATACACAACTACAGAACTGCAACCAGAACCAGAATTTAAAAGATGAGTTTGAATTAAATAGAGAGAACCACAACTGAAAAAAAAGTGATCCAGAGAGAAGATCCTGCCTCTGGATATGAGGAACAAACTTATAGACAATAAACCGCTACATTCCAACTTTATAAGCTCTTTATCTCGGTGAAGCTGTTAAAAAGACTACAAAAATAAAATTGAAAAGCTATGACTAAAAAGTAGAGTCAGAAGGATAACAAAAAAAAGAAACGAATCCAGAAGTATAAAAATATCCAAACAAGTCAAAACAAAATGCTAAACATAGATGAGAAAAAAAAACTGTAAGGAAATTCACTGGAAGCAAAAACAATTGAACTCTGGAAGAAAACTTTAATACAAATAAATAAAAATGTACTTTATTCGTGTACTCTGGCTCTGTGGATGTTCTTACTCCCCTGTTATGTTCTGTACAAGAAACTCGGAGCATGTAGAAGGTCAGAGAGTGGAGAGCTGAGTTTAGGTGAGAAACGGAGAAGAGTTTAAACATCTGGAAAGTCTATTAACATGTGATGGAAGAAAAGAGAGCCTGAGATGGATAGAAGTGCAGAACTCACCAAAAGTACAGAGAACATGTACAGAAGCAGGACCTGCAGGAGCAAATTTTCTGCTCGATAATGTTTGGAGACTCTCAAAGCTGGATTTTTCTTTTTATTGACCCACAGCAGGAAAATGAGTGCATGAATAATTGAATAATTAAAACCAGAGCCAGAAATAAAAGTAAAACTAAAGAACAAAATCCTAAAAAAAGAACAGAAATCTGAAAGAAAAGCAAAAGTAAAAGATGTAGTAAAACAACTTTTTTGGGCATACATAATAACATCATGACCAGGAGAATATTCCAGAATGCATGGTTAAAACAGTTAAACGGTCATGGGTTTAAATCGCAACAATGTGGAGCTGCCACTGTGGGGCCCCTGAGTGAGGCCCTTAGCCCTCATTTGCTCAGATGTATAAATAAGATATATGAAAGTGGCTCTGGATAACTATAACCTAGTCTAGAAATATATAAATAAATATAAAAGACATATTCAGTACCAGTGCATCAATGGAACATCTGTAATTGTAAATGTAAATGTAAAAAAAAATGTAAAAAACATCTATACGCACTTTTAAATGATGGTAGTAAAAAATGTGTTGTAATTATTTTTCCAGCAGAAAACCCAAGCAGTCATGTGGAAAACGAACCAGGCTCTAGTCCAACATGCACAGTGACACTGCTGAACAAAACACAACCGAGACAAGACAGCATCAAGAACATCCAAGATGGAGTGAATAAAAAACAAACCATCAAAACAAAAGATGAAACAGGAAGACTCCCAGACAAGAAAAGGGAAAAGTCTGGAAGCTGAGTGAAGCATTTGGTCTGGATGTGAAGGAGTAGAAACCTCTTCAAACTCTAACTAACCTGGATGCCAGAAGAATTGAGAAGGAAGATGAAAATGAAGATAAATGCACTGTTACAACACCAGCTTCATCCAAAACTCCTAGCTGAAAGACAATAAGATGTATTTCATAGGTGGTTTTTAAAGGAATAATAAACAACACATCTTTTTGGACTGTAACATCATCCGCTACTCAGATATGTTCATTATTCAGACACATCTGCAACACAGACATGCCAGTTAGTCAGTCGCATTGAGAGAGAGAGAGAGAGAGAGAGAGAAAGTGTGTGTGTGTGTGTGTGTGTGTGTGTGTGTGTGTGTGTGTGTGTGTGTGTGTGTGTGTGACTTTTTTAATGTGAAGATGATTTAAAATGTGTGTACACACAACTGACTGTCAGTTCTTTACATCATTATATTTGAATCAGTATGTTATCATGTGTAAGTGTAAATCTAGTTTATGATAAAGTCATATTTGTTTTATAAAAAAAATAAATGATTGTGAATAAAAATGAAAATTCTGAATTAGTGATAAACTAAATATAAACATTTATTTCACTAATTAGTCTTTAATGACGTGTGTAATTCCTACAGGAGTGAGAATGACTCAGAACTCACCATGGAGTCGAAATGATGCAAACAAAATTGTGTGTGTGTGTGTGTGTGTGTGTGTGTGTGTGTGTGTGTGTGTGTATGCGCGTGAGATTGTGTTGATGATAAAAAACATCCTCTAAGGATGTTACTAAGACTACTGTGAACAAACACAACTGTATTAAAGTTAAAGACACCCTGTATCATTCAAAGTGTGTTGAACAGAGCGTGTGTGTGTGTGTGTGTATTAAGGTTCTCTCTTGTCATGGCAGTGGACTTTACTGGGACGTGGCAGATGTATGAGCAGGACGATCCTGAGGAGTTCCTTAAAGCAGTGTGTGAGTCTCCTTCATTCTTCACCAAAACTATTTATTATGAACTGTAATCTTCTGTATAAAATTGTATTGTAAAATATTGTATTGTTATTGTAATCTGTACAGAAATGTAATTTACAGACATCTTAAAGTTACAGCTTGACCTCTGATGGTTACAAAGCACCATCACTGGAGACTCCTTCCATTAATGATAAGAAAAACGTCTTAAAGAAATGATTACACTTGGTTTTTAATAATTTATGAGGAGCATGTCCTGAACACGACCATGTTATTTAGCTGTTACTATAGAAACCAAAACATATTAAAACAGGAAAATAAACTCATCAGCAGAAAATAACCTGTTTATATACAGTTCGGACATCACATTAGTTATTTATATTTAAATGACTGTGAGTAAAGAGAGGATCAGTTCAGCTCGAGAGATCCTAAATGCTATTGAACTGCTCTGGGATGAAGGGGATCACAAGGTCAGTAAAAAATCTCTAGTGACTAGTGAAGAACACCTGGTCCGGATGCCAAGAGTGTTTAAAGGTGTTATACAGTCTATGGGAGGATATTCCAATAAACATAATTTAATTATAGAAAGTTATGGGTCATCCAATCTCTTATTTCTTTAACACACTCAGTTATGCGAGCAGATTGAGCTGTATCGCCTGGTTTTGATGAGGGGGTTGATAACTGCAGTTTGAAGGATTTAGGTACAAAACCAGTGCTAATGGAAGAGTTTATTATTTTAAAACAGGTTCAATTCCCTCTGGAATGATCTGTTTGAGGAAACTTGTAGGTGAGGGATGGAGAATGCAGGCTGATGATTTTGATCATGAAATGAAGTCGTTCTCTTGAATAGGAGTGAAACTTTGTAATTTACATTTACATTTGTGGCATTTAGCAGACGCCCTTATCCAGAGCGACGTACAAAAGTGCTTTAAATCTCTAGTAGTGAATAAATCTACACTGGTACGCAAGAATACAAACTCAATATAAATATAACTCGAATTCTACAAGCTTGGAAAGTGCTAATTTAGGTATTTCAGGAAGATGAAGGTCTTCAGTCGTCGCTTAAAGATAATCAGGGACTCTGCTGTACGGACATCTAGGGGAAGTTCATTCCACCACCTCAGTGCCAGAACAGAGAAAAGCCTTGAAGTGTACTTACCTCTCATTCTGAGAGAAGGTGGTACCAGTGGAGCAGTGCTGGAGGATCTCAGACAGCGTGGTGCAGTGCGAGATGTGATGAGGTCACTGAGGTAAGATGGTGCTGGTCCATTTTTGGCCTTGTAGGCAAGCATCAGTGTTTTGAATCTGATACGTGCAGCTACTGGAAGCCAGTGAAGGAGCAGCAGTGGGGTGGTGTGGGAAAACTTGGGCTGATTGAACACTGAAGTCGTGCAGCTGCATTTTGGATCATTTGCAGTGGACGAATAGCGTTCAGGGGGAGACCTGCCAGCAGAGAGTTGCAGTAGTCCAGTCTTGAAATGACAAGAGACTGAACAAGCACCTGGGCAGCCTGTATGGACAGAAATGGTCGAATCCTTCGGATGTTATAGAGAAGAAATCGACAAGAACGAGCAACATTAGTGACATGTGGGAAAAAAGACAGTTCATTGTCCATAATTACCCCAAGGTTACGAGCAGTGGCTGAAGGGGAGAGCAGAGAGTCATGAAGTGTTATTTGTAGATCTTGACCTGGAGATGAATCACCTGGGATGACCAGCAGTTCTGTTTTGCTGGGGTTGAGTTTAAGTTGGTGAGCACTCATCCATAAAGATATGTCTGACAAGCATGCTGAGATCCGAGCGGAAGTTGTGGTATCTGATGGAGGGAAAGAAAAGATGAGTTGAGTGTCATCTGCATAGCAGTGATAAGAAAACCCATGTGAGGATATGACTTCACCAATGGAGTGGGTATAGAGGGAGAAAAGGAGGGGACCAAGTACCGAGCCTTGTGGGACACCGGTGGTGAGTCTGCATGGGGCAGATGTGGATCCCCTCCATGTTACCTGGTATGAGCGACCTTCCAGGTAGGAAGCAAACCATTCCCATGCTGTTCCGCAGATACCAAGGCTCTTGAGGGTTGACAAAAGTGTCTTGTGGTTAAATGTGTCAAATGCTGCTGTAATTGATGGTCTGTTATAATGACACTGCTGTCTACAGGGTTATTTATAAAATAGTCTGGATTTATTTTTATCGTCTGGATTTCTTGCCTGATGTTTTCAACCTTATTATTAAAAAAGTTGATGAAATCATTACTACCTATTGATGGTGTGCATGTGAGTGCAGTGCTTTTATTTCCTGTTCATGTTGCTGCAGTACAGAATAAAAATCTAGGATTCTGCTTGTTATTTTCTATGAGGGAGGAGAAATATGCTGATCAGCAGCACTAAGAGATTTTCTAGAACTCAGGAGATTCTCCTTCCATGCTGTTTCAAATACTGTTCATTTTGTTTGACGCCATTTACGTTCTAATTTCCGAGTGGTCTGTTTTAAGGTGCGCGTATGATCATTATACCACTGTGCTAATTTTTTCTCCCTGATCATTTTGGTCTTAAGGGGAGCTACATCATCTAGAGTGTAACGTAACGTTGATTCTAGGTATTCAGTGGCCCAGTCGAGCTCTGTGGGGTCTGACGGAGATCTATTTAATATCGTAATTTCTAGAAGATTATTGATAAAACTCTGCTGTAGCTGACGGGAAAGTACGCTTAACACGGTAACGTGGTGAGGTAGTAATGCAATGACTGAGGCAAATTTTAAAAGAGATGAGATAATGATCTGAAATAGCTTCAGACTGTGGAATTATGAATTATTATTTTTTTTTAATCTAAATGTTAACAACAAATCGAGAGTGTGTCCACCACTATGAGTGGGTCCTATAACATTCTGATTAATTCCAACTGAATCTAGAATGGACACAACTGCTGCTCTTAAGGAGTCTTCCTGATTATCAAAATGAATATTAAAGTCACCAATAATTAATGCTTTGTGTAAAGAAGTAGCTAAATTTGTAATGAAATCTGCAAAAATGAGAAAATCAGAGTCGGGCCCCTGGGGGTCTATAAATAATTATTAGTGGAATTAACTGGCTTGACCTGCTTTCAGACACTGAATATTTTATGTTGGTGTAAAGAACTTCTAATGTTTTACATTTTTGTTTAGTCTTTTGTGTGACGTTTAGATTATTATTATAAATAGCTGCGACTCCGCCTCCTCTGCCATTTAGACGGGGTTGGTGTATGTAACTATACCCAGGAGGACTCGCCTCATTTAATGCTACATATTCATTCGATTTAATCCACGTTTCTGTCAAACACATTATATTAAACTCCTGGTCGGTAATAATTTAGTTTATAGTCAGCACTTTTGGCGTGAGAGATCTAATATTCAGCAGTCCTATCTTTAGATCAGAGGTGCTGGCTGTGCGTTCAGTCCTGTTTAATTTAATGTTAATCAGGTTACTTAAACAGACTTTCTGATAATTCCTATATTTTGGTTTCGCTCTGGGGTTCTTCCCTCCTCAGATCTTCCCACTTCGTCCTGGTCTGCCGCTGATGTCCTCTTCGATTGGCGTCAACTCTGTGCAGCTGAGGATGGTTTTTCATCCACGCCCTGGAGATCCATGAAATTCCATCGTAAGAACGGGAGCTTTTAGGATTTGGACTGTAGTTAATATCAACAGTCTGCTACACTGACTCAGGACTACAGCTTCTTCTGATCTCCATCACTGCACCTCAACATTGTTTATCTGTAATAAATGGACATTCGGTGGCACCCAGATAAAAATGAGGTTCACTCTTGAGTCTGGTTCCTCTCAAGGTTTCTTCCTTCTGCATCTTAGGGAGTTTTTCCTTCACCACAGTCTCCACCGACTTGTTCATCAGAGACAAACTTACACTTATAAAGAACATCTTCACTTTTATCTCCACATTATCTGTGTAAAGATTACAAAGATTGTTAAAAGTGCTATACAAATAAAAATTAATTGAATTGAATGACAAACCTCTCGAAGCACTTCATCACTATGGGTGTGAGAGTGATGGGACGATAGTTATTGATGCAAAGTGTGTAGACTTCTTCAGCACAGGGATGATGGTCGTTGTCTTGAGGCACATTGGAAAAGCAGTGCTGCTCAGGGAGATGTTGAATATGTTGGTGAAGACATCTGCTAGCTGCACATTCCCTGAGCACTTTTCCTCACTTCAGCTGTGGCTAGACAGAGCATCTGGTCACTGGGAGGAGGGCTGGTCTGTTTTGCACCTCAAACCGTGCGTAGAAGTCATTCAGCGCATCTGGGAGGGAGGCGTCACATAAACAAGCAGGTGGTGATGTCTTGTAATTCTTTAGCACCTGGATGCCATGCCACATGCGCCGGGTGTCTCCACTGTCCTGGAAGTGGTCTTGGATTCTCCTGGCGTTTGTGTGCGCTTCGCCTCTCTGATGGCACGGGACAGTTTGTCCCTTGCTGTTCTTAAGCCAGTCTTGTCCCCTGCTCTAAAGGTGGAGTCTCTAGATTTTAACAGTGCATTTGCTAATGTAGCTGGTCACTGATGACGTGTACTCCTCCAAATTGATGGATTTGCCGTTGGTTGCAGCTTCCCTGAACATGTCCCAGTCAGTGCATTCAAAGCAGTCCTAAAGCAGTCGCAGCAAGTCAAGGTCGTAAAGGTTATTAAATACATTCTCACGCAGATTTGTTGTTGCATGATTTCTGTACTGTAACAGCCTCTGGCGGTCATATACATGAACACAGTTGTCTATGTTGTGCATGTACTTTTGAAAGTTTGGCTAAAGACGCGAAAAGCACCATTTTGAATCCGGAGAAGCCATTGCGAGCTACTGCTGCGCCGCCATCTTGGATCAGAGTGAATCATAAACATGGCCAAGGAAAAAAATATAATGTTTAACAGTGAACTTACAATTAATATAAACGTTTACACACCCCTGTTAAAAAGTAGTAGTTTTTTTATGTTTGTTAGATAAAGATAAAATCATGTCAGATCATTTCCACATTTTTTTTTTATATTTAACTCAAAAAACTTCTGCAATAACCAGGCTTCAAAAGGCATTTTGCACAGCTGTCAGTGAAGTGATTCTAATAAACAGATCAGATCAGATCTTTCTGAACAATTCTTTTGACATTTTACTGTTTAAAATGTTGTGTGTGTGTGTGTGTGTGTGTGTGTGTGTGTGTGTGTGTGTGTGTGTGTATAGCTGTACCACAGCTAATGGCGAAGATGATAAGGGAAGTAAAACCCTTGATGATTATAAAGCAAACTGGAGATGACTTTGTGGTCTCAGTAAAAACACCTCTGCGAACAAACACCAACTCGTTCACCATTGGCCGAGAGAGCGAATTTACCACCATGGATCGGGTGAAGACCCGGGCAAGTGCACTTCACTACTCACTCCATATTTATGGCCCTACGTGTACAAATCAGATGGGAAGTGGTTAAGCTTCTGATCAAAAGGTTGTGAGTTCCCCAAAACACCAAGCTACCACTTTTGGGCCCTTGAGCAAGGCCCTTAACCCACAGCTGCTTTATTGTATAAAAGCGATAAATCTAAGTTTCCCTGAATATGGGGATCTGCCAAATACAATAAATGTAAAAGTACACAATTTACCATGAAAATGGAGTGAAACATAAAAATATAATTTTTACTTTATTAGTATTAGTTTAAATATCATGATTCATTAATACTAATGTGTGTGTGTGTGTGTGTGTGTGTGTGTGTCTCCACAGGCTACACCACAATTAGTTAATGGAAAGATTGTCATAGACACAGAGAAAGTCACTCACATGCGGGAGATCCAGGGAGAGCAAATGATTGAGGTTTGTTTCTTCATCATTAACATCAGTACAGGACTGCTTTAGATAACCAGACAATCAGAAATCAAACACTATCAGAGTTTATAGTTATAGTATAGTAAAGTGACAGCTCACTGAGAGATCACTGGAAGTACACAGAATGTACAGTGAGAGTTCACTGGAGCAGTGTAACAGTAAAGTGAGAGCTCACTGAGAATACACTGAGAGCACACTGAATGTACAGTTAGAGTTCACTGGAGCAGTGTAACAGTAAAGTGAGAGCTCACTGAGAGCACACTGAATGTACAGTGAGAGTTCACTGGAGCAGTGTAACAGTAAAGTGAGAGCTCACTGAGAATACACTGAGAGCACACTGAATGTACAGTTAGAGTTCACTGGAGCAGTGTAACAGTAAAGTGAGAGCTCACTGAGAGCACACTGAATGTACAGTGAGAGTTCACTGGAGCAGTGTAACAGTAAAGTGAGAGCTCACTGAGAATACACTGAGAGGACACTGAATGTACAGTGAGAGTACATTAAAAGTACATTGAGAGTAAAGTGAGAGCTTACTGAGAATACACTGAGAGTACAGTAAAAGTACACTGAGAGTTCACTGGAGCAGAGTAAGAGTAAAGTGAGAGCTCACTGAGAGTAGAGTAAAAGTTTACTGAGAGATCACTGTGAGATAAGATATACCTTTATTTGTCCCACAGTGTGAAAATATCTGTTACAGCTGCAAAGTAAAAGAAATGTGCAAATATATAAAAGAATGGAGACATAATACAGTATATATTATATACACAACACAATTTATAAATACAAAAGAAAAAAAAGAGACCACCAATAATAGTTACGCAATCAGACATATTGCACGTGGGTAATATTACACGATTTTAGTTTAGTGTTATTGCACGTGCTGCTTAAAAACTTTCTTATTGTTATTATTACACAGTTAAACAGTAACAGTGTGTATTTTTGTGACTGGTTCACTGAGCAGCTCTGATTGTAAAGTCTAATAGCAGCAGGGAGAAAAGATCTTCTGTATCACTCCTTCAGACACTCAGGATGTAACAGTGTGTCACTGAAGGAGCTGCTCAGAGATGAAACTGTTTCATACAGGGGGGAGAGATGTTCTGCAGTAATGATGATAGTTTAGTTACCATCCTCCTTCTCCCACCTCCTGTTGTGTCCAGGGGAATCCCCAGGACTGAGCTGGACTTCCTGGTCAGCTTGACCAGTCTCTTTCTGTCTGCAGTAGAGATGCTGCTGCACCAGTAGACCACACCATAAAATGTGTCTGAGGCCACCACAGAGTCAAAAAAGGTCTTCAGTAGCTCTCCCTGCACTCCTAAAGATCACTTATAGTACAGTGAAATTACATAGAGCTTACTGGGAGTACAGTGAGAGTTCACTGGGAGTAAAGTGAGACTGCACTGAAAGCCCATTGAGAGATCATAGAGTACAGTGAGAGTACAGTGAAATTACAGTAAGAGTACACAGAGCTTACTGAGAATACATTGAGAGTTCACTAAAAGTACAGTGAGATTACAGTAAGAATACACTGAGAGTTCACAAAGAGATCAGTCAGAGTACAGTCAGAGTAAAAAAAGCTTAATGAGAGTACAGTGAGAGACACTGAGTACACTGAAAGTTCACTGAGAGTACAGTGAGTGTACACTAAGAGTACAGTGAGAGTACACAAAGAGTACACTGAGAGTACCACAGGGAGAGTACAGAGAGAGTACACTGAAAGTAAATGAAATTTCACTGAAAGCACAGTGAGAATTCACTGAAAGTAAAGTGAGATTTCACTGAAAGCACAGTGAGAATTCACTGAAAGTACCACAGGGAGAGCACAGTAAGAGCACAGTGAGTGTACACTGAGAGTTCACTGAGAATTCATTACGAGTACACAGCTTTCTGAGCAAGTAAGAGTACACTGAAAGTAAAAAGAGAGTACACAGAGCACAGTGAGAGTACACTGAGAGCACAGTGAGAGTACACTGAAAGTAATGCAAGAGTACACTGAGAGCAGAGTGAGATTTCCCTGAGAGCACATTGAGAGTACCGTATACCGTATAAACAATGAAGTGGCTAATTTATGGATTTTTCCTGGGTTTTTCCCGGTTTCACAAACTTAATGCCAAAAAACTAAGCCCCATAACATTAGACCAATCAAATTGCCGAACGGGTTCAGGTGAACCAATGAAACTCTTTATATTAAATCAGATGCGCTCCCACTGAATAAGACCGCACCACATCATACATATGGATAAGGTTCCTCTGAGGTTTGACCTGCCGCTCACTCGGACTGTCTACAGGAAATGTGAATCATTCGTCACGCTGAAAACAACCGGGCATGAAAACACACACTTCAACTGTGTTCTGAGCTGCACGGCATCGGGAGAAAAGCTTCACCGATGGTGATTTTTAAACACACGACGATGCCAAAAGATAAACTCTCGAGATAAATTTTTGTGAAAGGAAGGAGAAAGACAGTGAACAATTACTTTCTTGGTAGGCTACTGTTTAGATACAAGCCGTGTAACAGACACTGTCTTTCATTAAAGTCTGTGTAAAGTTCATTAGTTTCAGTGTAGACACCTGCAGCTTATAGACAGTAAGAGTACACTAAGAGCACAGTGAGAGTACACTAAGAGCACAGTGAGAGTACACTAAGAGCACAGTGAGAGTACACTGAGAGCACAGTGAGAGTACACTGAGAGCACACTGAGAGCACAGTGAGAGTACACTGAGAGCACACTGAGAGCACAGTAAATACACTAAGAGCACAGTGAGAGTACACTGAGAGCACACTAAGAGCACAGTGAGAGTACACTGAGAGCACACTGAGAGCACAGTGAGAGTACACTGAGAGCACAGTGAGAGTACACTGAGAGCACAGTGAGAGTACACTGAGAGCACACTGAGAGTACACTGAGAGCACAGTGAGAGTACAGTGAGAGCACACTGAGAGCACAGTGAGTACATTAAGAGCACAGTGAGAGTACACTGAGAGCACACTGAGA
Organism: Silurus lanzhouensis; assembly: GCA_039877035.1. Lineage (NCBI taxonomy): Eukaryota > Metazoa > Chordata > Actinopteri > Siluriformes > Siluridae > Silurus > Silurus lanzhouensis. The sequence goes on along the minus strand of JBCEWE010000408.1, from coordinate 177,170 downwards.
GCACAGTGAGTACACTAAGAGCACACTGAGAGCACAGTGAGTACACTAAGAGCACAGTGGGAGTACACTGAGAGCACAGTGAGTACACTAAGAGCACAGTGAGAGTACACTGAGAGCACACTGAGAGCACAGTGAGTACACTGAGAGTACACTGAGAGCACACTGAGAGCACAGTGAGTACACTGAGAGCACACTGAGAGCACAGTTAGAGTACACTGAGAGCACAGTGAGTACACTAAGAGCACAGTGAGAGTACACTGAGAGCACAGTGAGAGTACACTGAGAGCACAGTGAGTACACTAAGAGCACAGTGAGAGCACAGTGAGTACATTAAGAGCACAGTGAGTACACTAAGAGCACAGTGAGAGTACACTGAGAGCACACTGAGAGCACAGTGAGAGCACAGTTAGAGTACACTGAGAGCACAGTGAGTACACTAAGAGCACAGTGAGAGTACACTGAGAGCACACTGAGAGCACAGTGAGTACACTAAGAGCACAGTGAGAGTACACTAAGAGCACAGTGGGAGTACACTGAGAGCACAGTGAATACACTAAGAGCACAGTGAGAGTACACTGAGAGCACACTGAGAGCACAGTGAGTACACTAAGAGCACAGTGAGAGTACACTGAGAGCACACTGAGAGCACAGTGAGTACACTGAGAGCACACTGAGAGCACAGTTAGAGTACACTGAGAGCACAGTGAGTACACTAAGAGCACAGTGAGAGTACACTGAGAGCACAGTGAGAGTACACTGAGAGCACACTGAGAGCACAGTGAGTACACTAAGAGCACAGTGAGAGCACAGTGAGTACACTAAGAGCACAGTGAGAGTACACTGAGAGCACAGTGAGAGTACACTGAGAGCACAGTGAGAGTACACTGAGAGCACACTAAGAGCACAATGAGAGTACACTGAGAGCACACTGAGAGCACAGTGAGTACACTAAGAGCACAGTGAGAGTACACTGAGAGCACAGTGAGTACACTAAGAGCACAGTGAGAGTACACTGAGAGCACACAGAGCACAGTGAGAGTACACTGAGAGCACACTGAGAGCACAGTGAGAGTACACTGAGAGCACACTAAGAGCACAGTGAGAGCACAGTGAGAGTACACTGAGAGCACAGTGAGTACACTAAGAGCACAGTGAGAGTACACTGAGAGCACACTAAGAGCACAGTGAGTACACTAAGAGCACAGTGAGAGTACACTGAGAGCACAGTGAGTACACTAAGAGCACAGTGAGAGTACACTGAGAGCACACTAAGAGCACAGTGAGTACACTAAGAGCACAGTGAGAGTACAGTGAGAGCACACTAAGAGCACAGTGAGAGTACACTGAGAGCACAGTGAGTACACTAAGAGCACAGTGAGAGTACACTGAGAGCACAGTGAGTACACTAAGAGCACAGTGAGAGTACACTGAGAGCACACTAAGAGCACAGTGAGTACACTAAGAGCACAGTGAGAGTACACTGAGAGCACACTAAGAGCACAGTGAGTACACTAAGAGCACAGTGAGAGTACACTGAGAGCACACTAAGAGCACAGTGAGTACACTAAGAGCACAGTGAGAGTACACTGAGAGCACACTAAGAGCACAGTGAGTACACTAAGAGCACAGTGAGAGTACACTGAGAGCACACTGAGAGCACAGTGAGTACACTAAGAGCACAGTGAGAGTACACTGAGAGCACAGTGAGTACACTAAGAGCACAGTGAGAGTACACTGAGAGCACAGTGAGTACACTAAGAGCACAGTGAGTGTACACTGAGAGCACACTGAGAGCACAGTGAGAGTACACTGAGAGCACAGTTAGAGTACACTGAGAGCACACTGAGAGCACAGTGAGTACACTAAGAGCACAGTGAGAGTACACTGAGAGCACAGTGAGAGTACACTGAGAGCACACTGAGAGCACAGTGAGTACACTAAGAGCACAGTGAGAGCACAGTGAGAGTACACTGAGAGCACAGTGAGAGTACACTGAGAGCACACTAAGAGCACAGTGAGTACACTAAGAGCACACTGAGAGCACAGTGAGAGTACACTAAGAGCACAGTGAGAGTACACTGAGAGCACAGTGAGAGTACACTGAGAGCACACTGAGAGCACAGTGAGAGTACACTGAGAGCACACTGAGAGCACAGTAAATACACTAAGAGCACAGTGAGAGTACACTGAGAGCACACTAAGAGCACAGTGAGAGTACACTGAGAGCACACTGAGAGCACAGTGAGAGTACACTGAGAGCACAGTGAGAGTACACTGAGAGCACAGTGAGAGTACACTGAGAGCACACTGAGAGTACACTGAGAGCACAGTGAGAGTACAGTGAGAGCACACTGAGAGCACAGTGAGTACATTAAGAGCACAGTGAGAGTACACTGAGAGCACACTGAGAGCACAGTGAGTACACTAAGAGCACACTGAGAGCACAGTGAGTACACTAAGAGCACAGTGGGAGTACACTGAGAGCACAGTGAGTACACTAAGAGCACAGTGAGAGTACACTGAGAGCACACTGAGAGCACAGTGAGTACACTGAGAGTACACTGAGAGCACACTGAGAGCACAGTGAGTACACTGAGAGCACACTGAGAGCACACTGAGAGCACAGTTAGAGTACACTGAGAGCACAGTGAGTACACTAAGAGCACAGTGAGAGTACACTGAGAGCACAGTGAGAGTACACTGAGAGCACAGTGAGTACACTAAGAGCACAGTGAGAGCACAGTGAGTACATTAAGAGCACAGTGAGTACACTAAGAGCACAGTGAGAGTACACTGAGAGCACACTGAGAGCACAGTGAGAGCACAGTTAGAGTACACTGAGAGCACAGTGAGTACACTAAGAGCACAGTGAGAGTACACTGAGAGCACACTGAGAGCACAGTGAGTACACTAAGAGCACAGTGAGAGTACACTAAGAGCACAGTGGGAGTACACTGAGAGCACAGTGAATACACTAAGAGCACAGTGAGAGTACACTGAGAGCACACTGAGAGCACAGTGAGTACACTAAGAGCACAGTGAGAGTACACTGAGAGCACACTGAGAGCACAGTGAGTACACTGAGAGCACACTGAGAGCACAGTTAGAGTACACTGAGAGCACAGTGAGTACACTAAGAGCACAGTGAGAGTACACTGAGAGCACAGTGAGAGTACACTGAGAGCACACTGAGAGCACAGTGAGTACACTAAGAGCACAGTGAGAGCACAGTGAGTACACTAAGAGCACAGTGAAAGTACACTGAGAGCACAGTGAGAGTACACTGAGAGTACACTGAGAGCACAGTGAGAGCACACTAAGAGCACAATGAGAGTACACTGAGAGCACACTGAGAGCACAGTGAGTACACTAAGAGCACAGTGAGAGTACACTGAGAGCACAGTGAGAGTACACTGAGAGCACACAGAGCACAGTGAGAGTACACTGAGAGCACACTGAGAGCACAGTGAGAGTACACTGAGAGCACACTAAGAGCACAGTGAGAGCACAGTGAGAGTACACTGAGAGCACAGTGAGTACACTAAGAGCACAGTGAGAGTACACTGAGAGCACACTAAGAGCACAGTGAGTACACTAAGAGCACAGTGAGAGTACACTGAGAGCACAGTGAGTACACTAAGAGCACAGTGAGAGTACACTGAGAGCACACTAAGAGCACAGTGAGTACACTAAGAGCACAGTGAGAGTACAGTGAGAGCACACTAAGAGCACAGTGAGAGTACACTGAGAGCACACTGAGAGTACACTGAGAGCACAGTGAGTACACTAAGAGCACAGTGAGAGTACACTGAGAGCACACTAAGAGCACAGTGAGTACACTAAGAGCACACTGAGAGCACAGTGAGAGTACACTGAGAGCACAGTGAGTACACTAAGAGCACAGTGAGAGTACACTGAGAGCACACTAAGAGCACAGTGAGTACACTAAGAGCACAGTGAGAGTACACTGAGAGCACACTAAGAGCACAGTGAGTACACTAAGAGCACAGTGAGAGTACACTGAGAGCACACTAAGAGCACAGTGAGTACACTAAGAGCACAGTGAGAGTACACTGAGAGCACACTGAGAGCACAGTGAGTACACTAAGAGCACAGTGAGAGTACACTGAGAGCACAGTGAGTACACTAAGAGCACAGTGAGTACACTAAGAGCACAGTGAGTGTACACTGAGAGCACACTGAGAGCACAGTGAGAGTACACTGAGAGCACAGTTAGAGTACACTGAGAGCACACTGAGAGCACAGTGAGTACACTAAGAGCACAGTGAGAGTACACTGAGAGCACACTGAGAGCACAGTGAGTACACTAAGAGCACAGTGAGAGCACAGTGAGAGTACACTGAGAGCACAGTGAGAGTACACTGAGAGCACACTAAGAGCACAGTGAGTACACTAAGAGCACACTGAGAGCACAGTGAGAGTACACTGAGAGCACAGTGAGTACACTAAGAGCACAGTGAGAGTACACTGAGAGCACACTAAGAGCACAGTGAGTACACTAAGAGCACAGTGAGAGTACACTGAGAGCACACTAAGAGCACAGTGAGTACACTAAAAGCACAGTGAGAGTACACTGAGAGCACACTAAGAGCACAGTGAGAGTACACTGAGAGCACACTGAGAGCACAGTGAGAGTACACTGAGAGCACACTGAGAGCACAGTGAGTACACTGAGAGCACACAGAGCACAGTGAGAGTACACTGAGAGCACACTGAGAGCACAGTGAGAGTACACTAAGAGCACAGTGAGAGCACAGTGAGAGTACACTGAGAGCACAGTGAGTACACTAAGAGCACAGTGAGAGTACACTGAGAGCACACTAAGAGCACAGTGAGTACACTAAGAGCACAGTGAGAGTACACTGAGAGCACACTGAGAGCACAGTGAGAGCACACTGAGAGCACAGTGAGAGTACACTGAGAGCACAGTGAGTACACTAAGAGCACAGTGAGTACACTAAGAGCACAGTGAGAGTACACTGAGAGCACACTGAGAGCACAGTGAGAGTACACTAAGAGCACAGTTAGAGTACACTGAGAGCACACTGAGAGCACAGTGAGTACACCAAGAGCACAGTGAGAGTACACTGAGAGCACAGTGAGAGTACACTGAGAGCACAGTGAGAGCACAGTGAGTACACTAAGAGCACAGTGAGAGCACAGTGAGTACACTAAGAGCACAGTGAGAGTACACTGAGAGCACAGTGACTACACTAAGAGCACAGTGAGAGTACACTGAGAGCACAGTGAGAGTACACTGAGAGCACAGTGAGAGTACACTGAGAGCACACTAAGAGCACAGTGAGTACACTAAGAGCACACTGAGAGCACAGTGAGAGTACACTGAGAGCACAGTGAGTACACTAAGAGCACAGTGAGAGTACACTGAGAGCACACTAAGAGCACAGTGAGTACACTAAGAGCACAGTGAGAGTACACTGAGAGCACACTAAGAGCACAGTGAGAGTACACTGAGAGCACACAGAGCACAGTGAGAGTACACTGAGAGCACAGTGAGTACACTAAGAGCACAGTGAGTACACTAAGAGCACAGTGAGAGTACACTGAGAGCACAGTGAGTACACTAAGAGCACAGTGAGAGTACACTGAGAGCACACTGAGAGCACAGTGAGTACACTAAGAGCACAGTGAGAGTACACTGAGAGCACAGTGAGAGTACACTGAGAGCACACTGAGAGCACAGTGAGTACACTAAGAGCACAGTGAGAGCACAGTGAGTACACTAAGAGCACAGTGAGAGTACACTGAGAGCACAGTGAGTACACTAAGTGCACAGTGAGAGTACACTGAGAGCACAGTGAGAGTACACTGAGAGCACACTGAGAGCACAGTGAGAGTACACTGAGAGCACACTGAGAGCACAGTGAGTACACTAAGAGCACAGTGAGAGTACACTGAGAGCACAGTGAGAGCACACTAAGAGCACACTGAGAGCACAGTGAGAGTACACTGAGAGCACAGTGAGTACACTAAGAGCACAGTGAGAGTACACTGAGAGCACACTAAGAGCACAGTAAGAGTACACTGAGAGCACACTGAGAGCACAGTGAGTACACTAAGAGCACAGTGAGAGTACACTGAGAGCACACTAAGAGCACAGTGAGAGTACACTGAGAGCACACTGAGAGCACAGTGAGTACACTAAGAGCACAGTGAGAGTACACTGAGAGCACACTAAGAGCACAGTGAGAGTACACTGAGAGCACAGTGAGTACACTAAGAGCACAGTGAGAGTACACTGAGAGCACAGTGAGAGTACACTGAGAGCACAGTGAGAGTACACTGAGAGCACACTGAGAGCATAGTGAGAGCACACTGAGAGCACAGTGAGAGTACACTAAGAGCACACTGAGAGCACAGTAAGAGTACACTGAGAGCACAGTGAGAGTACACTGAGAGCACACTAAGAGCACAGTGAGTACACTAAGAGCACAGTGAGAGTACAGTGAGAGCACACTAAGAGCACAGTGAGTACACTAAGAGCACAGTGAGAGTACACTGAGAGCACACTAAGAGCACAGTGAGAGTACACTGAGAGCACACTGAGAGCACACTGAGAGCACAGTGAGTACACTAAGAGCACACTGAGAGCACACTGAGAGCACAGTGAGTACACTAAGAGCACAGTGAGAGTACACTGAGAGCACACTAAGAGCACAGTGAGAGTACACTGAGAGCACACTAAGAGCACAGTGAGAGTACACTGAGAGCACAGTGAGAGTACACTGAGAGCACACTGAGAGTACACTGAGAGCACACTGAGAGCACAGTGAGAGTACACTAAGAGCACAGTGAGTACACTAAGAGCACAGTGAGAGTACACTGAGAGCACAGTGAGAGTACACTGAGAGCACACTGAGAGCACAGTGAGAGTACACTGAGAGCACACTGAGAGCACACTGAGAGCACAGTGAGAGTACACTAAGAGCACACTGAGAGCACAGTGAGAGTACACTGAGAGCACAGTGAGTACACTAAGAGCACAATGAGAGTTTACTAAAATTACAGTTAGATTTCCCTGAGAGCACAATCAGAGTACACTGAGGTAACAGTGAGAGTACACTGAGAGCACAGTAAGAGTACACTGAGAGCACAGTGAGAGTACACTGAAAGCACAGTAAGAGTACACTGAGAGCACACTGAGTACACTAAGAGCACAGTGAGAGTACACTAAGAGCACAGTAAGAGTACACTGACAACACAGTGAGAGTACACTGAGAGCACACTGAGAGTACACTGAGTTTACAGTGAGAGTACACTGACCGCACAGTAAGAGTACACTGAGAGCAAAGTGAGAGTACACTGAAAGTAAAGCAAGATTACACTGAGAGCCCAGTGAACTCAGTGAAAGTATACTGAGATTAAAGTGAGATTTCAGTGAGAGCACAGTGAGAGTACACTGAGAGCACAGTGAGAGTACAATAAAAGTAAAGTAAGATTTTACTGAGAGCAAAGTAAGAGTACACTGAGAGCAGAGTGAGAGGTCAATGAGAGCACAGTGAGAGGTCAATGAGAGCACAGTGAGAGTTTACTGAGAGCACAGTGAGAGGTCACTGAGAGTATAGTCTGAGGGAGTAACAGTGGATTTCTGTGGGTAATAGTGTGAGAACATGGTGGTATCAGATTTGAATTGGGGTTAGAGGGAGTTTGTAATGTGTTTACTCCCACATTATATCAGCAGGAGCTGCTCTGTGTTTATATCAGTTTAACAGGAAATTACCATCTCCCTCCCTCTTTTTCTCTCTACCCCCCCCCCCTTCTCCCTCTATCTCTCTCTCTCTCTTGTCTCTCTCTCCTGAACTTTAAACCTGCAGACTTTCACTGCTGGCCCTGTAACCCTAATCAGAAGATACAGGAGGATCTGAAACAGACACACACACACACACACACACACACACACACACACACACACACATAGATGGTCCCCGAGTTACGATGGTTTGACTTTTGATTTTTCGATATTACGATGACGAGGGCGACAAAATTGTAAAAATATGAAAACCTTTGTGGCATCGGCAGCAGCGTACGATGTAGGATACGTTAGATGTGCAGCTGTGATTAGCAAATCTCTCGCCCTATGAGACTCCCGAATCTCGCTTGCCCTCAATGGAGTAAAGTTGTTCAGTGTATATTTTATTCTGTTTCAAACAGCAATTTTAATGATAAAAGCACCAAACGCCAAGAACGTCTTCTGCTGCTAGTAGAAAAAGAAGAGGAAAGCCATCAGTTTGGAGCAGAACATTTAAATTATAAATCAGCATGAAGCAGGAAAGACTGTGACAGTCATAGTACCATCTTTACATTACGATATTTTGGACTTACGACGGGCTCGTCGTTACGTATCTCCATCGTAAGTAGAGGACGCCCTGTATATAAGGGATGGTAAGATTCACTCATTCATGCATCAGTATAAATGTTAACGATGTTATGCATCAAAGTAAAAAGTGTGCATCGGTTACAAGTGCATCGGTTTTACCATATTTGCGTTATTTAGAAAGTGACCAATAATTTGTGACCAATATTTGACATGTAGCCCGTTCTCTCAGCACCACTGCTGCTATGTTAATAAGACGTATCACAGCACTACGGAGACCGAGGCGTGTCCTGAGAGTCACATAGAATACAGGTAGTCCCTGAATTATGATCGACTTACAATTTTTCTATCCCACAATGATTATTATGATACAACATAATTGTTAAAATATTTGACCTTTTTGCATGGCAGGGAAACATAGCAGTTTTCCAATCACAACTTAGTGCTTCGCCATGTGCCCACTGCCACATACATATATACTGTATTCTTTATACATTATGGTAGTGTAAAATTGCTTTTTATTTCTTCCAAAAATTTGTACTGTAATGAGTTCATTCATAATCAATGACAGTATATTACCCTATACTGATCACCATTCTTTAAGACTCCTGGGTTGGAGTTGCTGTATGTCTAAACCAAAGAAAAAAGCAAACTATCTGTTCTACACTGAATTGCAGAGCATCAGATTAGTTCCATTAAATTGAAATGCATTGAATCGCATCGTGTTGAATCGAATAGAAATCGTATCGCACTGCGTAGTAATAGGGGGTATATCATATTGTATCGCATTGGTAGCTGCTTCATATGTATCTTTAATGTATCGTATCTTTGGCAATGCATCGAGATGCTAACTGCATTATATGTGTAAAAGTGCTATACAAATAAAAAATGAAATTAATTGTATAGAATCACATCAATCTCAGTTATGGAGATAATCCCTAATATGTGCACACAAAAACAGGTTGAAATGAAAATGAAATAAAAAATAATTATAGCTTATAGAATACCTGTGTTGTAATCAAATATTTCTGTAACATTTCTGTATTAACTTAAATACTGTTCAACACAAAAAAAATTAAGATAAGCACTGATGATGAGTTTTACAGAACACTGAATTTGATTAATTATGTATATTTGTGTGTGTGTGTGTGTGTGTGTGTGTGTGTGTGTGTGTGTGTGTGTGTGTGTGTGTGTGTCTGAGAAAAAGAGAGAGAGAGAGTGAATTCAGGAAAGAACGGTTGGTTATTGGGGCAGACTTTAATGGGCATGTAGGTGAAGGGAACAGAGGTGATGAGGAGGTGATGGTAGGTATGGTTTTAAGGAGAGGAATGTGGAAGGGCAGATGGTGGTAGATTTTGCTAAAAGGATGGAAATGGCAGTTGTGAACACGTATTTTAAGAAGAAGGAGGATCATAGGGTGACGTATAAGACTGGAGGAAGGAGCACACAGTATGCTCTGGCCCCATCCCAATGCGACGTGGCGATATAGCCTACAGCAGGTTATGGTCGCTGAACTGCTGGATGTCCGAGTGGTGCTCCAAAAACAATGTGGGCTTCATTAATAATTGGAGCATTTTTGAGGGCATGGCTGGCCTGTTAGGGCGGGACGGTGTCCATCCCACCCGGGAAGGTGCTGCTCTCATTTCTTGTAGTATAGGTCATAGTCTCAGAACAGCACTAGTTAACAAGTGACTGTCTAGAGCCAAGGCCAGGGAGCAGACAGACAGGCTAAACCGACCGTCTGCTAGCTGCACAGAGTCGTCACTCAGGATCCACCATATTGAGACTGTGTCTGTCCCCCGAGCGAAACCAAAATATAGGAATAATCAGAAAGTCTGTTTAAGTAACCTGATTAACATTAAATTAAATAGGACTGAACGCACAGCAGCTCCTCTGATCTAAAGATAGGATTGTTGAATATTAGATCTCTCACGCCAAACGCGCTGACTATAAACGAAATTATTACCGACCAGGAGTTTAATATAATGTGTTTGACAGAAACGTGGATTAAATCGAATGAATATGTAGCATTAAATGAGGCGAGTCCTCCTGGGTATAGTTACATACACCAACCCCGTCTAAATGGCAGAGGAGGCGGAGTCACAGCTATTTATAATAATAAACGTCACACAAAAGACTAAATACAAATGTAAAACATCTGAAGTTCTTTACACCAACATAAAATGTTCAGTGTCCGAAAGCAGGTCAAGCCAGTTAATGCCACTAATTATTATTTATAGACCCCCAGGGGCCCGACTCTGATTTTCTGATAGAATTTGCAGATTTCATTACAAATTTAGCTACTTCTTTAGATAAAGCATTAATTATTGGAGACTTTAATATTCATTTTGATAATCAGGAAGACTCCTTAAGAGCAGCAGTTGTGTCCATACTAGATTCAGTTGGAATTAATCAGAATGTTATAGGACCCACTCATAGTGGTGGACACACTCTCGATTTGTTGTTAACATTTGGATTAAAAATAAAAAACTTAGTCATAATTCCACAGTCTGAAGCTATTTCAGACCATTATCTCATCTCGTTTAAAATTTGCCTAAGTCATTGCATTTCTACCTCACCACGTTACCGTGTTAAGCGTACTTTCACGTCAGCTACAGCAGCGTGTTTTATTAATAATCTTCCCGAAATTACGATATTAGATAGATCTCCGTCAGACCCCGCAGAGCTCGATTGGGCCACTGAACATCTAGAAACAACGTTACGTTACACTCTAGATGATGTAGCTCCCCTTAAGACCAAAATGATCAGGGAGAAAAAATTAGCACAGTGGTATACTGATCATACACGCACCTTAAAACAGACCACTCGAAAATTAGAACGTAAATGGCGTCAAACAAAATTAACAGTATTTCAAATTGCATGGAAGGAGAGCCTCTTAAATTATAGAAAATCTCTTAGTGCTGCTGATCAGCATATTTCTCCTCCCTCATAGAAAATAACAAACATAATCCTAGATTTTTATTCAGCACGGTAGCAAAATGAACAGGGAATAAAAGCACTGCACTCACATGCACACCATCAATATGTAGTAATGATTTCATGAACTTTTTTAATAATAAAATTGAAAACATCAGGCAAGAAATCCAGACGGTTAATATAAATCCAAATTATTTTACAAATAACCCTGTAGACAGCAGTGTAATTATAACGGACAATCAACTACAAAGCTTCACTCCTATTCATGAGAAGGACTTAATTTCATTAATCTCCTCATCAAAATCATCAACCTGCATTCTCGATCCCTTGCCTACTAGTTTCTTTAAACAGATAACTCCAGAGGTAATCAAACCTGTTTTAAGAATAATTAACTCTTCCATTAGCACTGGTTATGTACCTAAATCCTTCAAACTGGCAGTTATCCACCCCCTTATTAAGAAACCTGACCTTGACCCATGTCAGTTGTCCAACTACAGACCGATATCAAATCTCCCCTTTATATCCAAAATTTTAGAAAAGGTTGTAGCACAGCAGTTCTGCTCACACCTACTTATGAATAACATTTTTGAAGTGTATCAGTCAGGATTTCGGCCTCATCATAGCACAGAGACGGCGCTAGTTAAGGTGGTAAATGACCTGTTATTGGCCTCTGATCAGGGTTTTGTCTCCTTACTTGTTTTGCTCGACCTTAGTGGAGCTTTTGACACCATTGATCACACTATACTGCTTGCTAGACTTGAGAACGTTGTAGGAATAAAGGGAACAGCTCTCTCTTGGCTCAGGTCTTATTTGACTGATCGCTATCAGTTTGTGGATGTAAATGGTGAGTTCTCCACACTCTATGAGGTAAAGTTTGGTGTTCCTCAAGGATCTGTCTTAGGCCCACTGCTTTTCTCTTTATATCTGCTGCCTCTTGGTGAAATCATTCATAAACATGGGATTCGCTTCCATTGCTATGCTGATGACACACAGCTGTATATTTCAGCAAAGCCAGATGAGAGAGATCAGCTAAACAGTGTTGAGGAGTGTGTAAAGGACATTAGACAGTGGATGCTTAATAATTTTCTTCTGCTCAACTCAGATAAGACGGAAGTACTCTTACTCTCACATGCAGCTAGAAGCAAACTTTCTGATTACGCAGCATCTCTAGATGGTGTTTCTGTTTCAGCATGTACGGCTGTCAAAGACCTTGGTGTGATTATTGACCCGAGTCTTTCCTTTGAGTCTCACGTGAATAATATCACCAGGATCGCCTCCTTTCACCTAAGAAATATTGCTAAAATTAGAAATATGATGTCGTTACAGGATGCAGAAAAACTAGTTCATGCTTTTGTTACTTCTAGATTGGACTACTGTAACGCTTTACTGTCTGGGTGTGCGAGTAAGTGCATAAATAAGCTTCAGTTAGTCCAGAATGCAGCAGCAAGGGTCCTCACTAGATCTAGGAAATATGACCACATCACCCCTGTTTTAATCAGTCTACACTGGCTCCCAATCAAATCTCGCATTGATTATAAAATATTACTACTGACGTATAAAGCACTTAACGGTCTCGCACCGCAGTATCTGAGTGAACTTCTGTACCAGTATGATCCTCCACGCCTACTTAGATCAAAAAGTTGCTGGCTATCTGTTGGTTCCTCAAATAATGAAGACTACAGCAGGGGGCAGATCTTTCTCTTATAAAGCCCCACAGTTATGGGACAGCCTTCCAATCAGTGTTCGGGACTCAGACACAGTCTCAGTGTTCAAGTCGAGGTTGAAAACTTATTTATTTAGTCAAGCCTTTTATCAGTAGATTTTTTTTTTCTTAGGTAAAGGCTCAGATCTGGAGGGAGCATGGATATAGAGTGTTTGGTGAACTGGTATATTTGTATGCTGTCGTCCCCTCACATTCACACGGTCACTCAGGTTTGTTGACAGTGGTGTGGTGGGTCGTCTCTTATCCCAGAGATCCCTCATGTCTGTGTTACCTTCTGGTTCTCCCTTTTAGTTATGCTGCCATAGCGAGTCTTGCCGGAGTCCAAACTGCACAGTGACATTAACTTTCATACACCAATAGTTACACTTAATAATCCATATCCTTCTCTTCCCGTCACCCTCTCTCTCTCTCTCTCTCTCTCTCTCTCTCTCTCTCTCTCTCTCTCTCGATCGAGTTAAACATGCTCCTGAGGCTCCAGTGACCACTGTTCCTGCCCCTCTACCCTCCGTGGATCTTCACACTTCTGTGCAGCTTGGGACGGTATCTCATCAACACCTTGGGTGGTTCCATGAATTTCCGGAGTAGAACGGGTGCTTTGAGGATGGATTGGACTGTAGTTGGTGTCGGCAGTCTGCTGCACTGACTCGGGAGTGCAGTTTGCTTCTGATCATCATCACTGCACCCCGCAACTTTGTATATATGCTTCAAATGGACATTTGGTGCAACCCAGATGAGGATGGGTTCCCTCTTGAGTCTGGTTCCTCTCAAGGTTTCTTCCTTATGCCATCTCGGGGAGTTTTTCCTTGCCACGGTTGCTCATCAGGGACAAACATACTTATAAAGAACATTTTTACATTTAATCACCACATTATCTGTGTAAAGCTGCTTTGAGACAATGTTCATTGATAAAAGCGCTATACAAATAAAAACTAATTGAATTGAATTGAATTGAACTATGTTCTATGTAGGAGATAAAACCTAAAGGAGATTGGAGACTGTAAGGTGTTGGCAGGGGACAGTGTAGCTAGACAGCATCAGATGGATCTAAGATGGGGGCACGGCAGTAGCTGGCAGTGGCCGCTCCGGACCAAAAATGGTGTTACTTTCACTTTGTAGCATGCCTTACGCAACATATGGACGTTGGAGCAACCGGTGTCCCTGTGTACCACCGCAGAACACTCCAGGAACTCAGAAACAACCCCAACAACACAATAAAAAATTATATGCAGCAGCAGCTACGTGACCTCGAAGTGAGGAAAACTCTATGCAGAGCAGACAACCAGACAACATTCCTTGCAGATTGTTCAGGGAATGTGCAGAACAGCTAGCGGATGTCTTCACCGACATCTTCACATCTCCCTGAGCAGCACCATTGTTCCTTCGTGCCTCAAGACGACGACCATCGTTCCTGTGCCAAGTAAGTCTACTGTCTCCTGCCTCAATGACTATCGTCCCGTCGCGCTCACACCCATCATGATGAAGTGCTTCGAGAGGCTCATCATAAAGCACATTAAGACCCAGCTACCACCCTCACTGGACCCCATGCAGTTCGCATATCGTCCAAACCGCTCCATGGATGATGCCATCTCCACGACCCTTCATCTGGCCCTCACCCACCTGGACAACAAGGACTCTTATGTACGAATGCTGTTCATGGGGGGGGATGTATCAAGAGTGATTGAGTTCCTGTTGTAACTTCCTGTTATTGATTGTTTGCCAGGAATTTTGTGTTTGTATCAGCGTTTAAATCTTTAAATTTTGTTCTTTTCCCCTCTCTCATCGCGTTTAAATCTCAAAATATCGTTTTGATTTTCCTGCATCCTTTACTTTCCGTTGGTTTTGTTTCTTTTTTTTTTCGTCAGTCAGGATCCACCAAATAGAGACTGTGTCTGTCCCCCGAGCGAAACCAATATATAGGAATTCTCAGAAAGTCTGTTCAAGTAACCTGATTAACATTAAATTAAATAGGACTGAACACACAGCAGCTCCTCTGATCTAAATATAGGACTGCTGAATATTAGATCTCTCACGTCAAAAGCGCTGACTATAAACTAAATTATTACCGACCAGGAGTTTAATATAATGTGTTTGACAGAAACGTGGATTAAGCCGAATGAATATGTAGCATTAAATGGCAGAGGAGGCGGAGTCACTGCTATTTATAATAATAATCTAAACGTCACACAAAAGACTAAACACAAATGTAAAACATCTGAAGTTCTTTATACCAACATAAAATATTCAGTGTCTGAAAGCAGGTCCAGTCAGTCAATTCCATTAATTATTATTTATAAACCCCCAGGGGCCCGACTCTGATTTTCTCATAGAATTTGCCGATTTCATCACAAATTTAGCTCCTTCTTTACACAAAGCATTATTTGTTGGTGACTTATATATTATTGATTATTGAGAATATTGATTTTGATAATTAGGAAGACTCCTTAAGAGCAGCAGTTGTGTCCATTCTAGATTCAGTAGAATTAATAAGAATGTTATAGGACCCACTCATAGTGGAGAAACACTCTTGATTTGTTGTTAACATTTGGATTAAAAATAAAAAACTTAGTCATAATTCCACAGTCTGAAGCTATTTCAGATCATTATCTCATCACTTTTTTAGATCTTAATTATAATAAATAGATCTCTGTCTGACCCCGCAGAGCTCGACTGGGCCACTAAATACCTAGAATCAACGTTCTGTTACACTCTAACTATCTTTTGAAGCACAAATTAATAATATCAAGCGGACTGCATACTTCCATCTGCGTTATATTAACCGTCTTCATCCCTTTCTTTCAAATGAAAATACTGCAGTTCTTATTCACGCACTAGTCACTTCACGTATAGACTACTGCAATGCACTTCTCACAGGTATTCCTTCCAAATTGCTGAATAAACTTCCGATGGTTCAGAACTCCGCAGCCCGTGTTCTCTCTAGAACACCTTATACGGCTCACATCTCTCCGGTTCTTCAGCAGTTACACTGGCTTCCAGTAAAGTATAGAGTAGAATTTAAAATCTTGCTACTCACTTATAAGGCACTTCATAATCTTGCACTACAATATCTCACTCAACTTCTTCATGTTTACACTCCTTCACGTGCACTTAGATCTTCATCTTCAATTTCTCTTGTGGCACCTTGTATTCGACTGACTACCATGGGTGCCAGATCTTTTAGTTATGCTGCCCCCCTGCCTATGGAACTCTCTTCCCCTTAATGTTCGCAATAGCGAGTGCTTGTTGACTTTTAAAAAGCGTCTTAAGACATATCTTTTTATACAGGCCTTTTTATGAAATGTTTTATTGAGATTTAAATGAATTTTACATGCATATGCTGTTTTTCTGTTGTGTATTCTGTTTTATGCAATGACCTGTATATTGTCTGTAAGGTGACCTTGGGTGTTTTGAAAGGCGCCATGAAATAAAATGCATTATTATTATTATTAAGACCAAAATGATCAGGGAAAAAAATCACCACAGTGGTATAATGCTCATACGTGCACCTTAAAACAGACCACTCGGAAATCAAAACGTAAATGGCGTCAAACCAAATGAACAGTATTTCAAATAGCATGGAAGGAGAATCTCCTGAGTTCTAGAAAATCTCTTAGTGCTGCTGATCAGCATATTTCTCCACCCTCATAGAAAATAACAAGCAGAATCCTAGATTTTTATTCTGTACTGCAGCAAAATGAACAGGAAATAAAAGCACTGCACTCACATGCACACCATCAATAGGTAGTAATGATTTCATCAACTTTTTAATAATAAAGTTAAAAGCATCAGGCAAGAAATCCAGACGATAAAAAAATAAATCCAGACTATTTTATAAATAACCCTGTAGACAGCAGTGTAATTATAACAGACCATCAATTACAAAGTTTTACTCCTATTCAAGAGAACGACTTAATTTCATTTATTTCCTCATCAAAATCATCAACCTGCATTCTCCATCCCTCACCTACAAGTTTCCTCAAACAGATCATTCCAGAGGGAATTACCCTAACCCTATTACCCTAACCCTAACCCTAACCCTGTTTTAAAATAATAAACTCTTCCATTAGCACTGGTTTTGTACCTAAATCCTTCAAACTGCAGTATTAACCCCCTAATTACAAAAACCTGATCTTCACCCTGAAGTAGAAGAAGAAGAAGAAGAAGAAGAAGAAGAGGAAAGTAAGGCCTGAAAGAAGAATAAGATGGTGGAAACTGAAGGAGGAAAAGTGTAGTGTGAGTTTCAGGGAAAAGGTTAGACAGGAGCTCGGTGGTGGTGAAGAGGTGCTGGATGATTGTGGAACTACTGCAGGAGTGATCAGGGAGACAGATAGAAAAGTACTCGGTGTGACATTACAAAGGAAGACAAAGAGACGTGGTGGAATGAAGAAGTGCAGGAGAGCATAAGGAGAAAGAGGTTGGGGAAACAGCATTGGGATCGACAGAGTGATGAGAAATGTAGGCAGGAGAACAAGGAGATGCGGCAGCAGGTAAAGGGGGATGTGGTGAAAGCCAAGGAAAAGGCATATGAGAAACTGTAGGAGAAGTTGGACACTAAGGAAGGTATTAAAGGTTTTTTAACGATTGGCCAGGCAGAGGAACCAAGCTGGGAAGGATGTGCTGCAAGTTAGAGCAATAAAGGATGGAAAGTTTTTAACAAGATTGTTTAACGGGATTTTGGAAGGTGAGAAGATGCCTGAGGAATGGAGAAGGAGTGTGCTGGTACCGATCTTTAAGAATAAAGGAGATGTGCAGACCTGCAGTAACTACAGGGGAATTAAGTTGATCAGTCACACCATGAAGTTATGGGAAAGAGTAGTGGAAGCGAGGCTGAGAGAAGAGGTGACCATCTGTGAGCAAAAGTATGGTTTCATGTCGAGGAAGAGCACCACAGATGCATTATTTGCTTCGAGAATGTTGATGGAGAAGTAAATAGAAGGTCAGAAGGAGTTGCATTGTGTGTTTGTGGATTTAGAGAAAGCGTACGACAGGAGGAGTTGTGGTATTGTATGAGGAAGTCTGGTGTATCAGAGAAGTATGTGAGGGTGGTGCAGGACATGTGTGAGGACAGTGTGACAGCAGTGAAGTGTGCAGTAGGAACGACAGACTGGTTCAAGGTGGAGGTTGGATTGCATTAAGGATCGGTACTAAGCCCTTTGCTGTTTGCAGTGGTGATGGACAGGTTGACAGATGAGGTCAGACAGGAGTCTCCATGGACTATGATGTTTGTGGATGATATTGTGATTTGTGGTGAGAGTAGGGACCAGGTGAGGAAGAGTCTGGAAAGGTGGAGGTACACGCTGGAGAGAAGGGGAATAAAAGTCAATAGGAGTAAGACAAACTACATGTGTGTAAATGATGTTTGTGAATGATATTGTGATTTGTGGTGAGAGTAGTGAGCAGGTTGAGAAGAGCCTAGAGAGGTTGAGATATGCGCTGGAGAGAAGAGGAATGAAAGTCTGTAGGAGTAGAACAGAGTAAATGAGGGCTAAATGAGGACAGTGAGTGAGGGCTTTGGAATGAAGGAGATGGAGAAGGTGGAGGAGTTCTGGTACCTGGGATCAACAGTGCAAAGTAATGGAGAGTGTGTTAGAGAAGTGAAGAAAAGAGTGCAGGCAGGGTGGAGTGGGTGGAGAAGAGTGATAGCAGGAGTGATTTGTGATAGAAGAGTATCTGTGAGACTGAAAGGGAAAGTTTATAGGACTGTGGTGAGACCTGGGATGTTGTATGGTTTAGAGACAGTGACATTGAGTAAAAGACAGGAGGTGGAGCTGGAGGTGGAGGTAGCAGAGCTGAAGACGTTGAGATGTTTATTGGGGATGACAACGATAGACAGGATTAGAAACGAGTTTATTAGAGGGACAGCGCATGTAGGACGTTTTGTGGACAAGGTGAGGGGGGTGTGATTGAGATTGTTTGGACATGTGCAGAGGAGGGACATGGGGTATATCAGTAGGAGAATGCTGAGGATGGAGACACCAGGAAGGACATTTACATTTACATTTGCAGCATTTAGCAGACACTCTTATCCAGAGGGATGTACAAAAGTGCTTTGAGTCTCTAGCAATGACTTTGTAGGCAAGCATCAGTGTTTTGAATCTGATATGTGCAGCTACTGGAAGCTAGTGAAGAAGCAGCAGTGGGGTGGTGTGGGAGAACTTGGGCAAATTGAACACAAGTCATGCAGTTGTGTTTTGGATCATTTTCAGTGGACGAATAGCGTTCAGGGGAAGACCTGCCAGCAAAAATATAGAGAGATGCATCTATGCAGATGACCTGCTCCTGTTGTCTCCCATTGCTTACAACAGAACCTGGACCTGTTAGAACTGGGCTCTGACAGTAAACCTGAATGGTCATGTTTCAGAAAAGTTCTAGATCCCAGAGAACACAACACACATTTACATTCAGCACTAACGGATAACACACACACACTGCACTACAACTTCCTGGGTTTGTAAATTACTTCCACAGGAAACTTTAACATGCCATGAATGAACTGAGAGATGAAGCACTCAGGACCTTTTATACCATAAAACCTCAAAGTCCTGTAGAGATCCAAATTAGAATTTGGCTGAAAATATAATATTCAGTGAGGTTTGGGAAGAGAGACAGAGACTTTTTTTTTACTTTTACAATCCTTTATTTGACATTAGTCATGTTTAATGTCAGATGGTATCAGTGTTGATTTGTCATTTGAATAATAATAATAATAAAAAAAAAAGATAATTTGATAAATAAAATAAAATCAGGTAATGACAGTTAAAGGTTGGTGGATGGGCGTGTGATCATTTAGTTCAGCTCTGGTGCAAAATACAATTCTTCTTTTACAGAACACAGAGCCTCTTTACACCACACAACCTCAAACATCTTCACATCCCCTACACTCTTATACACAATAACATCAACCAAAACCCTTGATTTCGTCAGTCTGGAGAAAATTCTGATTGTGTCATAATCAGCATTTTGTGTTATTTTGTTTTTCCTGCTCAGATATATAACCATTTTCTCCTGCCCAAAAATAAAATGAATCAGTTGGCACATAAACTTGTTTCTCCTGACATACTTAAAACCAAGAATAAAACACTAAAGAGTAAAATCACATTAAAGGAACTTAAAATACGTTTAAAAAGCACAAACAGTGACTGTCACCTGGAGCAGTGAGTAAAAGGGTGAAAAACAATTTCTCTCTGTGAACAGAACAGACCGTCCTGTAGAACATCAGGGTTTAAAATAAGAGTTTACAGAGATGATGCAGTGTAAAATCCTCCACTGGAGGTTGGCAGCTTTTTTGGTTAACGGTGGTTTGTACAGTGTCTCCACTCTGGTTTAATATCATCATTAAATCCAAGAACATTTCTCCACTGTGGGTCCACCCTCCCACTCAGTTTATTCTTATTTAAAACCCTAACACAGGCCCTGTAGAGCAGCTTCTCCAACACTGTCCCAAAGTTCATCTCTCCTGCACCCCTGCACTCCAGGAAGGGGCCACGACACCCATCGAGGTCAGGAGCGCTGTCCAGCTGGGTAAAGGGTTCCTCCTCTTCAGGACCGCTCTCACTGATTTTATAGTCCTTCAGTTGAACATGCTCTTCTGCTGTTAGTGTGAACCTCCAGTGGTGTAGGAGCTGGTTGGCGATGCGCAGGGACCATAGTACCATACGTGCTGCCAGGTCCTCCCCTCGTGAAAGGTCTGTCCCTGTGATGTTCACCAGCTCCCAGAGTGTGACGATCTTTGAGGAGATCAGAGCTCTGAACAGTGTGGGGGTGGCTGCTCTGGAGATGTCCAGACAACTCCCTTTGACCAGGGACTCCTCCAGCAGCCAGTGTAGTGTTCCACAGCTCTTAATCCTTTTTTTAAGTCCATATTTTAAAAAGTCTACAGTAAAAAAATGGTAAGAGAAATCCAGTGCTTTTATGTCCATTATGTCCAACTTGACTTGACTAGCAGGTTTGGCAGCGGATCCACACATGCCAGCTTATGCCACAGGAATGACGCTGCCAGGTTGTTGACCACCAGCGTATGCCCCCTGTAGGACTTCGGGACCAGCCGCTTACACCTGCTCAGTCTGCCCTTGATGTGCTCCAGAGTGCCTTCCCAGTTTTTACCTAGAAACTCGTTACTTACATTTACATTTAGGCATTTAGCAGACACCCTTATCCAGAGCGACACACAAAAGATTACAAACTTAATATAAATATAACTCTTGAATTCTACAAAGCAAACTTGGACATCTAGGGGAATTTCATTCCACCACCTCGGTGCCAGAACAGAGAAGAGCCTTGAAGTGTACTTACCTCTCATTCCGAGAGAAGGTGGTACCAGTCGAGCAGTGCTGGAGGATCTCAAACAGAGTGGTGCAGTGCGAGATGTGATGAGGTTTTTGAGGTAAAATGGTGCTGGTCCATTTTTGGCCTTGTAGGCACGCATCAGTGTTTTAAATCTGATATGTGCCGCTACTGGAAGCCAGTGAAGAAAGCATTAGTGGGGTGGTGTGGGGTGGTGTGGTGCAGATTGAACATAAGCCATGTAGCTCCATTTTGGATCATTTGCAGTGGGTGAATAGCGTTCAGGGGAAGACCTGCCAGCAGAGAGTTGCAGTAGTCCAGTCTTCAAATGACAAGAGACTGAACAAGCACCTGGACAGCCTGTGTGGACAGGAATGATCGAATCCTTCGGATGTTGTAGAGAAGAAATCGACAGGAACGAGCTACATTAGCGACATGTGAGAAGAAGGACAGTTCATTGTCCATAGTTACCCCAAGGTTACGAGCAGTGGCTGAAGGGGAGAGCAGAGAGTCATGAAGTGTTATTTGGAGATCTTGAGCTGGAGATAAATCACCTGGGATGACCAGCAGTTCTGTTTTGCTGGGGTTGAGTTTTAGTTGGTGAGCACTCATCCATGAAGATATGTCTGACAAGCATGCCAAGATCCGAGCAGAAGCTGTGGCATCTGATGAAGGGAAGGAAAAGATAAGTTGAGTGTCATCTGCATAGCAGTGGTAAGAAAACCCATGTGAGGATATGACTTTACCAATGGAGTGGGTATAAAGGGAGAAAAGGAGGGGACCAATTACCGAGCCTTGTGGGACACCAGTGGTGAGTCTGCACGGGGCAGATGTGGATCCCCTCCTTGTTACCTGGTATGAGCGACCTTCCAGGTAGGAAGCAAACCATTCCCATGCTGATAACGAGGCTCTTGAGGGTTGACAAGAGAGTCTTGTGGTTAACTGTGTCAAATGCTGTTAAAAGGTCCAGGAAGATAAGTACAGATGACAGCTTGGCTGACCGAGCAGCATGCAGTTTCTCAGAAACAGGAGAAACTGGAGAAACCAAAAGGGCCGTCTCTGTGGAATGTGCCACTTTGAACCCAGACTGGTTCGGATCATGGAGGTTGTTCTGTGAGAGATAGACAGACAGTTGGTTAAAAACAGTGCGTTCCAGAGATTTAAAAAGAAAGGAGAGAAGTGATACCGGTCTGTAGTTGTTGATGTCTGATGGATCCGGAGCAGGTTTCTTCAAGGTGGGGATGACCCTTGCTTGCTTGAAGGTAGTTGGTGTGGCAAGGGGGTTAAGTAGTGAGGCAGGGGGGTTAAATAGTGACTTACTTCCTAGGTAGACACCCAAGTATTTAAAACCACCTCTTTTCCACACCAGGACTCCTGGGAGTGTCAGCTCCCAACCTCCCCACTCCCCCACTAAAACTGCCACACTTTTTTCCCAGTTTACTTTCGCTGATGATAAAACACCAATGTCTTTTAAAACATTCACATCAGACTGGGATCGCACCATTACAGCCATGTCACCTGTATATACTGACAGGAAGGGTGAAGCATTAAGAGTGTGTAAAATTAAAACCAGAAAGACCATTTCTCTGATTTGTTAAAAGAGGTTAGATTGCTAGAGTGTACAGCATTCCTGATAGTAAACAGCCCTGCCTGATCCCTCTATACACTCTAAAGGGGGCACATAATCCACCATTTACCTTCAGCACAATCTCAATTTCAATGTACAACACCTTGATCATGGCTATGAAACCAGGGTTGAACCCAAAGCTTTCCAGCACCTTCCACAAGTATTCATGCTTAACCCGGTCAAAAGCCTTTTCCTGGTCTAGGAAAATCAGACCAATCTTTAAGCCCAATACCATGGAGACATCCAAAAATTCATGAATTAAGTATACATTGTCAAATATCGAACGCCTTGAAAAGCTTGACAGGGAGACCATCTGTACCTGGTGCCCACCTGTTCTCCATGCTCTGGAGAGCCTTCTGAAGCTCAACCAGTGTCAGCTCCCTGGCCAACACCCTTGCCACTGACTCTGTGAACTTTTGCAGGTCTCTGAGGAAACTCTTCTCCACCACCTGTTTCCCTTGACTTCTTTGTGCTATACAGATTCAAAGAGAAGCTGACTGTCTGCTGGCGAATTTCAGAAGGCTCTGACACAAGATCCCCTGATTCTGTTTACACAGCATGCATGAATCGTTTCTGTCCTTTTTTTTGTTCTAAAGTGAAGAAGAACTTAGAAGGAGCATCCATCTTAGTGACGCTTTTAAAACGTGAGCAGACCAGCGCCCCCTGTACTGCAGTGTCCAGCAGGTCGTTCATTTTGGCTTTTTTTTTATTTTTGAGGGCTTCAATATGCCCTCGATTTCCTGTGGCCTACAAATGCTGGAGTTCCACTATTTCTATCTCTAGAGCTTTTAGAGATCTGGAAATGTCTCTTGTGACATTGAGAGTGTACTGTTGACAGAATTCTTTGATTTGCACTTTAGTTACATCTCACCACTGCTGTAGGGGGTTAAAAGCTGCTTCTCCAGATTAAAACAATTCCATAAATAATAAAAGACTCCAAAATTAGCATCTTCTAAAATTGCAGTATTAAAATGCCAGTAGCTGCTCGTAGGTTTCATATTATTTTTACTGATTGTACACTGAACCATACAGTGGTCCGAGATGCCTACTGGAAAAATAAAACATTTTGTAAAATATGTCAGTTGATGCTTAAAACCATAAAATAGATCCAATCTCACCAGGGAGAGCGTGTTTTCAATGCAGTGGGCCCACGTGTACTGTCTCAGTTTCTTATTAAAATTTCTCCATATGTCACAGAGATCGAGAAGCTACATGAGGTTCTGCTTGATTTCTGCAGTGCTGCAGTTTATAACATTGTTGAGTTTGTTTAAAAAAAACTTATTCTCTCCACTGCACTTTTTAACTTTAAATGTTAACAGTTCCTGATAATACTGGGCGACATACACAATTTAAATATCTTTAAAAAGTAGACACTTGGTGTTTGATTTACTTTCATACAACAGTAAGGACACATAATAATCCATATCCTTCTCTTCTCTCTCTCTCTCTCTCTCTCTCTCTCTCTCTCTCTCTCTCTCTCAGTCGAGTTAAACATGCTCCTGAGGTTCCAGTGATCACTGTTCCTGCTCCTCTTCCATCCGCAGTTCTTCCCACTACAACATCGTATATCTACAATAAATTGACTTTCGGTTGCACCCAGATAAGGATGAGGTTCCCTCTTGAGTCTGGTTCCTTATTATCTGTGTAAAGTTGAAACATGAATTGAATAGTGAATATAAATTTCCTAAAATTCTAAAATCAAATTTTATGAAGATTTTCATAGCAAATGAGATTCCTACAAACATTTATCTGAGACTGTCTGATCCTTTTCTCCTCCCCCTGTTTGAGAGTCACCTGCTAAACTCAGGTGTTCATTCAGACGCTATTCATACAGTCTGCATAGAAATGACCTGCTGACCATTAAAGGCTTTTGTTCTACATGTTTGGATATTGATATTGAGTTGGTGTTCATACTGATGACCAGGTAGCAGACAAGCTCTTGTTTTACAGTCTTGACCATTCATATTGATGTGCGGCCATTTCAATCTCAACAACACACACACACACACACACACACACACACACACACACACTTTTCAAGCATTCCTCTTATAAAAACAAACAGGCAATAAAACCAATAAAATCGTATAAAACTATAAAGTGAGATTTATTGTAACTTACAAATGTAAAATCGCATCTCCATGTAGATCTCCAAGTCTCTGTTGTTACTCCGCCCCCATCCTCATCGCTGCTTTGTGCTAATCTCTGATAAAACAACTTTTTTGACTATTCATTTGTTTCTTTTTTTTTCTTTTTTTGTAAACAAAGTCCAGTTAGCACGAGCTATGAACAGCTGTTTGTGCAGAACCAAAAGCTGCATCACTTCCTGGTTCATCACAGCACGTGCTGCTTCGACCAGTAAGAGTTTGTAAATAGTAAAAAAACTAAGACTCACACATGGAGAATAAAATCCTCCCATATATCATTAGAATACTGCACTTATTGGCTACATTGTCTATCAATCATTTTGTTTCCATAATGCTACTGGCTGGAAATAAAAGGTTTGAAATGATCGGTGGTGCAGAATAAACGTCACCTGGGCACCTGCCTATAGATTGTAGACTGCAGCCCGAGATTGCACCTCTTCCTTTTTTTTTTTTTGTTTTTTAGTGTGTGTGGTCTCTTTTGTTTTGTAACACTATATTTTACCAGCCATATTTCTTTTTTTTACCAGCAAGATGTCGTTTTTTTATGCGAAAGTTATTCGAAAAACATTACACAGAACTTCAGGTGTTTTTTGTGTATAACAAAAGTATAACGATCTAACCATCTATATATACATACTATTGTTTGGTTGGAGCAAAAATGCTTTACGTCATGTTGTTCAGTGAAGCCTTATCGCCACCGGCTTGCTCATCAGGGACAAACTTACTTATAAAGAACATATTCACTTTTAATCACCACATTATCTGTGTAAAGCTGCCTTGAGACAATGTTCATTGTTAAAAGCGCTATACAAATAAAAATGAATTGAATTTAATTGAATTATCTTTCCTAATGCACCGGGATTTACATTTAAAGTGACATTTACATTGGGTGGGTGGATAAAACCATCTGTAATGCTTTGAGATCCCGCTCCGCTGCCTACAACACGGGGCTTGACACCGGGGACATGGACGAGTACAAGGCTACGTCGTACAGTGTTCGCAGAGCGGTGAAGGATGCAAAGTGGCGCTACGGGAGGAAACTGGAGTCACAGTTCCAACATGGTGGTTTTAGGAGCCTGTGGCAGGGACTAAGAACAATCACAGACTATAGAACACCATCTTCTTGAAGGGGGAATGTGGATGCTTCTCTGGCAGACGAGCTAAACATCTTTTATGCTCGCTTTGAGGCTGCAGCTAACCACGCTAGTGGCACAACCAGCATGAATGCAGAGAGAGCCGGAGAGGTAAACACGCTCACCATCTTGGAGCATGACTTGAGGAGGGCATTGAAGAGAGTGAATACCAGGAAGGCAGCAGGACCAGCTAGCACCGGTGTTTACAGAGATATTTAACCTTTTACTGTCTGTTGTCCCCTCATGCTTCAAACAGTCCACCATTGTTCCTGTCTCAAAGAAGCCCCAGCCCGCCTGCCTCAACGACTACCGCCCTGTAGCCTTGACCTCAGTAGTGATTGAGACTGGTCAGAGACGTCATCACTGCGACACTACCAGACACACTGGATCCTCTACAGTTTGCGTACCACCAGAACCACTCTACTGAGGACACCATCACAAATTTTCTACACACTACGATAAGGCACCTGGACTACAGAAAAGGGATTTATGCAAAGATCCTGTTTGTGGATTACAGTTTAGCGTTGAACACCATAATTCCTTCCACTCTCACCCTCAGCACTGGAGCTCCTCAGGGTTGTGTTCTGAGACCCCTGCTGTACTCACTGTACAGATATAATGACTGTGTGGCCACTTCCAACTCCAACAACAATGAGGAGACGGCCTACCTACAGGAGATTAAAAACCTGGAGAGATGGTGCCAGGAAAACAACCTTGAACGTCAGCAAGACTAAGGAGTTGATAGTGGACTTCAGCAGGAGCGGTCATACCAACCGCTAAACATCAACGGAACTCCTGTGGAGATTGTGGACGGTTTCCAGTACCTAGGTGTTCACATCACACAGGACCTGTCTTGGTCCTGTCACACCAACACCCTGGTGAAGAAGGCCCGGCAGCGTCTGTACCATCTGTGACACTTAAGGGACTTTAAACTTCCCTCTCAGGTGCTAAAGACTTTCTACACCTGCACCATTAAGAGCGTCCTGATGGGAACCTCCTGGTTCGGTACCAGCACCATGCAGGACAGGCGAGCCCTCCAGAGGGTGGTGCGTTCAGCTGAACATACTATCCATACCGAGCTCCCAAGTCCAGAGTTGTCACTTTAACTCTGGACTTGCACAGCACAGTGCAACTTTATACCACACCATACTGCACACAGACACTTTAAGGCCAATCACGTTAATCACTTTAATTTTTACTATTATACACATCTATGTATATACACATTTTCACATATATTTTATATAGTTTATGCTTTTTATTTGTCTACCTCCTTTTTTTTTTTTCTTTTCTTGGTTTTTTCTCATTCCATTCCCTTTATATTGCATTCCCTTTTATACTTGAATGCCGGACCATTGTTAAAAAGCATTTCACTGCATGTCGTACGCTGTATTACACATACAGCGTACGACATGCAGTGAAATGCTTTTTAACAATGGTATAAAATGACGAATAAAATTTTATTTTATTTGACATTTGTGGCATGTAGCAGACGCCCTTATCCAGAGCGATGTACAAAAGTGCTTTGTGTCTCTAGTAATGAATAAATCTACACTGGTACGCAAGATTACACACTTAATATAAATATAACTCTTGAATTCTACAAAGCAAACTTGGAAAGTGCTAATTTAAGTGTTTCAGGAAGATGAAGGACTTTACCTGTCGCTTGAAGATAGTCAGGGACTCCACTGTATGGACATCTAGGGGGCGTTCATTCCACCACCTCGGTGCCAGAACATAGAAGAGCCTTGAAGTGTACTTACCTCTCAGAAGGTGCTGGAGGATCTCAGCCTGGTGCAGTGTGAAGTGTGCTGAGGTCTCTGAGTTAAGATGGTGCTTACACACATTCAGGAAATACATTTGGTATACGCTTTTCATTGAAAAACAGTGATCTGAAATCGCTGCTTGAGGCTTAGACCTTTAAAATGATGTATAGTTTGTCATGGTTACACTTCTCCCTTTTTATTTAATCTATTGCTAAACATTAACACCTAAAAACAATGGGATATCGGTCACGCTGGCACGGCGCTGATCAAGTCAAGAGTCAAGAAGCTTTTTATCGTCATTTCAACCATATTTAGCTGACGCAGTACACAGTGAAATGAAACAACGTTCCTCCTGAACCCTGATGCTACATAAAACAACATAAAACAACAATCACAGAAACAGAAAAACACAGGGTTAAGGGCTAGTAAGTGTCCTCGCCACATAAAGTGTATGTGTGCAACCTGGTGCAAACAGTGCAAAAAGAACACAAGACAGTGCAAGACAACACACAGAACACAAAATAGCTCCGCCAGTAAACGTGTTGTAATGAGACAGTGAACAGTAGCAAAAAATGTAAACAAAATATTGTAAACAAAGTATTGTGCAAAAGAGCAAATAGCAGCAATCCAGAAAAGATGTGCAAAAACAGCATGTGACCAATGTATGGTAATGAAGTGATGTAGTGTGAGTGGTACTGAAGTCATGGATGTGCAAAGTGAGTACGAGTGTGTGTTGAGCCCGGGTTGTACAGATCAGACAGTCACAAAGTCACAAATGTCCATAGTAGAAGGGAGAGAGACACTGATGATTTTCTCAGCTGTCCTCACTATCCTCTGTAGGGTCTTGCGGGGGAGGGGGGGGGTGCTGGAGATGTTGTTTCCGATCCGGACTGACTGAGGTCTCCCAGTCAGGAAGTCCAGGATCCAGTTACAGAGAGAGGAGTTCAAGCCCAGTAGGCTCAGCTTCTCAATCAGGTGCTGAGGAATGACTGTGTTGAATGCTGAGCTGAAGTCTATGAACAGCATCCGTACATAAGGGTCCTTGTTGTCTAGGTGGGTGAGGGCCAGATGAAGGGTCGTGGAGATGGCATCGTCCGTGGATTGGTTTGGAGGATATGCAAACTGCATGGGGTCCAGTGCAGGTGAAAGCTGTGTCTTGACCTGCCTCATGACGAGCCTCAATGGGTGTGAGTGCGATGGGACAATAGTCATTGAGGCAGGAGACAGTAGAATTCTTCAGCACGGGAACTAAGGTCGTCGTCTTGAGGCACATGGGAACAATGGCGCTGCTCAGGGAGATGTTAAAGATGTCAGTGAAGACATCCACTAGCTGTTGTGCACATTCCCTGAGCACTCTGCCAGGAATGTTGTCAGGTCCAACAGACATCTGTGGGTTAACTCTGCATAGAGTTTTACTCACTTCAGCTGTGGTTAGACAGAGCACCTGGTCACTGGAAGGAGGGATGGTCTTCCTCACCACCATGTTGTTCGGCACCTTGAACCGGGCGTAGAAATCATTTAGCGCATCTGGGCGGGAGGTGTAGCGGTCACAAGCAGGTGATGTCGTCTTGTAGTTCGTGATCAGCTGGATGCCCTGACACATGTGCCGGGTGTCTCCGCTGTCCTGGAAGTGGCCGTGGATTCTCTTCACCTCTGATGGCACGAGACAGTTTGGCCCTTGCAGTCTTTAGGGCCGTCTTGTCCTCTGCTCTAAAGTCAAGTCAAATCAAGTCAAGTTTATTTCTATTGCTCTTTTCACAACAGACATTCTCTCAAAGCAGCTTTACAGAAATCAACAGTGAAGGTGAATGGTGTGTGTTTATCCCTGATGAGCAGCCGTGGTGACTGTGGCAAGGAAAAACTCCCTTAGATGTTATGAGGAAGAAACCTTGAGAGGAACCAGACTCAAAAGGGGAACCCATCCTCATTTGGGTGACATCAAGAGTTTGATCATAAATCTTTCAACAATACAGAACACTGGAGAGTGAGAACTAACATGAGCACTGGAGTATAAGATTATAATTGATGTTCTTTCTACAGTCTTTGGTATAAAACTAGGAGCTACTGAGCTCAACATTTGTGATCATCACAGATCCAGCACCAGCTTCTCCATGCCAGAGCCTTTACACACTCCAGGAGGTCCAATGTCAAACTCCACACATGTAGCGGGATCCAATTGGCACTGGTACGTCTCTAGATGGTTCAGGATGTTTGCGAGTTCAACATCTACTTCTTTTAGGTCCATAATCTTAAACACCGAAACACTGTCAGGAAGACTATTCCAGAGTTTGGGAGCTAAATGTGAGAATGTTCTACCACCTTTAGTGGACTTTGCTATTCTAGGAACTACTAGAAGCCCAGAGTTTTGAGATCTCAGGGAGCGTGGCGGATTGTAGCGTGTTAGAAGACTGGAGAGATACATGGAGATAAACCATTTAGTGTTTTATAAGTAAGAATCAGTAGTTTGTAGTGGATTTGAAACTTAACAGGAAGCCAGTGTAGGGATGAGAAGATTGGGGTTATGTGATCATATTTTCTTGCCCTTGTAAGAACTCTGGCTGCTGCATTCTAAACTCAATGAAGCTTGTTTATTAATGATGCAGGACATCCACCTAGTAACGCATTACAGTAGTCTATTCTGGAGGTCATGAACGCATGGACGCGCTTCTCTGCATCAGATATATACAACATGTTTCTTAACTTAGAAATATTTCTAAGGTGAAAGAAGGCTGTTTTTGTAACTTGGTTAATATGATATTTGAAAGTCAAGTTGCTCTAAAATAACTCCCAGGTCTTTTACCGTTGAACTAGTGGTTACAAAACATCCGTCTAAATGCAGGTTGAGATGCTGGAGCTTCTGTGTACTGTTTTTTTGGGCCGATGAGCAAAATCTCAGTCTTATCAAAATTTAAAAGTAGAATGTTATGGGTCATTCAATCTCTTATTTCCTTAACACACTCAGTTATCCGAGTTATTTGAGCGTATCGCCTGGTTTAGATGAGATATATAGCTGAGTATCATCAGCATAACAATGGAAGCTAATTCCATGCCTTCTGATAATATTTCCTAAGGGAAGCATGTATATTGTGAAGAGCAGGGGTCCAAGAACTGAACCTTGTGGCACACCATAGTTTACTAGCATTAGTCTGGATAGCTCTCCATTTAAATCTACGAAATGGTAACGATCAGACAGGTAGGATTTAAACCAGCTTAATGCCGGTCCCTGAATGCCGATGTAATTTTGTAATCGATCTAGGAGGAGATCATGGTCTATAGTGTCGAATGCAGCACTAAGATCTAGTAAAACCAACAGCGAGATGAAGCCTTGGTCTGAAGCTAAAAACAGGTCATTAGTGATTTTAACTAGAGCAGTTTCTGTGCTATGATGGAGCCTGAAACCTGACTGAAATTCTTCAAAGATATTGTTCTCTTGCAGGTAGGAACATAACTGGGCAGCGACAATCTTTTCTAAAATCTTAGACATAAATGGGAGATTTGAAATGGGTCTGTTATTCGATAACGTGTTTGGATCCAGATTAGGTTTTTTAATGAGGGGCTTAATAACTGCTAACTTGAGGGATTTAGGGACGTGTCCTAAAGATAGTGAAGAGTTAATAATATTCAGAAGAGGTTCACCAGTTGTATATAACACTTCCTTTAGTAGATGAGTTGGAATGGGATCTAACTGACATGTTGTCGATTTAGCTTTGGCAATAACATTATACAGCTCTTCCTGTCCTATACATGTAAAACAGTGGAGTTGAAGGTAACACTGTCTCAGGAGATGCTGTCAGAGGTTGAACTGCCAAATTGTTTTTCTAATGTTATCTATTTTTTCAGTGAAGAAAATCATAAAGTCGTCACTACTAAACTGTGATGGAACACAATTTTCAGAGCCCTGATTTGTAGTTAGTTTAGCTACAGTACTGAAAAGGAACCTGGGATTGTTTTTGTTATTTTCTATAAGTTTGCTCAGATGTTCAGCTCTAGCAGCTTTTAGCGCCTGTCTGTAGCTGAGCATACTGTCTTTATACGCAATTCTAAATACCTCCAATTTAGTTTTCCTCCATTTTCTCTCCAGATTACGTGCTGTTCCCTTGAGGGCATGCGTATGAAACATGGTGAAACAAGGCTAATCTGCTCTACCGGTAGTGTGTACAGTATAAGATCTATTTTACAAGCTCTTGTTTTACAGTCATGACCATTCATATTGATGTGCGGCCATTCCAATCTCAACACACACACACACACACACACACACACACACACACACACACACACACACACAGAGACACTTACTTTTCAAGCATTTCTCTTATAAAAACAAACAGGCAATAAAACCAATAAAATCATATAAAGCTATAAGAGGAGATTTATTGTAATTTGCTTTTTTGCAAATTTCAGATAAAACAACTTATTTGATTTTTCCTTGTTTTCTTTGTTTTTTGTAAACAAAGTCCAGTTAGCACGAGCTATAAACAGCTGTTTATGTTGACCTGAGAGCAGCATCACTTCCTGGTTCGTCACTACGCACTTGGTTATAAAGAATAATAAAAGTAAGCCTCACACACGTGGAGAATAAAATCCTCCCATATATTGTTACAATCCTGCACTTATTGGCTACATTTTCCATCAGTCATTTTGTTTCCATAATGTTACTGACTGGAAATAAAAGGTTTGAAATGAGAGGCGGAGCCTGCAGAGAGAGAGAGAGAGAGAGAGAGAGAGGGCTCCACCCAAGATTTATACTCTTTTACTTTTTTATAATTTTTTTTTTTTTTGTGGTCTCAACAGTTTTGTAACACTATATTCTACTAGCCATATTTGTTTTTTGTCACCAAGATTTTTTTATGTGAAAGGTTTTCTGAAATATATAAACACAAACACCAGCCGAAGTTCTGTGACGTAAACAAAGGAATAAACATCTAAATAACAACACTATTGTTTGTTTGGAGCAGAAATGCTTTACAGCATGTTGTTCACTGGACCCTCGTCTTTCCTAATAAAGCGGATTATCAGCCGTGGATGTGTGTGTGTATCGTTATTACAATAATAATGTGTGTAGTGCAGTTTTTTATGCATGTTGTTGTTGTGTACTGCTCACACACATTCAGCAAATACATTCAGTATAGGTTTTCCATTAAAACATAGTGATCTGAAATCGCTGCTTGAGGCTGAGAGCTTTAGAATGATGTATAGTCATGGTTACTCTTCTCCCTTTTTATTTCATCTATTGCTAAACATTAACACCTGAGAACCCTGGGATATTTGTTGCGCTCACACAACCCAGAAGCCTAAGAGGTTAAAAGCCATAATCCTGTAACCTTCACTTTATTTCCTCTTCAATGCCATCGCCTCAGAACCATTTCTGTACTTCTTAATGACGTCCACGCGTCTCTGCACTGTTACTGCCTTATATGTATTCACTGTACACATGCTTACATATAAATCACCTGCTGTAAATATGATACATGTTTATCTGCACTTTTGCACGATTGCTACTTTTTGCACTTCTGGTAGATGCCAAACTGCATTTCGTTGCTGTGTACCTGCACAATGCAATGACAATAAAGATCTATCGATCGATCTATCTATCGCCTGCACCTTTTGATCTAAGTAGGCGTGGAGGATCTTATTGGTACAGAAGTTCACTCAGATACTGCGGCGTGAGAGCGTTAAGTGCTTTTAGTTCTTATAAACCCCACAGTTATGGAACAACCTTCCAATCAGTGTTCGGGACTCAGACACAGTCTCAGTGTTCAAGTCGAGGCTGAACACATATTTATTTAGTGGAGTCTTTAGTCAGTAGGTGTTTGTGAGGTAAAGGAGCAGATCTGGAGGGATCATGGATATGGAGTGTTTGGTGAACTGGGATATTTGGATGCTGTCGTCTCCTCACTCTCACACGTTCACTCAGGTTTGTTGATGGTGGTGTGGTGGGTCGTCTCTTATCCCAGAGATCCTCATGTCTGTGTTTCCTTCTGCTTCTCCATTTTAGTTCTGCTGCCAGAGTGAATCTCACCAGAGTCCAAACTGCACAGTGACATTAACTTTCATACACCAATCAGGAGACTTAATAATCCATATCCTTCCCTTCCTGTCACCCTCTTCTCTCTCTCTCTCTCTCTCTCTCTCTCCCTCACAACCCTCTTCTCTCTCTCTCTCTCTCTCTCTCTCTCTCGATCAAATTAAAGATGCTCCTGGGCTTCCAGTGATCACTGTTCCTGCTCCTCTTTCATCCGGGGATCTTCCCACTTCGTCCTGGTCTGCCTCTGGATGATGTTCTCTTTGTTTGGAGGCGACTCTGTGTAGCTGGAGATGTTTCTCATCAACGCCTTGGGTGATTCCATGAAATTCCGGAGTAAGAACAGGAGCTTTGAGAATGGATTTGGACTGTAGTTAATATCTACAGTCTGCTACACTGACTCAGGACTACACTTTGCTCTGATCTCCATCACTGCACCTCAACATCGTTTATCTGTAATAAATGGACATTCGGTGGAACCCAGATGAGGATGAGGTTCACTCTTGAGTCTGGTTCCTCTCAAGGTTTCTTCCTTCTGCATCTCAGTGAGTTTTTCCTTCACCACAGTCTCCACCGACTTGTTCATCAGGGACAAACTTACACTTATAAACAACATCTTCATTTTTATCTCCACATGATCTGTGTAAAGCTGCTCTGAGACCATGTTCATTATTAAAAACTCAACACAAATAAACATGAACTGAACTGAATGTGAATGAGTGTGTGTGTGTGTGTGTGTGTGTGTAGAGCTGTAAACCAATGATTCCGAGACTTAGTACTGAACAGAAAGCAAAAAAGGAATGTTTTATTCTCCATCACTTCTTGTCATGTCTCATTAACAAAACATATGACATCAGTATTAATGCTCTTAACACTAATCAGAACAATAAATAAAAAGTAACTAATGTAAACAAAAAAACAGGCTGTAAGTCATTCTGCTCCTGCATCATCAGCAGCTGGTTCATACTGCAGCAACTGTTGAGAAACACACACACACACACACACACACACACACACACACACACACACACACACACACACACACACACACACACACACACACACACACACACGGAGAGAGAGACACAGAGAGAGCGGGTTGAGTGTGGATGTAACAGGAGTAGAAGAGTACAGTCAGTGAGTCTCTGACGCCACCTTGTGGCAAACTGAAATACCGCCGATGGCCATATCACCTCCTGTTACTTAGTTGTTAATGTTGTGACCATGTGAATTAGAAATGATCTATTTCCTGTTCTTGAGAACTGCATAATCAACACCTCTCAAACAACCCCAGCCTCTGCATTCCTAATCAAACCTGCCTGCTCTAACCAGGAAGAGGACTGCTGTACAGGAGGTCCAGATCCAAGTGTGTGTGTGTGTGTGTGTGTGTGAGAGAAGCTGCTTGGTAAATTAACTCATTAAGTAATATTTTAAAGTTGAATGGGCCAGGGTTATGTTTATATCTGAAGGAGATGGTGATTTTCCTCACCCGGTTCCTGAGCTCACGGTTCTCCTCCTGTAGCAGGTCATATTTCTGCTGCAGTTCCTCTAGGTTCCCTTGGAGAACCTCCACCTGGCTGGATTCTGGATCTCCTGCAGACAGGTGCTGCTTTATAAACCTAACAAATACTCACTAAGGATCAACAACCAGACGGATGGACACAATTAGTTCTCTCCAGAATCCTTACACCTTATAGTGTGTGTGTGTGTGTGTGTGTGTGTGTGTGTTTGTGTGTGTGTGTGTTACAGAAACTAGTGAAAGATACTCCAAGGCATTGCTGGGTTTATCTGACTCCTCGTATAAGGCCACCAGCACTGTGGAAGTGAACAGGAGAAGAAGATTAGAGGTGGACATGTGAAGTTCAGGAGATATCATCATTAGAAGCACACACCATTAGTGAGACTGTCCAGAACCCCTGCCTTTTCCAGGTACCTCCTGAACTGCTCACGCTTCGACTCTGAGGCCTGGAAAACACACACACACACACACACACACACATAGGGTCAGGAGAACATCTACCATCTACACCATGAATTTGTTTACTAAAATAACTAATACAGTTAAACTAATAATTATATACATTGTGTGGAAGTGGGTGATATATTTATAGTAAAATAAAGGAGTGTGTGTGATTAAATAATAAATCAAACTTGTGTTTATAACCGGTAGCGGAGCCGCAGGGACGCGCACGCGCTGGTCTCCATTAGCATGTAGCAGCATGCTAACAGAAGCAGCGCCGGGACTGTATCGTGCGCGTGCAGACAAACTGAATACCGCGCAAAAAAACAGTCCCTGCAGCGCAGCACGACTCCACCCACACATACCGACTGTAAATAAAACACACTTACTCTGTAATGCGCCATTTCAACTTCTCTACAACTTAGCGCTTAGCTCCGGGTTTTCTACTGAACAACTTTCTCCGTGGCGCATGCGCACTGAGCGCGACACTACTGTGCGTTCACGGAAGACAACACGCGGTTGCCGTGGTTACTGCGTGACCAATCAGATGCGCGTACAGTCACCACGTCAGTTTGCAGCCGCTGAAGCATTTTTATTTGTATTTTTTATTTTTTTAATTAATGCCAAAAGAACAAGCGGTATTACATATTCATGTTAAATTAACACTTATTTACAGGGAGAAAATAAATAAATAAAAGTAATAATAAAAAATTATAATAAATAAACAAAACACTGTAAATAAAAAAGAAAATGACATAAATTTCAAAGTTTTCAGAGCAGTACATGTTTTCAGTGTTTTTTTGTTTCTTTTTTTTTTCAAGAGATTCATATACAAATTGAAGTCATTAATAAAATGGGAAAAGTTTGGTCTACATTGAGCCCACTTTTTCTTATGAATATGGAATTTTCCTAATAAAACAAGCAAATGTATAATATATTATTGTTCACAATTCAAGTTTTTACGTTCTGTATAAAACAGCACATCAAATATACATATTTCTATCCCACTTAAATTTTTTTTTATTAATATAGAATTCTATATCTTTCCAAAATAACCTTGAGTAAATACAATGAAAAAAAAAAAATGGTGCAAAATGGTTTCTTTTTCTTGACCACAGAATTCACAGAAAAATGAAATATTCAGCTTAAATCTTTCCAAAACATGCTTAGCAGGATCAATTCCATGGAGTATTCTGCAAGACACTTCCTTAATTTTGTTATTTATACAAAACCTGTTTGGCAGTTTCCATACTTTAACCCAAGAAATATAACCAAATAAAGAAGAGCAAAAAGAAAAGCAAAAAGAGTGTGCTGCAGGTAAAGATACAGAACGGAGAGCATTCCTTATTATCTTATTACAACACTGTTGTTTTAAAACATCAACATTCTCAATAAAAATGCTCTTACACGGATTAACCACGTCGATTCCTTCTAAAATATAGTTTTTTAGAAGTATTGTCACACTCTTTGGAATTGCGTCAATAACAACAGCAAATTCTCCCGGTTTAACTGGTAATTGAAATTTTTGAAGAAATTCACTATATGACAACAAGTAACCATGAGAATTAAATAAGTGTCTTACTATAAGAATACCTTCATTAAACCAAGTATGATAATATAAAGATTTGTTTTTAAATAATATATCTTTGTTATTCCATATGAAACAGTTGTGGGGTGAAAAATTGTGCTTATACACCAATCTCCATGCTAGCAGGGCTTGTCTGTGAAAACCGGCCAATTTAACAGGAATTTTATCCACAGAAAATTTAAATTTCAACAAAAAATCAATGCCCCCCAGACTCTTAAACATATAATTAGAAAATACATTCCAAGGACCATCTCTATTCTTCATAAACTCTATTAACCATTTAATTTTAAATGTGCCATTATGAGTATTATAATCTAAGACCTCTAATCCCCCCTGCTCTTTAGGATTACAAATGATCTCTTTTTTTTTTAAATAATGTGTTTTTTCCCTCCAAATAAAGTTATAAAGAATTTGATCTGGATCCTTAATAATCATGGAAGGAACTTCTAATGATAATGATGTATACACAGATCTAAATATACCTTCTGCCTTTGATAATAAAACCCTCCCAAATATTGAGAGGTCCCGCATTAACCACAAATTAAATCTCTTCTTAGTTTTCTCAATAATTGGCTCAAAATTTAACTGACTCCTTTGCTTTTCATTTTTACAAATTATTACACCCAAATTCGTTAGCGGATGTTTAACTGGAATATTGTCTATTTTCTTTAAGGGGAAATAATACAGATTTATTTAAATTAATTTTAAGGCCTGAAACAGCAGTGAATTCCTCCATATATTTAATTATTTTTGGAACTTCAAATTTGTTTTTCAAAAAAACTGCAGTGTCGTCTGCAAACTGACTACGTTTAAATTGTACACCTGAAGCTGTGATACCATCGAATTGATTTCTCTTTATGTGTGATGCTAAAACTTGAGTGACTAACAAAAATAAAAAAGGAGAGAGGGGGCATCCCTGCCTAATGCCACGATCAATATTAAATCTTTGTAAGGTAGCATGAGCAAATCATCCTCAATAAAGTGGTTATAGTCAATCATATCTAAAACTAGTCTAATGTTATTCCTAATATGACGTCTAAACCTTGCTTCAGTCTCCTAGCAAAAATCATTGCAAACAGTTTACTATCGATATTTAACAAACTAATAGGCCTCCAATTTTTAATGACTAACTTGTCTTTATTAGGTTTGGGAATCAATGTTATAACTCCTTGTTTTACTGAAACCAGCAATTCACCATTTTGTAGAGCTTCTACAAATACTAACAACAAAAAGGGTGAAAGTTCTTTAGCAAAAGTTTTATAAAATTCTCCATTTAGTCCGTCGTTGCCTGGAGATTTGTTAGTCTTTAATAAGTTAATGCACTCTCTCACCTCTTTGATATCTATTTCTTTATCACAAATATTCTGAAAGATCTGGTTTATTTTTTTGGCATCACTCACCAAGCTATTTAGAAAAGTATCAATGCCGGAAGAGGCTGATACGGGGGAATACAAATTACTAAAAAACTGTGCAACATACAGTGAGGAAAATTATTTAGTATTTATAAAGTATTTGAACACGCTGCTATTTTGCAAGTTCTCCCACTTAGAAATCATGGAGGGTCTGAAATTGTCATCGTAGGTGCATGTCCACTGTGAGAGACATAATCTAAAAGAAAAATCCAGAAATCACAATGTATGATTTTTTAACTATTTATTTGTATGATGCAGCTGCAAATAAGTATTTGAACACCTGAGAAAGTCAATGTTAATATTTGGTACAGGAGCCTTTGTTTGCAATTACAGAGGTCAAACGTTTCCTGTAGTTTTGCACCAGGTTTGCACACACTGCAGGAGGGATTTTGGCTCACTCCTCCACACAGATCTTCTCTAGATCAGTCAGGTTTCTGGCCTGTCGCTGAGAAACACGGAGTTTGAGCTCCCTCCAAAGATTCTCTATTGGGTTTAGTTCTGGAGACTGGCTAGGCCACGCCAGAACCTTGATATGCTTCTTACAGAGCCACTCCTTGGTTATCCTGGCTGTGTGCTTCGGGTCATTGTCATGTTGGAAGACCCAGCCTCGACCCATCTTCAATGCTCTAACTGAGGAAAGGAGGTTGTTCCCCAAAATCTCGCAATACATGGCCCCGGTCATCCTCTCCTTAATACAGTGCAGTCGCCCTGTCCCATGTGCAGAAAAACACCCCCAAAGCATGATGCTACCACCCCCATGCTTCACAGTAGGGATGGTGTTCTTGGGATGGTACTCATCATTCTTCTTCCTCCAAACACGTTTAGTGGAATTCTGACCCAAAAGTTCTATTTTGGTCTCATCTGACCACATGACTTTCTCCCATGACTCCTCTGGATCATCCAAATGGTCATTGGCAAACTTAAGATGTGCCTGGACATGTGCTGGTTTAAGCAGGGGAACCTTCCGTGCCATGCATGATTTCAAACCATGACGTCTTAGTGTATTACCAACAGTAACCTTGGAAACGGTGATCCCAGCTCTTTTCAGGTCATTGACCAGCTCCTCCCGTGTAGTTCTGGGCTGATTTCTCACCTTCCTTAGGATCATTGAGATCCCACGAGGTGAGATCTTGCATGGAGCCCCAGTCCGAGGGAGATTAACAGTCATGTTTAGCTTCTTCCATTTTCTAATGATTGCTCCAACAGTGGACCTTTTTTCACCAAGCTGCTTGGCAATTTCCCCGTAGCCCTTTCCAGCCTTGTGGAGGTGTACAATTTTGTCTCTGGTGTCTTTGGACAGCTCTAGGGTTAGGGTTAGGGTTAGGGTTAGGGTTAAGTGGGAGAACTTGCAAAATTGCAGGGTGTTCAAATACTTATTTTCCTCACTGTATTTCGAGATAATTGAGAAATTATCTACTAATTTATTGTTAATCCTTAATTTTGAAATTGAGGAAAAAACACTGTTTCTTTTTTCAAGGCCGAAAAAATATTTCATATTTTTTCCCCCTTTTTCTAGCCATTTAAGCCTGGTTCTGATAATTGCCCCCCGAGATTTATCCTCAGAAATTGTATCTAATTTTTGTAAATCACAATCAGTAAAAGCTTCCTTTTTTTTCTATATAAACTAAAATTTCCTTTAATAATGAATTTTTCTTTAATTTTTTTATTTTTTGATTGCAATTTTCCTTCTTTGATAAATGCAGTTCTAATGTCAAACTTCAATAATTCCAATACTTTCCATACGTTTTTTCTAAATCTGCAGTTCTCCTATATTTTTCAATAATACCTTTAATATTTTCCTTTAAACCTTCATTTTCAAGTAAACTATTATTTAATTTCAAATAACCGCTATGTTTTTTGACTGATTTACCTTGTACCATATTTATTTTAATAAATATTCCTTTATGATCTGTCATTATTTGAGGTTCTATCAATACAGAGGTCACATTATTAGGTAAATCATTAGACAC
This sequence comes from Silurus lanzhouensis, assembly GCA_039877035.1. Classification (NCBI taxonomy): domain Eukaryota; kingdom Metazoa; phylum Chordata; class Actinopteri; order Siluriformes; family Siluridae; genus Silurus; species Silurus lanzhouensis. Next base: position 136,246 of record JBCEWE010000408.1, on the reverse strand, counting down.
TAACCAATAGTCAATACGAGAATGAAGTGATGAGTCCTTATTACTCCATGTATATTCTTTCCTGTCTGGATACGTATAACACCAAACATCAGTAAGGCCCAGTCTTAAACATACACCAACCGACTCACTAGAAGGGCCTGGTCTAGCTTTATGAGGCCATCTATCAATAGTTTCATTAAACACAGTATTGAAATCCCCTCCCCAAATAAACCTGGCTGAAGGATATAGACCAATAAAATGCTGTATCCTAGATTCAATTTCCGAAAAAAATTTACCGTTGTTTTTTTTTGTTATTAGTGGCATAACAATTGACTAACACAAATTGTTCATTATCTTTATCTAACACAAGTAATATCCATCTACCACCATCATCTTTTTCGCCATGTAATATTTGCCCTGTAAATTTATCTTGTAAAATAGCGCCACCTGCTGAGCAGTTGCTGCCAAATGACAACCAAATCTCTTTTCCCCACTGATTTTTCCAAAACCCAACATCTGAAGGACATGCATGCGTTTCCTGAATTAAACAAAAATCAACATATTTCTTTTTGCAATACAAAAATAAAGCTTTTCTCTTCACGATATCACGAATACCTCTGGCATTAATAGAAAATAAAGAAAGAGACATAAATGTTTAAATGATTACTTCAAAAAAAGAACTACAAGAGTCAATTAACGTCTTAACTGTAAACTATTACATAACAGGATTCTCACAAATAACACCCAAAAAATTCTTGCTAAACTATGCATATATTTCGTTCCGAACAAAGATCATTATATTATTATTAACAATGCTACCGATTTCAGACTGCAGCGAGCCGATCAAAATTATGTAGCTCTATTATCATCTTCAGGACGAATCTCTCTACCATCGACGAAAGCCCTCCCTCCGCTGAAATACGCATTTTTGCCTTCTTTCCTTGCTCTCTCCACAGTCAGGCCAAAGTTGATTCCGTGCTTCTCTGTCGAAAGCAGTCAGGTCCTCCTTAAACCACAGCCTCTTCGTGAATAGATACTCGTTGTTCTTTGAGTCTCTCCAAATTAAATCTCTAGCTGTGCGAGAAATGAATCTTATGTTTACTTACTTTGATTAGCAGATGAGTCAACAACATATTTCTGTCTTTTGGGAGGCTGATTTTTGCTTGGTGTAGTTCGGCAAGAATTATAATTTCCTCTGCTTTTAACTTTACAGGCATAAGAGTGAGTATCGTTAAAACCTCTCTTCTCCTTTACAGCATTGACCTCCATCTCTGTGCCAAGATCCTCCGCCATTTCGCTGAGTTACGTAGCGTAATTGTTGATGATTTACTATTATCAAGTCGTGCTATTCCAACATCAATATTAATCAAATTCTGCAACTATAAGCAACATATAGATAGAATTTACCAACTTTATACTATTTGCATATTCATTTGTGAGAAATACCCGAATTGTTCATCAGCTCACAAGGCCACGACTTTCCACGGCGCCATCTTGCCCCGCCGCTGTAGCATTTAGATTTAGTGCCGAAGTCATAATTACGTCATCGCGCCGGCTGGAGGCGGCCAATACAAATCAGCACAGAGTCAGAATCAGAGTCAGAATCAGAGTCAGAATCAGAGTCAGAATCAGAATCAGAGTCGATACACAAGGAAAACAAATGCCATGTGTTGGTGGCAGAATCGACGGAGTACATGTTAAAAATAGAAATTTCACATCTTCTTTTTAAGGCTGCTCCTGTGAGAGGTCACCACAGCGGATTATCCGTCTCAGCACTACACATACCTACTGAAATGGCAATGAAAAATTAAAATATTGGGATTGATGGGAATTTTCAAGGAATTAAGGGGAATAAATGGGAAATTTGGGGAATTGTATACAAATTGTATCAAATACAAAAATACAGTGGTAATTTAAATATTAGTAAAAGAGAACACAAGTGAACAACATGCAGTTTTTAAATAAAGGTTTTAATTATTGAGGGGAAAAAAAATCCAAAACTACATTGCCCTGTGTGAAAAAGTGTTTGCCCCCTAAACTTAGTAACTGGTTGGGCCTTTAGCAGCAACAACTGCAATTAAGCGTGTGTGATAACTTACACTGAGTCTGTTTCTGCGATGTGGAGGAATTTTGTTCCACTCATCTCTGCTGAATTGTTGTAATTCAGCCACATTGTAGGGATTTCCAGCATGAACCCCCTTTTTAAGGTCATGCCACAGCATCTCAATAGGATTCAGGTCAGGTGCTAGTTAAGGTGGTAAATGACTGTTATTGGCCTCTGATCAGGGTTTTGTCTCTTTACTTGTTTTGCTCGACCTCAGTGCAGCTTTTTACACCATTGATCATAATCTCCTGCTTGCTGGACTTGAGAATGTTGTAGGAATAAAGGGAACAGCTCTCTCTTGGCTCAGGTCTTATTTGACTGATCGCTATCAGTTTGTGGATGTAAATGGTGAGTTCTCCACACTCTATGAGGTAACGTTTGGTTTTCCACAAGCATCTGTCTTAGGCCCACTGCTTTTCTCTGTATATATGCTGCCTCTTGGTAAAATTATTCATAAACATGGTATTCGCTTCCATTGCTTTGCTGATGACACACAGCTGTATATTTCAGCAAAGCCAGATGAGAGAGATCAGCTAAACAGTGTTGAGAAGTGTGTAAAGGACATTAGACAGTGGATGCTTAATAATTTTCTTCTGCTCAACTCAGATAAGACGGAAGTACTTTTACTAGGACCACATGCAGCTAGAAGTAAACTTTTAAAGACCTTGGTGTGATTATTGACCCGAGTCTTTCCTTTGAGTCTCACGTGAATAATATCACCAGGATCTCCTTCTTTCACCTTAGAAATATTGCTAAAATTAGAAATATGATGTCGTTACAGGATGCAGAAAAATTAGTTGATGCTTTTGTAACATCTAGATTAGACTACTGTAACGCTTTACTGTCTGGGTGTTGGAGGAAGTGCAGAAATAAGCTTCAGTTAGTTCAGAATGCAGCAGCAAGAGTCCTCACTAGATCTAGAAAATATGATCACATCAGCCCTGTTTTAATCATCTACACTGCTCCCAATTCCATCTCACACTGATTATAAAATACTACTACTGACGTATAAAGCACTTAACGCTCTCACACCGCAGTATCTGAGTGAACTTCTGTACCAGGATGATCCTCCACGCCTACTTAGATCAAAAGGTGCAGGCTATTTGTTGGTACCTCAAATAATGAAGACTCCAGCAGGGGGCAGATGTTTCTCTTATAAACCCCACAGTTATGGAACAACCTTCCAATCAGTGTTCGGGACTCAGACACAGTCTCAGTGTTCAAGTCGAGGCTGAACACATATTTATTTAGTGGAGTCTTTAGTCAGTAGGTGTTTGTGAGGTAAAGGAGCAGATCTGGAGGGATCATGGATATGGAGTGTTTGGTGAACTGGGATATTTGGATGCTGTCGTCTCCTCACTCTCACACGTTCACTCAGGTTTGTTGATGGTGGTGTGGTGGGTCGTCTCTTATCCCAGAGATCCTCATGTCTGTGTTTCCTTCTGCTTCTGCCTTTTAGTTCTGCTGCCAGAGTGAATCTCACCAGAGTCCAAACTGCACAGTGACATTAACTTTCATACACCAATCAGGAGACTTAATAATCCATATCCTTCCCTTCCTGTCATCCTCTCTCTCTCTCTCTCTCTCTCTCTCTCTCTCTCTCACTCCTCTTCTCTCTCTCTCTCTCTCTCTCTCACTCCTCTTCTCTCTCTCTCTCTCTCTCTCTCTCTCTCTCTCTCTCTCTCTCTCTCTCTCTCTCTCTATCTATCTCTCCCTGTCACCCCTCTTTTTCTCTCAGTTGAGTAAAACATGCTTCTGAGGTTCTGTCCACTTCGTCCTGGTCTGCCTCTGGATGATGTTCTCTTCGATTGGAGGCGACTCTGTACAGCTGGAGATGTTTCTCATTAATACCCATGAAATCCTGGAGTAAGAACAGGAGCTTTGAGGATGGATTTGGACTGTAGTCAACAGTCTGCTACACTGACTCAGGACTACAGTTTGCTTTGATTTCCATCACTGCACCTCAACATTGTTTATCATCGGTGGCACCCAGATGAGGAAGAGGTTCCCTCTTGAGTCTGGTTCCTCTCAAGGTTCCTTCCTTCTGCATCTCAGGGAGTTTTTCCTTCACCACAGTCTCCACCGACTTGTTCATCAGGGACAAACTTACACTTATAAACAACATCTTCATTTTTATCTCCACATCATCTGTGTAAAGCTGCTCTGAGACCATGTTCATTATTAAAAGCTCATTACAAATAAACGTGAATTAAATTGAACTAATAACAAACATACAATTGCATTAAGCATCAATGTTTGTCCATGACCATGTTTATTAGAGTATTAAAACCATAAAAAGTATAAATTTAAGGTACATTTAGAACAGATACAAATTATTAAGTTGTAATTAACCGTGAGTTAACTCATGACAATCATGATTCTTCCTCTTCTTCCTCTTCTTCTTCTTTCAGCTGCTCCCATTAGGGGGCGCCACAGCGGATCATCTGTCTCCGTACCCCCCTGTCCTCTACATCTGCCTCTTTTACACCAACTACCAGCATGTCTTCTCTCACCACATCCATAAACCTCCTTCTTGGTCTTCCTCTTTTCCTCCTTCCTGGTGGCTCCATCCTCAGAATTCTCCTACTGATATACCCCATGTCCCTCCTCTGCACATGTCCAAACCATCTCAATCTCACCTCCCTCACCTTGTCTCCAAAACGTCCTACATGTGCTGTCCCTCTAATAAACTCATTTCTAATCCAGTCCATCGTCGTCACTCCCAACGAACATCTCAACATCTTCAGCTCTGCTACCTCCAGCTCCACCTCCTGTCTTTTACTTAATGCCACTGTCTCTAATCCATACAACATCTCAGGTCTCACCACAGTCCAATAAACTTTCCCTTTCACTCTCACAGATACTCTACTATCACAAATCACTCCTGCTATCACTCTTCTCCACCCACTCCACCCTGCCTGCACTCTTTTCTTCACTTCTCTAACACACTCTCCATTACTCTGCACTGTTGACCCCAGGTACCTGAACTCCTCCACCTTCTCCAGGATCTTCTCCATCTGCTCCCTACTTTCACCATAATTGGTGAGATTAAACATTTTAATTGATTGACAGCCCTAATATTAATATGATGAGGTTTAGTTACCAGCGTGACACTAAAACAGATGGTAATAATGAAATGAAACCTTTTACTGAAAAACATTTCAGAGCCCAAACTTCTTTACTTTAACTTGAGTAATAAAGTGCAGTTAGAACTTCAACTTTTACCCAAGTCTTTTTTAACATGAATATCTGCACTTCTGCTTAAGTGAAAGATGTGTGTACTTTTGCCATCTTGGGAAGTTCTGGAGTTCTTCCTTTAGCTGTGTGACCAGCCGTAAGGATCTCAGTCCCATCACCTCTTTCAGTTCTTCAGCTGATTTCCTGCCTCCCATGCTTGCAGCTGCCCGAGCTTTACGATGACGTTCCTCAGTAAGTATGTTTGTATATTCACTGAGGACAGCAATCTGGATGAGATCATCGGGTTGAAGAACAGAGGTTCTTCGGGTGCCCATTGTTCTAGCATGTCTATGTTTCTTTCAATAATTACCACCTTCTTCTTTCAGGTGAGTACCATTTATTTGTAGAATGGCAGAGGTGGGAGTAAGTCACCAAATGAAAGTCTCAAGTCAAGTCCAAGTCTTAACATTGCAAGTCAAAGTCAAGTCAAGTCATTCTGTTGTAAGGGTCAAGTCAAGTCAAGTCATACTCTTTGTCAAGTCAAGTCAAGTCGCAACTTAATCATCAAGTCATACCAAGTCGCACACAGATTTGTTTGACACATTTTTTTAACTCAGGGACTTTTATTACTTATTTAGACACAGAGGGCTGATGATGGGTTACAAAAATAAATAAATTAACTTGTGTGTAATAAAATATCGTTAAGAAGCACTTTAAATGCTCTAAAATAAAAATAAATTAAATAAACAAGTAAACAAGAATTAATTGTAAGTTTTTTAGACAGTAGAATGTGCTGATGTTCCCTTCTCAGGAGGAGTCAGAACTACAGTTAAACTGGATCATTTCTATCTATGAATACTCTGATGTATCTGTGTAAACATGGAGTGAACAGTCACATGTCCCCATCTCAACATATAGTAATAATAATACCTATAATTGTAAAGTATACTCTGTCATCTCATCAGACACCAAACAATGGGTTGCATACTCAAAGTAGAATATCAATATCAGAAAAAAAAAATCTTACTGTACAAGTGAGGCAGTGGTTTTTAAAAGGTGATGAACCCAACATTGTTTGCTCTGTTAAGAGTTATCCACAAACTATTATGATCATGTTACTCTAGGGCTTTTCATTAATTTTCTAATATCTTTAATAATGTAAAAAAAATAAAACTATCAGGTCATGCCCCAGTATTTATGGAGAAATTTACCCTACATCAAACCAGATTTATATATTTGGCCATAACAACTTTAACCCTTGACCACTTCAATGTTAAACTGTGATGTTTGGACAGTTTAAAATAATGCCAATGTGAAGGCAAATTACAGTGAATTGCATTTGCAAAAAATCAAACTGGCCATGTACGCGTAATCTCTAAACCCGAACTTTATTATCCTCGGGGGTGGGGCTGGTGTTGTTGCAGTGTACATGTTGTCTTGTCCGCGGAGGGATCTGCTGTTTTGGCAGGCGGCAAGCGGCTTCCGGATAGCGTCTAGCGGTTTACGCATGCGGAAGAGTGGATTGGGTTCGCCGACTTATAAAAATATATAGTCCATTCTTAAATATATTAAAAAAAAATCACAATGATTGAAAAAATTATTTTCCACAAGTCATTTCAAGTAAATAGGCACAAGTCCGAGTCAAGTCTAAAGTCACAAGGAGCAAGTCTAAAGTCAAGTCGAGTCTTTTCAGAGATCTAGTCAAGTAAGTCTCAAGTCCAGAAAATTGTGACTCGAGTCTGACTCGAGTCAAGTCATATGACTCGAGTCTCCCACCTCTGTAGAATGATGTTTTCAGGCTTTTCCTACACCACATCTGTATTGAAAGTCTTTGTGCAGCTTGTATTCTGAATTACCGTTTTTGCTTCAAACTGTGGTCCTCAGCACATTATAGCAGACTTTTGACATTAATTGCAATCCAAATTCATCCTCAAAGCTCCGTGTAATCTCAGAGCCATTAATGTGGAACCATCCCCAAAAAATAACACAGACATGATGGATCTCTGGGATAGGAGACCAAATTTTTCTTTGGTTGTAATTACAGTATAAGCATCAGTTCCTGACTGTTTATAAAATGTATAGAGTATGGGAGCCACAAAGTCTCTTCAGATAGCAGTGTTTTTAAGACCTTCAACTAGGAACTGAGTGAAATTTGACCTGCTGAGGGTTTAATTGTCCAGGTCATCCTATATAAATAAAATAAAATGTCAAAACAGTAGTTCCATATTAGCATGACCCTGAAAATAAGCTAACCCTAACCCTTGCTCCTCTAAACAAGTTCATCATTTCCTCTCTGCTCCACTAGGTAAAGCTACACAATGAATAAGCTTTATTTATCTATTTTGCTTGTGTGAGCATGAAAACCAAATGATTTTGATGTATGGATGAATTGGAAGGATAAATTAGTTAGATGGATGGATAAATTAATATTTTAAATGAATTAGATGAATTGGATGGATGGATGGATGGATGGATGGATTCAATAACACGTAAATCAGTTTTATTTGTGTAGAGTCTGTGGTCATTTTCCCAAAGCAGCTTTACAAAGATAAAGAGGTTATAAAGTTTGGAATGTAGAAGTTTAGTGTCTATAAGTTTGTTCCCTATACGTTTCTACCTAACGAGTGATCCAGTTTTGACTGTGGTGAAGGATAAACTTCCTGAGATGGTATGATGAAGAAGTGTGTAAAGGAACCAGACTCAAAAGGGAACCTCATCCTCAACACTGACATTACAGTTCCATCAGTGTTGAGGTTATAAACTGTTCGGTGATGACGTTTTCACACAGAACTGTTCATGCAAACTGTGGTCCTGAGCACATTTTAGCAGACTGTTGATATTAATTACAGTTCAAATCCAAACTCCAAGTTCTTCATGATCAGTAACATAGATTTTTATGCTGTTCATGTGGAATCATCTCCTGAGTGTCTCCAACTGAAGAGAACTCCATCCAGAGGCAGAGCTTCAGGAAAAATTGGCAAAACAGAAGAGAAGAAAGGGAGAGAAATACTGATCACTGGAACCTCAGCATGTTTAATGAATGTGTGTGTGTGTGAGAGAGATAAGTGAACATGTGTGTGTTTGTGTGTGTGTGTGTGTAAGAGAGAGAGAGATTAGTGAACAGGTGTGAGAGATTACCAGAACCAAGAAATATGAGCACATCAGCCCTGTTTTTAATCATCTACACTGCTCCCAATTCCATCTCACACTGATTATAAAATACTACTACTGACGTATAAAGCACTTAACGCTCTCACGCCGCAGTATCTGAGTGAACTTCTGTACCAGTATGATCCTTAACGCCTACTTAGATCAAAAGGTCCAGGTTATTTGTTGGTACCTAAAATAATGAAGACTCCAGCAGGGGCAGATGTTTCTCTTTCTCTTGTTTCTGAGGTAAAGGAGCAGATCTGGAGGGATCATGAATATAAATTGTTCAGTGAACTGGGATATTTGGACATTCGGTGCCACCGTTTGGAGCCTGCATTCTTTCTGATTTAACACTTTAGGATTTACCTATAGGATTAATAAAGTACACACACTATCACATACGCAAAATGTAACATTGTAACACACACACACAGCTCTCAGTGTATAATATCACACACACTATCACTTACACACACGCACACATATAACTAACTAACCCTAATACTAAAGTATGAGGAATGCATGTCACTGATAATAGAAGAAAAAAAAGAAAAGATAAAGATAAACATTAGTCCAAGCATTGTCTTCTAATTGGACACTAAAGATAACTTCGTCTCCACGTCTCTAAACAATATCATAATATTTACCTTCACTTTCCCCACTGTGGTTTCTGTTACAATGGAGCAGAAAAAGCTTTGTTATTCATGAAGGACATGATGGTGTCGAATCAGCAGGACAGGGTTCACAGTCACTTCTGCTGAAGATAACACACACACACACACACACACACACACACACACACACACACACACACACACACACACACACATTTACATTTACATTTGGCATTTAGCAGACGCCCTTATTCAAAGGTGACGTACAAAAGTGCTTTGAGTCTCTAGCAATAAATAAATCTACACTGGTACACAAGATTATAAACTTAATATAAATATATATAGGTGTGTGTGTGCGAGCTGTATGTATTATGGGTATGTGCGAGGTGTGTGTGTGTGTGTGTGTGTTTATTAAATAGTGTATGTGAGGTGTGTTTGTCTGTGTGTAAAGTGTGTCTATATATATGGACACACCTCACACATACCGTTAATACATACACCTCACACACACACACACACACACACACACACACACACACACACACACACACACACACCTCGCACATACCCATAATACATACACACCTCATACACACACACACACACACACACACACACACACACACACATACACACATACACACACCGGCTACGTTTTCTCTATTTTTGTTTATTTTATACTTTCATTTATTTAGTTACAGTTCCATCTACACAAGATGGACACCATTAGATATGACAGAGCCACTCATATCTATTGGTGTACAATGCACTCACCTTTCGCCGCTTTTAAACCCGGACCCATGCTGGCCGAGTGAGATCCTGAGGGAGAACAAAGGACGCGACCCGTACCGCCGTCTGCGAGGGAAACTGTGCTCCCTTACATAGTATCCTGTTAGCCAACGTCCAGTCACTGGAGAACAATCTCGACGACCTCAGGGCAAGGGTCAAGTTCCAGAGGGCCATTCGGGGCTGCAACCTTCTCTGCTTCACCGAGAAATGGCTGAACCTAGCGGTACCGGTACTTCCATCAGCAGATCACCTGCACCACCAGGGGTGGAAGGACACTGGACCACTGTTACACACCATTCAAGAACAGCTACAAGGCACAATCACGTCCATCGTTTGAGAAATCGGACCATGCCGGCATCTTCCTCATGCCTGTTTACTAACAAAGGCTGACACAGGAAGCTCCGGTTCAAAGGGAGGTCGTGCGCTGGATTGACCAATCGGTGGCCGCTCTGCAGGTCGCATTGGATGACGCAGACTGGGACATATTTAGGCACAGCTCTGATGATGTCAACATGTTTACAGAAGCGGTTGTGGGATTCATAGGGAAACTAGCGGATGATACGGTGCAAAAAAACACCACCAGAACGTTTCCCAACCAGAAGCCGTGGGTGGATAAAACCATTCGCGACTCTCTGAGATCTGCTCCACTGCCTATAACAGAGGGCTCACCACCGGGGACATGGAGGAGTACAAGGCTGCATCTTACAGTGTTCGCAGAGCTGTGAAGGATGCAAAGCGGCGCTACGGGAGGAAACTGGAGTCACAGTTCCAACATGGTGGCTCTAGGAGCCTGTGGCAGGGACTAAGAACAATCACGGACTATAGAACACCATCTTCTAGAATGGTGAATGCGGATGCCTCTCAGGCAGACGAGCTAAACACCTTTTACACTCGTTTCGAGGCTGCAGCTAACCACGCTAGTGGCACAAACAGCATGCATGCCGAGAGAGCCGGAGAGGTGAACATTCAATTCAATTCAATTCAATTCATTTTTATTTGTATAGCGCTTTTAACAATGAACATTGTCTCAAAGCAGCTTTACACAGATTATGTGGTGATTAAATGTAAATATGTTCTTTGAAAGTATGTTTGTCCCTGATGAGCAACTGTGGCAAGGAAAAACTCCCCGAGATGCATAAGGAAGAAACCTTGAGAGGAACCAGACTCAAGAGGGAACCCATCCTCATCTGGGTTGCACCAAATGTCCATTTGAAGCATATATACAAAGTTGCGAGGTACAGTGATGATCAGAAGCAAACTGCACTCCTGAGTCAGTGCAGCAGACCGCCGACACCAACTACAGTCCAATCCATCCTCAAAGCACCCGTTCTACTCCGGAATTACATGGAACCACCCAAGGTGTTGATGAGATACCGTCCCAAGCTGCACAGAAGTGTGAAGATCCACGGAGGGCAGGAACAGTGGTCACTGGAGCCTCAGGAGCATGTTTAACTCGATCGAGAGAGAGCGAGAGAGAGAGAGAGCGAGAGAGAGAGAGGGTGACGGGAAGAGAAGGATATGGATTATTAAGTGTAACTATTGGTGTATGAAAGTTATTGTCACTGTGCAGTTTGGACTCCGGCAAAGCTCGCTATGGCAGCATAACTAAAAGGGAGAACCAGAAGGTAACACAGACATGAGGGATCTCTGGGATAAGAGACGACCCACCACACCACCGTCAACAAACCTGAGTGAACGTGTGAATGTGAGGGGACGACAGCATACAAATATACCAGTTCACCAAACACTCTATATCCATGTTTCCTCCAGATCTGAGCCTTTACCTAAGAAAAAAAAATTTACTGATAAAAGGCTTGACTAAATAAATACGTTTTCAACCTCGACTTGAACACTGAGACCGTGTCTGAGTCCCGAACACTGATTGGAAGGCTGTTCCATAACTGTGGGGCTTTATAAGAGAAAGATCTGCCCCCTGCGGTAGTCTTCATTATTTGAGGAACCAACAGATAGCCAGCACCTTTTGATCTAAGTAGGCGTGGAGGATCATACTGGTACAGATGTTTACTCAGATACTGCGGTGCGAGACCGTTAAGTGCTTTATACGTCAGTAGTAATATTTTATAATCAATGCGAGATTTGATTGGGAGCCAGTGTAGACTGATTAAAACAGGGGTGATGTGGTCGTATTTCCTAGATCTGGTGAGGACTCTTGCTGCTGCATTCTGGACTAACTGAAGCTTATTTATGCACTTACTCGCACACCCAGACAGTAAAGCGTTACAGTAGTCCAATCTAGAAGTAACAAAAGCATGAACTAGTTTTTCTGCATCCTGTAACGACATCATATTTCTAATTTTAGCAATATTTCTTAGGTGAAAGAAGGCGATCCTGGTGATATTATTCACGTGAGACTCAAAGGAAAGACTCGGGTCAATAATCACACCAAGGTCTTTGACAGCCGTACATGCTGAAACAGAAACACCATCCAGAGATGCTACGTAATCAGAAAGTTTGCTTCTAGCTGCATGTGGTCCTAGTAAAAGTACTTCCGTCTTATCTGAGTTGAGCAGAAGAAAGTTATTAAGCATCCACTGTCTAATGTCCTTTACACACTCCTCAACACTGTTTAGCTGATCTCTCTCATCTGGCTTTGCTGAAATATACAGCTGTGTGTCATCAGCATAGCAATGAAAGCGAATCCCATGTTTATGAATGATTTCACCAAGAGGCAGCATATATAAAGAGAAAAGCAGTGGGCCTAAGACAGATCCTTGAGGAACACCAAACTTTACCTCATAGAGTGTGGAGAACTCACCATTTACATCCACAAACTGATAGCGATCAGTCAAATAAGACCTGAGCCAAGAGAGAGCTGTTCCCTTTATTCCTACAACGTTCTCAAGTCTAGCAAGCAGTATAGTGTGATCAATGGTGTCAAAAGCTGCACTGAGGTCGAGCAAAACAAGTAAGGAGACAAAACCCTGATCAGAGGCCAATAACAGGTCATTTACCACTTTAACTAGCGCCGTCTCTGTGCTATGATGAGGCCGAAATCCTGACTGATACACTTCAAAAATGTTATTCATAAGTAGGTGTGAGCAGAACTGCTGTGCTACAACCTTTTCTAAAATTTTGGATATAAAGGGGAGATTTGATATCGGTCTGTAGTTGGACAACTGACATGGGTCAAGGTCAGGTTTCTTAATAAGGGGGTGGATAACTGCCAGTTTGAAGGATTTAGGTACATAACCAGTGCTAATGGAAGAGTTAATTATTTTTAAAACTGGTTTGATTACCTCTGGAGTTATCTGTTTAAAGAAACTAGTAGGCAGGGGATCGAGAATGCAGGTTGATGATTTTGATGAGGAGATTAATGAAATTAAGTCATTCTCATGAATAGGAGTGAAGCTTTGTAGTTGATTGTCCATTATAATTACACTGCTGTCTACAGGGTTACTTGTAAAATAATTTGGATTTATATTAACCGTCTGGATTTCTTGCCTGATGTTTTCAATTTTATTATTAAAAAAGTTCATGAAATCATTACTACCTATTGATGGTGTGCATGTGAGTGCAGTGCTTTTATTCCCTGTTCATTTTGCTACCGTGCTGAATAAAAATCTAGGATTATGTTTGTTATTTTCTATGAGGGTGGAGAAATATGCTGATCTAGCAGCACTAAGAGATTTTCTATAATTTAGGAGGCTCTCCTTCCATGCTATTTGAAATACTGTTAATTTTGTTTGACGCCATTTACGTTATAATTTTCGAGTGGTCTGTTTTAAGGTGCGTGTATGATCAGTATACCACTGTGCTAATTTTTTCTCCCTGATCATTTTGGTCTTAAGGGGAGCTCCATCATCTAGAGTGTAACGTAACGTTTCTAGATGCTCAGTGGCCCAGTCGAGCTCTGCGGGGTCTGACGGAGATCTATCTAATATCGTAATTTCGGGAAGATTATTAATAAAACGC
>JBCEWE010000408.1:0-112500 GCA_039877035.1 Silurus lanzhouensis | reverse complement strand
TGTGTCTCTTTACTTGTTTTGCTCGACCTCAGTGAAGCTTTTCACACCATTGATCATCATCTCCTGCTTGCTGGACTGAAGAACGTTGTTGGAATAAAGGGAACAGCTCTCTCCTGGCTCAGGTCTTATTTGACTGATCGCTATCAGTTTGTTGATGTAAATGGTGAGTTCTCCACACTCTCTGAGGTAAAGTTTGGTGTTCTGCAAGGATCTGTCTTAGGCCCACTGCTTTTCTCTTTATATCTGCTGCCTCTGGGTGAAATTATACATAAACATGATATTCGCTTCCATTGCTATGCTGATGATACACATCTGTATATTTCAGCAAAGCCAGATGAAAGAGATCAGCTTAACAATGTTGAGGAGTGTGTAAAGAACATTAGACAGTGGATGCTTGTTAACTTTCTTCTGCACAACTCAGATAAGACGGAAGTACTTTTACTAGGACCACATGCAGCTAGAAGTAAACTGATTTCGTAGCAACTTTGGATGGTGTTTCTGTTTTAGTGTGTACAGCAGTCAAAGACCTTGGTGTGATTATTGACCCTTTGAGGCTCACATGAATAATATCACCAGGATCTCTTTCTTTCACCTTAGAAATATTGCTAAAATTATAAATATGATGTTGTTACAGGATGCAGAAAAACTAGTAGATGCTTTTGTAGCATCTAGATTAGACTACTGTAACGCTTTACTGTCTGGGTGTTGGAGTAAGTGCAGAAATAAGCTTCAGTTAGTTCAGAATGCAGCAGCAAGAGTCCTCACTAGATCTAGAAAATATGATCACATCAGCCCTGTTTTAATCATCTACACTGCTCCCAATTACATCTCACACTGATTATAAAATACTACTACTGACGTATAAAGCACTTAACGCTCTCACGCCGCAGTATCTGAGTGAACTTCTGTACCAGGATGATCCTCCACGCCTACTTAGATCAAAAGGTGCAGGCTTTTTGTTGGTACCTCAAATAATGAAGACTCCAGCATGGGGCAAATGTTTCCCCAGGCAAATGTTTCCCCCAAAAACCCCACAGTTATGGAACAACCTTCCAATCAGTGTTCGGGACTCAGACACAGTCTCAGTGTTCAAGTCGAGGCTGAAAACACATTTATTTAGTGGAGTCTTTAGTCAGTAGGTGTTTGTGAGGTAAAGGCGCAGTTCTGGAGGGAACATGGATATAGAGTGTTTGGTGAACTGGGATATTTGTATGCTGTCGTTCCCTCACATTCACATGTTCACTCAGGTTTGTTGACGGTGGTGTGGTGGGTCTCTTATTCCAGAGATCCTCATGTAGGTGTTACCTTCTGGTTCTCTCTTAGCTATGCTGCCATAGCAAGTCTTGCTGGAGTCCAAATAAGGACACATAATAATCCATATCCTTCTCTTCCTGTCACCCCTCTTCTCTCTCTCTCTCTCTCTCTCTCTCTCTCTCTCTCTCTCTCTCTCTCTCTCTGTCTCGGTCAAGTTAAACATGCTCCTGAGGTTCCAGTGATCACTGTTCCTGCTCCTCTTCCCTCCGTAGATCTTCGCACTTCGTCCAGGCCTGCCTCTGGATAGTGTCCTCTTCGATTAGAGGCGACTCTGTGCAGCTGGAGATGTTTCTCATCTACGCCTTGGGTGGTTCCATGAAATTCCGGAGTAAGAACAGGAGCTTTGAGGATTTGGACTGTAGTTAATATCAACAGTCTGCTACACTGACTCAGGACTACAGTTTGCTCTGATCTCCATCACTGCTCCTCAACATTGTTCATTTCTAATAAATGGACATTCTGTGGCACCCAGATGAGGATGAGGTTCACTCTTGAGTCTGGTTGCTCTTAAGGTTTCTTCCTGATGCATCTCAGGGAGTTTTTCCTTCACCACAATCATCACCGGCTTGTTCATCAGGGACTTCTTCTTTCAGCTTCTCCCAATAGGGGTCACCACAGCAAATCATCTGTCTCCATACCCCCCTGTCCTCTACATCTGCCTCTTTCACACCAACTACCTGCATGTCTTCCCTCACCACATCCATGAACCTCCTCCTTGGCCTTTATGTTTTTCCTCCTTCCTGGTGTCTTCATTCTCAGCATTCTCCTACTGATAAACCCCATGTCCCTCCTCTGCACATGTCCAAATCATCCCAATCTCACCTCCCTCACCTTGTCGCCAAAACATCCTTCATGCGCTGTCCCGCTAATAAACTCATTTCTAATCCTGTCCATCGTCATCACTTCCAACAAACATCTCAACATCACCAGCTCCACCTCCTGTCTCTCAATCAATGCCACCGTCTCTAATCCATACAACATCTCAGGTCTCACCACAGTCCTATAAACTTTCCCTTTCACTCTCACAGATACTCTTCTATCACAAATCACTCCTGCTATCACTCTTCTCCACCCACTCCACCCTGCCTGCACATTTTTCTTCACTTCTCGAAGACACTTTTCATCATTTTACACTGTTGACCCCAGGTACCTGAACTCCTCCACCTTCTCCACCTCTTCCCCCTGCAACCGCACCCCTCCACTGCCCTCCCACTCATTTACACACATGTAGTTTGTCTTACTCCTAATGACTTTTATTCCCCTTCTCTCCAGCGTGTACCTCCACCTTTCCAGGCTCTTCCTCACCTGGTCCCTACTCTCACCACAAATCACAATATCATCCACAAACATCATAGTCCATGGAGACTCCTGTCTGACCTCATCTGTCAACCTGTCCATCACCACTGCAAACAGGAAAGGGCTCAGAGCTGATCCTTGATGCAGTCCAACCTCCACCTTGAACCAGTCTGTCTTTCCTACTGCACACTTTACTGCTGGCACACTGTCCTCATACATGTCCTGCACCACCCTCACGTACTTCTCTGACACACCAGACTTCCTCATACAATACCACAACTCCTCTCTCCACCCTGTCGTATGCTTTCTCTAAATCCACAAACACACAATGCAATTCCTTCTGACCTTCTCTATACTTCTCCATCAACATTCTCAAAGCAAATAATGCATCTGTGGTGCTCTTCCTCGGCATGAAACCTTACTTTTGCTTACAGATGGTCACCTCTTCTATCAGCCTGGCTTCCACTACTCTTTCCCATAACGTCATGGTGTGTGACTTTCCACTCTTCATCCTCTTAATCACTGCTCTCACTTCCTCCTTACTAATCCTTTCCACTTCCTGCTTCACCATCTCCTCACCATCCAACCCTCTCTCTCTCATTTTCCTCATTTATCAGCTGATCAAAATACTCCCTCCATCTTCTCAACACACTCTCCTCAGTAGTCAACACATTTCCATCTCCATCCTTTATTGCTCTAACTTGCAGAACATCCTTCCCAGCTCGGTTCTTCTGTCTGGCCAATTGGTATAAATCTTTTTCTCCTTCCTTAGTGTCCAACTTCTCCTACAGCTCCTCATATGCCTTTTCCTTGGCTTTCACCACATCCCTCTTTACCTGCTGCCACATCTCCTTGTACTCCTGCTTACTTTTCTCATCACTCTGTCGATCCCAATTTTGTTTCTCCAACCTCTTTTTCCTTCTGCTCTCCTGCACTTCCTCACTCCACCACCACGTCTCTTTGTCTTCCTTTCTATTTCCAGATGTCACACCAAGAACCTTTCTAGCTGTCTTTCTTATCACTCCTGCAGTTGTTGTCAATTCATCCAGCACCTCTTCACCACCACCGAGCTCCTTTCTTACCTCTTCCCTGAATCTCACACTACAGTCTTCCTCCTTCAGTTTCCACCATCTAATTCTTCTTTCAGTCCTCACTCTCCTACTCTTCTTGTTCACCTCCAAAACCATCCTACAGACCACCAACTGATGCTGTCTAGCTACACTGTCCCCTGCCAACACCTTACAGTCTCCAATCTCCTTCAGGTTGCATCTCCTGCAAAGAACATAGTCCACCTGTGTGCACCTTCCTCCACTCTTATACGTCACCCTATGATCCTCCTTCTTCTTAAAATACGTGTTCACCACTGCCATTTCCATCCATTTAGCAAAATCTACCACCATCTGCCCTTCCACATTCCTCTCCTTGAAACCATCCCTACCATCACCTCCTCATCACACTGTTCCCTTCACCTACATGTCCATTAAAGTATGCCCCAATCACCAATCGTTCATTCCTAGGTACACCTTCTACCATTTCATCTAACTCACTCCAGAATTTTTCCTTCTCCTCCATCACAAAACCCACTTGTAGAGCATAGGCACTGATGACATTTATCATCACCCCTTTAACTTCCAGCTTCCTGTTCATCACTCTATCAGAAACTCTTTTAACCTCCACTACACTCTTACTGTACTCTTCCTTCAGAATCCCCCCTACACCATTTCTCTTTCCATCCACACCATTATAGAACAGTTTGAACCCACCTCCAATGTTCCTGCTCTTACTCCCTTTCCACTTGCTCTCCTGAACACACAACATCTCTACCTTTCTCCTCTCCATCATATCAGCTCCCTCTCTCCCTTTACCAGTCATAGTACCAACATTTAAAGTACCAACCTGAACCTCCACTCTCCTCCACTTCTCCTTTCCCTGCTGTCTCTGTAGACGTCTTCCTCCTTTCCTTCTCCTCCTTCAGACAACAGTAGCCCAATTTCCACCGGTACCCTGTTGGTTAACGATACCTGTGGCAGTCGTTGTTAACCCGGGCCTTGACCAATCCAGGATGAAATTCTTATACGTGATCCGCATATTTGATTTGGCACG
Organism: Silurus lanzhouensis; assembly: GCA_039877035.1. Lineage (NCBI taxonomy): Eukaryota > Metazoa > Chordata > Actinopteri > Siluriformes > Siluridae > Silurus > Silurus lanzhouensis. Next base: position 107,787 of record JBCEWE010000408.1, on the reverse strand, counting down.
TTTTATTCTTGATCTTCTTCATAACACAAACCTCCACATTTATCTGGGTTCAGGACCGGCACTAAGAGTACACTGGCTTGTGCAACCATAATGGCTGGGTTAAAGCTGCTTTGAGACAATGTTCATTGTTATAAGCACAGTACAAATAAACATGAATTGAATTCAATTTTAATACCTGGGTGTTCATCTAAACAGCAAACTGGACTGGACAGATAATACTGAGGCAATTTATAAAAGAAGGACAGAGCAGACTCTTCCTGCTGAGGAGACAAAGATCTTTTGAAGTACATGGAAAGCTACTAAATACCTTTTTTGACTCTGTAGTGGCCTCAGCCATCTTCTATGGTGTGGTCTGCTGGGGCAGCAGCATCTCTACTGCAGACAGGAAGAGACTGGACAAGCTGATCAGGAAGTCCAGCTCAGTCCTGGGAATTCCCCTGGACACTGTACAGGAGGTGGGAGAAGGAGGATGGTAACTGAACTATCATCATTACTCCCAGTGAACCAGTCACAATAATACTTTATGAGTGGTCTCTTTTTTTCCCTTTGTATTTATACACTGTAATGTATATACTTGTGTTATGTCTCTACTTTGTATATATTTGCACTGCTGTAACACAGAAATTTCCCCACTGTGGGACGAATAAAGGTATATCTTATTTTATCTTATCTTGCACATACACCTATTACACACACACACACACACACACACACACATTTCGTAGATTTAAATGGAGAGCTATCCAGGCTAATGTAAGTAAATTATGGCATGCCGCAAGGTTCAGTTCTAGGACCCCTGCTCTTCACACGGTGTCTGGGAGTTATTTTAGAGCAACTTGTCTTTCAAATATCATATCAACCAAGTTACAAAAACAGCCTTCTTTCACCTTAGAAATATTTCTAAGTTAAGAAACATGTTGTCTATATCCGATGCAGAGAAGCTCGTACATGCGTTCATGACCTCCAGAATAGACTATTGTAATGCATTACTAGGTGGATGTCCTGCGTCATTATTAAACAAGCTTCAGTTAGTCCAGAATGCAGCAGCCAGAGTTCTTACCAGCTCAAGAAAATATGATCATATAACCCCGATCTTATCGTCCCTACATTGGCTTCCTGTTAAGTTTCGAATAGACTACAAACTATTACTTCTCACTTATAAAGCACTAAATAGTTTGGCTCCCATGTATCTATCCAGTCTTTTAACTCGCTACAATCCGTCAGGCTCCCTAAGATCTCAAAACTCTGGGCTTCTAGTAGTTCCTAGAATAGCAAAGTCCACTAAAGGTGGTAGAACATTCTCACATTTAGCTCCTAAACTCTGGAATAGTCTTCCTGACGGTGTTCGGGGCTCAGACACACTCTCCCAGTTTAAGTGTAGAATAAAAACATATCTTTTTAGCAAAGCCTACACATAACACACATCACATCATAACCTTGTGCTCCAGAACATCTGATCACATCACATTATCAACTTGTGCTGTTAATATCATGAACAGCAGCTACGCTAATTCCTCTCCACTGCTTCTTTTTCTCTCCCCATCCCGAGGCTTCCTGAGGTTTGGCCAGCTCCAGTCACCTCCCACCATCTTGATGATTACAGACCTCTGAGACATTATGTTGAAATTTTGGTAGTACACCTCAAACACACACACATACACCTTACACACACCCTTAATACACACAAACACACAACTCACACATACCCCTAATACACACACCACACATATACTCCTAATAAATACACCTCACACACCCCTCACAGACTCGCACACGAACACTTGACACACACACAGACCTCACACACACCCCTATTACACACACCTCACAAACACACCTAATACACACACATACACACCTAATACACACACCTCACACTCACACACACACACACATTATACACCCTTCTCCAACGCCCGAGTCAACCCCTACTCACCCCGCTGTGTGGGCTCTAATGTCAAGTCGTCCCCCACTCGCCCCGCTGTGAGGGCTTTAATGCCTGTGTCGTCCCCCACTCGCCCCACTGTGAGGGCTTTAATGCCTGTGTCGTCCCCCACTCGCCCCGCTGTGAGGGCTCTAATGCCTGAGTCATCCCCCACTTGCGCCCCTGTGAGGGCTCTAATGCCAGAGTCATCCCCTACTCACCCCGCTGTGTGGGCTCTAATGCCTAAGTCGTCCCCCACTCCCGCCCCTGTGAGGGCTCTATTGCCAGAGTCATCCCCCACTCGCCCCGCTGTGAGGGCTCTAATGCCTAAGTCGTCCCCCACTCCCGCCCCTGTGAGGGCTCTAATGCCAGAGTCATCCCCCACTCGCCCCGCTGTGAGGGCTCTGATGCCGATCCAACCCCCACTCGCCATGCTGTGTGGGCTCCCCCCAGCACCGCTGTGAGGGCTCTAATGCCCTATTCATCCCCCACTCGCCCTGCTGTGAGAAGAAATACAGCCAATGTGGAATTGTAAAATAAAGTAAATGAAAAGGACAATGAAAGAAAAAATTTGCTGTAACATTTAAATGCAAAGAAAGTCACAGAAAATAATTTGAAAATTATTATTTTTTTTAATTCATTAATGTTTTATTCCTTTTGTGCTTATAAATCACATTCCTTTTATGTTTAAGGCTGAATCTCCCCCTCAGCACAGCACTCACACTCCTGTCTAATTCATAAATCTATATTTTACTCATTCTTCCATAAGTTCTGCCAAAACCGTATAGAACATTGTCACTCATTAAAACAATGGAAAAACATGCCAAAAACAAAGGCTTTATTATGATGTTATTTGGATGTTGTGTCTTTAGATGTTTCTGGTCGAGGTCATTCATGCAAGAGATTTTATCTCAGTGAGTTTTCTCCTGGATAAATAAAGATTAATACACTTCTGTTTGGTGGATCTGTAACTGATATCTTACAGCAAGGCCTTTTAACACATTCTTCAAACATATCTACAGTATCTACTTTTTATCTACTCTTTGTGTGTAGACAGACACTGGCATGATTAATATAAAGTAAAATATTGAAAGAGTTTTATAGTCTTTGATTTAGACTTTTTATAAACTAGCATTTATATGTAAATACATTATTATATACTGTTTGCATGTAGCAGCATCGCCGTATGTCAAACATACGTCGTGTCAAACGTCTCTGTGCAAGATTTGCCCAATTTCATGCAGAATTTCACGTTTGCTCTTTGTTCTAAATTGCTGTGCATAATAGAAAATCACATCAGCGGTAATAAAGCATGTGGTCAGAATATCTCCAGTTACACCATTAGTCTTAAAACTTTTTGATACCACCTCGTATGTCTGAATACACAAAGTAATTGGACAGTAAATAAATGGAAGAAACTGTGTCCAAATGTAACATTTGTGTCTCTAACAGAAGAAGACAGAGAACAGGAGAGATGTGATCAGACTCCCTCACCCCCACACTCACATCTGAAGTGTAATGGTTTTGGGTTGTTTTTGAGCAGGGAAGGTTCCAGAAAGTAAAAGGAATTCTGAACCAACATGTCTCCTATTCCTAATTCACTGCCATGCAGTTCCGTCTGGACTGTGGCTCATTAGAACCGACTTCACCGTATAACAACAGAGCAAACAGTTGTCTGGAATCTATCTGTCAATCTATAATGGAATGACCTGACCAAATCCTATTAAAGTGTCCGGATGCTGAGAGTGTAAAGCTGTTCTTCATGCTAAGGGAGGATTTTTCACTGAAAATTAACCAGAACATCTGGACGTTCACAGATTTGTTTGTTCAAAGGAACCCTAGAGAGAGAGAGAGAGAGAGAGAGAGAGAGAGAGAGAGAGAGAGAGAGAGAGAGAGAGATGAAAACATGTAAAAACTATTGCAGTAAGATAAATACTGTATGTATGTCTCAGTCCTCAGTGTGATCTTCTGTGATCACAACTCCCTGTTTGTCTCATTATATTTCTCATTTTTGACACTGTGGATATTAAAATGAAATGAAATGAACGTGAACCTCCTTAATGCTTCCTCTTAGAAGTCATGTGTTAAATACATTCATAAATTAAAATCAAATTATTCATTCAATGTGAAGGTTGACGTGTAAACACATGGAGAAGATAAGATATGATGAAGTTGTTTAGAGGAGCAGAGAAGAACTTATCTTCAGGGTCAAGTTAGAATGGGATGCCTGGACACCTTTTATTTATTATTATCATATATTTTATTTCATATATTAGTTCCCAGTTGAAGGTTTTTATAACACTGCTATCTGTGAAGATTCTAGGGCTCCACATGCACCAAGGCTGGAAACAGTCAGGAACTGGCCCATGTCCATATTTAGAATTTACACAACATTAAATAAAATATATCAACTTTAATTGAGATTTTTAATTATTATTCGACATGACATCATGTCTCTGTTTGTCTGTTCGCTGCTGGGACAAATACAAAAGCAGATACAGGTTTTGAAGAAGAATTGCTGATATTTGTCACATATACATAACAGCAAAGTGAAATTCACTCTTTGCATATCCCAGTTTGCTACGAGGCTGGGGTCAGAGTGCAGGGTCGGCCATGATATGGCGCCCCTTGTGGCAGCTTGGCGATACCGGGGCTTAAACCCCTAACCTTCTGATCAGTAACCCAAAACCTTAACCAGTGAGCTACCACTCCCCTACCTGATAGAGATACAGATGCAGATGCAATGCTGAAGGCCACATTAATCCCCGGAACTGTCTTAGTTATAAAGCAAATTGCCCATGTACAAAAAATAATAATAATCATATTCAATAAAATCATTAATAGTGTTTATTTCAGTTTCTTTAAGCTGCAAGACTTTTCAGTTCCTAAAGCACACTGCTGTCGTTTCTCCTCAGTGTTCTGTACACTATCATCTCATGATTACTGAGGACCGTATCGCAAAAGACAAACACACTATCAGTGTCCTGAGACGTGCAAAATAAACATTAATCCCTCTTCATATAAAAAGCCCCAGAAGTTCCTGAGACACATTGAGGAGGAGGAGGAATGCAGCACATCACTGCTAGACATGGCTCACATGATGGTTTGGCTAATTCTAGCAGCTACGCTAATCTATTTCAGCTCAGCAACACCATTCTTATTGACTTCTAAACAAAGGAACATCAGAGACGCCGATGATGGAAACCTCACTCAAGGTATGACAAGGGTTTCTTTTACAGGAGAGAATGAATTTATTAAAACAACTGAACTTTATTCCTGAGTTTGTTCTGAAATGCATGTGAGAAGGAAACGGATAAAACATGTTCCAGATAAAAGCAGCGGTGAAGAAAACTTCCACATGTAATGATGAAGGAAATTAAGGTGGAAAGGTTCAGGAGGTTTTTCAAAATATATTGCCTGAGAAAATGAGTGTGTGTGTGTGTGTGTGTGTGTGTGTGTGTGTGTGTGTGAGAGAGAGAGAGAGAGAGAGAGAGAGAGAGAGAGAGAGAGAGAGAGATCGAGAGAGAGAGAGAGAGAGAGAGAGAGTGTGTGTGTTTGCACTGCTCTGGGTGGAGGTTATGAACAGATTGGTGAAGCTGCTCTGTGAGAGATGATGAAGTGTGATGTGATGTTGCTCCACAGGACTGCGGAATGAAACAGACAGAGAGGATCAGCAGTTCCCACTTTACTGTGATGCTGACAGTGTGATTATTGCAGTTTCTCCAAATCAATACACTGATGTGTACCTGTTGATAGGTAAGACCTCTTCACACTGCTGGACCATACAGCACCTCACCTCAAACATACCATGTGTGTGTGTGTGTGTGTGTGTGTGTGTGTGTGTGTGTGTGTGTGTGTGTATCCACTTATTTAGACATTTCAGGATATTTTTACATATTATATTTTATATTCAGTATATTTTACTAAATAAGTGCAGTAAGAATATCACATGCTGCTGATTGTTGTAAAACTTTATATAGAAAACGTGACGTTACTGTTACTGCCATCATCTCACTTCTTCTCACCACTATCACACTTTATCACTATTGGGCTGCTGCACAATTGATCAAGATTATTTACATTTATATAAATTATTATAATTATATAATATCAAATAAACATCGAACACATCACCATTTTTCTCTGTAAATATTTTTCTGAAGGTGCTATTGACATGAAATTTTCACCAGATGATGAAAAAGAAATCAAACCGTAGCTGTCCATAAATTATGTGAAATAATGTGCAATGACACAGGGATAATAATACTTTAATACTTTGTACAAAAGCCTTTGTTGGTAATGATGGCTTCAAGACGCCTCCTGTACGGAGAAACTAGTTAGACACATTGCTCAGGTGTGATTTTGGCCCATTCTTTTACACAAACATTCTTCAAATCTTAAAGGTTCTGTGGCCTCTTCTATGAACTCTGATCCTTAGTTCTTTCTGTAGATCTTTAATGGGATTTGAGGCAGGTGATTGGCTGCACCATTCTAGCAGCTTTATTTTCTTTCTCTGAAACCAGTTGAGTTTTCTCAGCTGTGTGTTCGGGATCATCATCTTGCTGAAATGTTCACCCTCGTTTCATCTTCGTCATCCTGAATCATCAATATCAACATTTCTCGGTACATTTTTCCATTCATCCTTCCTTTAATTAGATGAAGTTTATCAGTACCATATGCTGACAATCAGCCCCACAGCATGATGTTCTCACCTCCAAACTTCACTGTTGGTCAGGCATTTTTTGGCTGATGTGCAGTGCCGTTTGTCCTCCAAACATGGTGTGTATTATGGCATCCAAAGAGTTCAATTTGAGTTCAGAGTTTCATCTAACCAGACTTTATTCTCCAATATTTCAGGTCGAGTCAAGTTTTCACAACAGACACTGTCTCAAAGCAGCTTTACAGAAATGTAACAGTGAAGGTGAATGGTGTGTGTTTATCCCTGATGAGCACCATGGTGTTTTTGCTGAAGTAAAAACTCCCTTAGATGTTATGAGGAAAAACTTTGAGAGGAACCAGACTCAAAAGCAGAACCTCATCCTCATTTGGGTGACATCAAGAGTTTGATTATAGTCTTTAAACACTACAGAACACTGGAGAGTGAGAACTAACATGAGCACTGGAGTGTGTGATTATGAGTAATAATTAAAAAATTTCACAGGCTTGTCCAAATGTTGTGCAGTAAACAAGCTTCAACATGCTTGTTCTTCAGCAGTGGAGTCTTGCTTGGTGAACGTGCACACAGGACATGGAGGTTCAGTGCATTAATTATTGTTCTCTTTAAAACAATTGTACCTGCTAAATCCAGCTCTTTCTGAAGCTCTCTACAAGTGGTCCTTGGCTCTTAAACAATGCTTCTGATATTCTTTTCACTCCTTAGTCAGAAATCTTGTGAGGAGCATCTGGTCATGGCCGGTTTCTGGTGAAATTATGTTCTTTCTACATCTGGATTATGGCCCAAAAGAGCTCACTGGAAAATTCAGACGTATTGAAATCCTTCCGGAACCATGGAACAATAATGTTGCAAAGGTCTTGAGAGCTCTTTGCTTTTTTATCCATCATGAGCTGCTTTCTAATTACTGATTAATTTCAGCTGGTGTCATGGCTTTCCATGCCTTTTTGCATCTCCCTTTCTTCGTGTGTTTAATACTTTTTTCTGTGTCATTTCACATTATTACACATAAATTAAATTATGTACATCTATGGTTAGATTTTTTTGTTTGTGGATTGTTTTAATTGTTACCAACATCTGGTGAAAACTTCATGTCAATAGCACCTTTAGAAATATATTTACTGAGAAAAATGGTATGTTTGTGTATATATATATATATATATATGTATATTACTAAAAATATAGATCAATTAAAGTCAACCTTCTGATCAGAAGTCCAACGTCTTAACCCCTGAAGCTCCCACTTCTCCACTATAATGATCTTCCTTGAGTTCTGTAGACAACATGAATAAAGCAACAATATAAAGTATTAAAGTATAAAATGGTAAATAAAAAATAATAAGTGAAATGGGAAGCTGGTGCAGACACACTCACAATCATGGTGAAATAAAATGCTCCAGTTACATTACAAGGGCTCTTTTATGAAACTCCAGTTATATTTATTATTATATTCTACTTTTAACAATGTAGATTTACATAAATAAATTACTCCAGGATCTACATTTTAAATGAAAAAATTACTCATGTACAGTGGAACGGTGGTAAAGGCTACTGATTTTTGAGTTCAAACCCCAGCACCAGCACTTTTCATGAGCAATGACCATCTCTAAACTGCTCATGCAATGTTGCGTTAATAATACTTTACCTTTACAGTAGAATACAGTAGAATAAACTGATTATTGTATTGAATTGTATAGAAGGTGATTATTTCTCTCTCTTCAGGTGATAAAAGTAAGATTTCTGTCAGTCAGCTGTTGGAGGAATGCAGTCATGTGGAGCTGGAGTATTCTTCTCTTATTAGGATCTTCTATGAAGGCTGCTCCTTGTATAAATGGGTGAGTCATGTTTATTTAATCTCTGGTGAAAAGTGAGATTCTAATTTGCTGTAGCTCATGAAGAATATTCTCCACCAGCTTGGCCAGGAGAAGCAGTACACCGTGACCCTGGACTACTTTGGCTCCATACAAAACCAAACCTGTCCATCTTCCACATCTGGATCAACTGGGTTTCCTGCTGTTAAGTGTGAAAGTGCCAACATGACTGTAACGCTAGCTGCTAAGGAGCTAAAAGAAGCCAGATTTGTTGGTAAGTTTAAATCTACAGTAAATTAAACACTAAAATAATAATAATGAGTTTAGAGAACTGGGTATGAACACTGTAATGCTATACTGTAGTGCACATTTTATTGCTGCAGATCTGGATCCTTCCTCTCTGGAAGAAACGGTCATGACTGAGGAATATGGTTTAACACAATGGACAAATGGAGAAAACCTTGTTATTCATGTGGAGAAGCCCATGACTGAGGTACTGCCAGTCAACAATACTATGTCAAAATAATAGCACTCAACACTATAAAACATACTGAACACATGATATTACTACAGCTATAGGGGCAGCAATAAAAATAATTACATCTAAATCCATAATTATAACTATATATGTGTGTGTGTGTGTGTGTGTGTGTGTGTGTGTGTGTGTGTGTGTGTGTGTGTGTGTGTGTGTGAGAATATTTTGTTTTAATGTGTTGTAGGTATGGCTATAATTATATTTAAAGGTACTATATTTTAGATACAGTTACAGATAATTTGGATACAGCAGTGAGCACAGTTAGACTTCTTTATGTCTGGTATTAAGTATAATTATAGCCTTTTTAAAGAAACATTTTCTAACAACCATTTTTATTAGAATTTTCAATAAAAAGTAGATTCTGAGATGAATTTCAGACTCCACACAAAGTACTGTTGTGTGATAGATATTCCTCACAGAGAGCTGAAAATATAAATATTAAACATTTACTTTTGCTGTGTTAAATATAAAAAAAAAAATCTTAAAATGTAATTGAATGTTATTTGTATAGTGCTTTAAATGATGGACATTGCCTCAGTGCAGATTTACAGAATTAAACAGATTTAGAATATAATCGTTAAATGTATACATTTATCCAAATAAACATATTAGATCAACTTAAAATGTCTGTGATAAGTTTGGAAATACATAGTCTATAGTATTTGAGAGACACGCACACATTCCTTTTGTTTCTATGCAACAAATTCAGTAATGTAACAGTAGTCAGCAGAAATTAGATTAGAAAATGGATTGGAAATGTGTTGACTAGTGAGGAGAGTGTGTTGAGAAGGTGGAGGGAGTATTTTGAGCAGCTGATGAACGAGGAAAATGAGAGAGAGAGAAGGTTGGATGGTGTGAAGATGTGGAGCAGGAAGTGGATAGGATTAGTAAGGAGGAAGTGAGAGCAGCGATTAAGAGGATGAAGAGTGGAAAGTCAGTTGGACCAGATGACATACCGGTAGAAGTGTGGAGATGTTTAGGAGAGATGCAGTGGAGTTTTTAACCAGATTGTTTAACAGGATTTTGGAAGGTGAGAAGATGCCTGAGGAATGGAGAAGGAGTGTGCTGGTACTGATCTTTAAGCATAAAGGAGATGTGCAGACCTGCAGGAACTACAGGGGAATTAAGTTGATCAGTCACACCATGAAGTTATGGAAAAGAGTAGTGGAAGCCAGGCTGAGAGAAGAGGTGACCATCTGTGAGCAACAGTATGGTATCATGCTGAGGAAGAGCACCACAGATGCCTTATTTGCTTTGAGAATGTTGAAGGAGAAGTATAGAGAAGGACAGAAGGAGCTGCATTGTGTATTTGTGGATTTAGAGAAGGCGTACGACAGGGTGGAGAGAGGAGTTGTGGTATTGTATGAGGAAGTCAGGTGTGTCAGAGAAGTATGTGAGGGTGGTGCAGGACATGTATGAGGACAGTGTGACAGCAGTGAAGTGTGCAGTAGGAACGACAGACTGGTTCAAGGTGGAGGTTGGACTGCATCAAGGAAAGGGCTCAGAGCCGATCCTACTGCACACTTCACTGCTGTCACACTGTCCTCATACATGTCCTGCACCACCTACATGTTAAAATTCTAAAAACATCACAGGGTGCATTAGACTCTCTAGCCACTGGTTATAATTATACTTACAGCTTTAGTTATAGTCATATGCATAATTATATAATATAATATAATATAATATAATATAATAGATACAGTGGTGGATGAAGTACACAAAGCAAGTAGTTGTGTTAAATTAGTGACACTTGTTAAAATGTGACTCCAGTAAACGTAAAAGTGTCCCTTTAAACTTTCACTTCATTAAAAGTACAAAGGTTTTTGCCTTAAATGTTTCTATAACCGTCCAATTATCATTTTTATCACAAGACTTTTAACACAAGTTGCTTAATCTCCTCAGTTTCTGTGTAAAGACTCGAATGTGACTCTCAGCACACTGATCTATTAATAGAATGATATTAATGACTCAAACACTGATTGATTTCTATTATAATGATCATGAACACAAAACCTTCTTTTCAACTACTAATATATATTTATGTATGTATAATTATTTTTATTGCTGCCCCTATAGCTGTAGTAATATCATGTGTTCAGTATTTTTGGGCATGGGTAGAGTTTTGTAGTGTTGATAATTTTATGCTGTGAGAAGATTTCAGCAGGTTCAGGAACAAATTTTTCCCCACAACTGTATCCATGCTGAACTCTGCAAAACTCCCAGTAGCACCACCTACCCTCCACACCTCACTAACCCAACAACCCCCCCCCCCCCAACACACACACACACACACACACACACACACACACACACACACACACACACGTATAATCGCATTTCCGTGTACTGTATGCCTCTTCTTAATACAATTATTCCACAAATAGAATTTAGCTAGTGAATAATAACTCTAATATAACTCTATTTAGGGCCCGAGCACCGAGGAGCAGGTTGGACCAGAATGGCCTGCACCAGAGGTGCGAAGCCCTATTGTTTTCCTTAGAATTTATTTTTTTATTTTTTTATTTTTTTTATTTATTTTTTTTTGCACACATTGGTCATTAGAGGTCCCTTAACATACTCGAAAACTCTTGAAATTTGGCACACACGTCAAAGTCCTTTGTCACTAGGGCCGGACAAAGGCTGGTATACAGGCGTGGCAGGGGGGCTCTGTAGCGCCCCCTGTAATTAAAAAACAAACATTCGTGCACAGATCGGGCAATTATGTTCGCACATGTACGAGAGTTGGTACGCATATACATCTCATTGAGCCGAACAACTTTCGCCCTCTAAACTATGAGCTCCGCCCAACAGGAAGTCAGCCATTTTGGTTTGTTTTATAAGCGCATGCGGTGAACTTTTAAATACTCCTCCTAGGGAATTCATGCGATTGACATCAAACGTGGCGTACATGATGGCGAGACATTGGACTTGCTAAATTGTGAAGGGATTTTTGATATCTCGAACGCTGCTGCCATGGCGAGGCGACAAATTTATGGCGAATTCGGAGAACAGGAAGTGTTTCATATCTAAAGCAAAAAATTTCTTATTCGGACGACACGCGGTGTGTATGTTCGGCCAAGGATTCCGATCGCATCGATGTGCCTATTGTGAATCTCGGACATAGCGCCACCAACAGGCTAGGATATTTATGCGATTGAAGGGATTTTTGATCTCTTGAACGGTGCTGCCATGGCGAGGCGACAAATTTATGGCGAATTCAGAGAAACAGGAAGTGTCTAATATCTAAAGCAAAAAGATTTCTAATTGTATGACACGCGGTTTGTATGTTCGGCCAAGGATTCCGATCGCATCGATGTGCCTATTGTGAATCTTGGACATAGCGCCACCAACAGGCGCCAGGAAGTGTGTCAGTCACAAAAGGTGGATTTTTTTAGAGTTGCATGTGGTGACCTTTTAAATACTCTTCCTAGAATGTTCATGCGATTGACACCAAACGTAATCAACATGATGCCGAGACATTGTAGATGATAAATTGCAAAGTGATTTTTGATACCTCGAACGCTGTTCCCATGGCAATGCGTCAAACTTTACTTTTATTTCAGGCATATTTAAGGCTTTTGGCGTGCTTAGATTATCTTGAAATTTGACACATACATCACATTTGACAAGTCACATACATCACAAGTGTGGACAAAAAGGTCGGACAACGGTGTGTCTCTTAAGTGGCTCACTAGTGCCCCCGTTTGTCTAAAATGTGGGGTTTCTTTTACCTACAGTCCCCAAATGGGTCAGTAACAACATAAAATAGTCCACTGATATTTACCCACTTGATGCACTTGCCCACCGTGCATTGTTTTCTGGGAGGCACCGTATAGCGATTCACAAATGTGCGAGGGCCCGCCATCGCTGCTTGCAGCTATATTTATTATTATTATTTTTACGTCATATGATATGCATCAGGTTATACAAATCAGCATGTCTTAATGATGCCTGTTTGATCAGTTTGGAGTAATAATGACATAAGAGCTTTATAAATAGTGTGTACACTTGATTTGGAATGGTTGTGTTTGTACGTTTGGGTGAGACTATATCGCCCTCTAGTTTACCATCTATTACATTTCAGATGTAGTGTGATGACAGTATTTATTTATATCAGTAGATTTATATAGATTTTATATTAGTCCATTAAACAGTAAGGACATTTTATTTAATTTTATTGAGGTTAGCTAGAAATTTCCAGATTTGTTGTTCTTTAAAAAAGGTTGCATTAATGTTCTTTTTAAATAAAATAAAAATTATGTTAAGTTAATTGAGTCAGATTTTCTGATGATAATGAAAAGGTCAATTATGTTGTTTTTTCTACAGAATCAAGTAGTGCTTTTCCTTCACTATGTTGATTTAATGGACGAGCTGCGCATGGCAAGGGTGTTCTGTGCCCAAAATCATCTCAAACACCAGAGCAAAAGAGAGATTCATTCAAATGAGAGTTTAAAAGAAAATTCATACTTTGTTGGTGAGGGCAACAACGGGGATACAACAACTGCAATACCAGCTATTACAACTTCAGCCACCACAAATATTTTAGGAGTTACCACACCAACAACAGGGGTGTCAGATGCTAATAGTCCTATAGAGACCACTTCAATCACCTCTACAATACCATCAGCATGGATGACTGAAATGTCACCAATCACAGAATCAAGCACAACTGTTTTCACAACTGTATATACAACTTCAGAGTATACACCGACTGAAGAAATTTCATCAACTACTTTATTCTTTGAAAATGAACCTTCTACTCCTCAATACACTACACAAGGGTATCCATCTACTACTTATTTAGAATTTTCCACAACAATTCCACAAACAGAATCTTCTGAAACCACCAATGAATACTGGGCAAGTACTACGACACCAGTGTATTCGACAATTGAAGAACTGTCAATAAGAACTTTACCATTCGAAGCCGCTAGTATGGCATTTAGCCCTGAATATTCTACTCCAGTGGTTATAACAAGTACAACACCTTTTGGAGCTTCAACATCCAGCGAATCATCAACAACCTCCAAAGATAATACTGCAGTGAGTATAACAACTCCATCACCACCCAGCCCATCAACGCAGAGTGAATCATTAACTTCCAATGCAGCTTTGACTACTGAAGGGTCTACTCCATTGGATACTATAACTACCTTATCTCCAGGAGCTCCAACAAACAGTGAAACAATACCATCTAATGCTGCAACAACTCCAGAAGGTTCTACTTCAGAAGTTCTAACAACCTTAACAGCAGGTGTAACAAGTATTACATCTTCCATTGCTTTTCCGTCTTCCATCTTATCACAGTGTAATGCTGGCCCATATCCTGAAGGTCCAACTTCGGCAATGATTACAAGTACAATGGCTCAAGGAGGGTCAACCACTGATGAATCAGCAACATCTTCCAATGCTGCGTCGACTCCTGAAGGTTCTAGTACAGCTATTATCACTACTTCCTCATCCCCTGGTGCTTCAATACCCAATGAATCATCAACACCCAATGCTGCATCGACACCTGAAGGTTCCACTTCAGTGGTTACCACCTCTCCATTATCTCCTGGTGCTTCAACAACCAGTGAATCATCAACACCTTCCAATGCTGCATCCACTCCTGAAGGTTCTACTACAGCTATTATCACAACTTCTTCATCTCCTGGTGCTTCAACACCCAGTGAATCATCAACACCCTCCAATGCTGCATTGACTACGGAAGGTTCTACGTCAGTGGTTATTACAACTCCATCATCTCCTGGTGCTTCAACACCCAGTGAATCATCCACACCCAATGCTGCATCGACTCCTGAAGGTTCTACTTTAGTGGTTACCACCTCTCCATCATCTCCTGGTGCTTCAACATCCAGTGAATCATCAATACCTTCCAATACTGCATCGACTTCTACTGTTTCTACTTCAGTGATTACCACTTTTCCATCATCTACTGGTGCTTCAACACCCAATGAATCATCAACACGCAATACTGCATCGACACCTGAAGGTTCTACATCAGTGGTTATCACAACTTCATTATCTCCTGGTGCTTCAACATCCAGTGAATCATCAACAACTTCCAATGCTGCATTGACTCCTGAAGGTTCTACTACAGTCGTTATAACAACTACATTATCTCCTGGTCCTTCAACACCAAGTGAATCATCAACACCTTCAAATGCTGCATCAACTACTGAAGCTTCTACTACAGTTTTTATCATAATTCCATCATCTTCTGGTGCTTCAACACCCAGTGAATTATCAACACCATCAAATGCTGCATCGACTGCTGAAGGTTCTACGTCAGTGGGTATCACAACTCCATCATCTCCTGGTGCTTCAACACCCAGTGAATCATCAACACCATCGAATGCTGCATCGACTCCTGAAGGTTCTACGTCAGTGTTTATAACAACTCCATCATCTCCTGGTGCTTCAACAACCAGTTATTCATCAACATCTTCTAATACTGCATCGACTCCTGAAGGTTCTACTTTAGTGGTTATTACAACTCCATCATCTCCTGTTGCTTCAACACCCAGTGAATCATCAACACTTTCCAATGCTGCATCGACTTCTCCTGTTTTTACTTCAGTGGTTACCACATCTCCATCATCTCCTGGTGCATCAACACCCAATGAATCAACACCCAATGCTGCATCGACACCTGAAGGTTCTACTTCGGTGGTTAGCACATCATCATCTCCTGGTGCTTCAACACCGAGTGAATCATCAACACCTTCAAATGCTGCATCGACTCCTGAAGGTTCTACTACAGTCGTTATAGCAACTACATTATCTCCTGGTGCTTCAATACCCAGTGATTCATCAACACCATCAAATTCTGCATCAACTGCTGAAGGTTCTACGTCAGTGGTTATCACAACTTCATTATCTCCTGGTGCTTCAACATCCAGTGAATCATCAACACCTTCCAATGCTGCATCGACTCCTGGAGGTTCTACGTCAGTGGTTATAACAACGCCATCATCTCCTGGTGCTTCAACACCCAGTGAATCATCAACACCTTCCAATGCTGCAACGACTCCTGAAGGTTCTACTTCAGTGGTTATCACAACTCTTTCATCTCCAGGTGCTTCAACACCCAGTGAATCATCAACACCCTCCAATGCTGCAACGACTCCAGAAGGTTCTACTACAGTCGTTATCACCTCTCCATCATCTACTGGTGCTTCAACACCCAGTGGATCATTAACACCATCGAATGCTGCATCAACTCCTGAAGGTTCTACTTCAGTGGTTATCACAACTCTGTCATCTCCTGGTGCTTCAACACCCATTGAATCATCAACACCATCAAATGCTGCATCGACTCCTGAAGGTTCTACGTCAGTGGTTATAACAAATCCATCATCTTCTGGTGCTTCAACACCCAGTGAATCATCAACACCTTTAAATGCTGCATCGACTTCTGAAGGTTCTACTTCAGTGGTTATCACAACTTCATCATCTCCTGGTGCTTCAACACCAAGTGAATCATCAACTCCTGAAACTTCTACTACAGTTATTATCATAATTCCATCATCTTCTGGTGCTTCAACACCCAGTGAATCATCAACACCATCAAATGCTGCATCGACTGCTGAAGGTTCTACGTCGGTGGTTTTCACAACTCCATCATCTCCTGGTGCTTCAACACCCAGTGAATCATCAACACCTTCCAATGCTGCATCAACTCCTGAAGGTTCTACTACAGTTCTTATCACAACACCTTCATCTCCTGGTGCTTCAACACCCAGTGAATCATCAACACCTTTCAATACTGCATCTAATCTTGAAGGTTATACACCAGTGGCTATCACAACTCCATCATCTCCTGGTGCGTCAACACCCAGTGAATCATCAACACCATCGAATGCTGCATCGACTCTTGAAGGTTCTACTACAGTCGTTATGACCTCTCCATCATCTACTGGTGCTTCAACACCCAGTGGATCATTAACACCATCGAATGCTGCATCGACTCCTGAAGGTTCTACTTCAGTGGTTATCACAACGCTATCATCTCCTGGTGCTTCAACACCCAGTGAATCATCAACACCTTCCAATGCTGCATCGACTTCTCCTGTTTCTACTTCAGTATTTACCACTTTTCCATCATCTCCTGGTGCTTCAACACCCAGTGAATCATCAACACCATCGAATGCTGCATCGACTCCTGAAGGTTCTACTTCAGTGGTTATCACAACTCCATCATCTCCTGGTGCTTCAACACCCAGTGAATCATCAACACCTTCCAATGCTGCATCGACTCCTGAAGGTTCTACTACAGTCGTTATAGCAACTACATTATCTCCTGGTGCTTCAACACCCAGTGAATCATCAACACCTTCAAATGCTGCATCGACTCCTGAAGGTTCTACTTCAGTGGTTATCACAACTTTCTCATCTCCTGGTGCTTCAACACCCAGTGAATCATCAACACCATCAAATGCTGCATCGACTGCTGAAGGTTCTACGTCAGTGGTTATCACAACTTCATTATCTCCTGGTGCTTCAACACCCAGTGAATCATTAACACCATCTAATGCTGCATCGACTCTTGAAGGTTCTACGTCATTGGTTATAACAACTCCATCATCTCCTGGTGCTTTAACACCCAGTGAATCATCAACACCTTCTAATGCTGCAACGACTCCTGAAGGTTCTACTTCAGTGGTTATCACAACTCTCTCATCTCCTGGTGCTTCAACACCCAGTGAATCATCAACACCTTCCAATGCTGCATCGACTCCTGAAGGTTCTACTTCAGTGGTTATCACAACTCTCTCATCTCCTGGTGCTTCAACACCCAGTGAATCATCAACACCTTTCTATGCTGCAACGACTCCTGAAGGTTCTACTTCAGTGGTTATCACAACTCAATCATCTCCTGATGCTTCAACACCCAGTGAAACATCAACACCTTCCAATGCTGCATCGACTTCTTCTGTTTCTACTTCAGTGGTTACCACTTTTCCATCATCTCCTGGTGCTTCAACAACCATTGAATCATCAACACCATCGAATGCTGCATCGACTCCTGGAGGTTCTACGTCAGTGTTTATAACAACTTCTTCATCTCCTGGTGCTTCAACACCCAGTGAGTCGTCAACAACTTCCAATGCTGTATCGAGT
This sequence comes from Silurus lanzhouensis, assembly GCA_039877035.1. Classification (NCBI taxonomy): domain Eukaryota; kingdom Metazoa; phylum Chordata; class Actinopteri; order Siluriformes; family Siluridae; genus Silurus; species Silurus lanzhouensis. Next base: position 89,716 of record JBCEWE010000408.1, on the reverse strand, counting down.
CCTGAAGGTTCTACATCAGTGGTTATAACAACTCCATCATCTTCTGGTGCTTCAACACCAAGTGAATCATCAACACCTTCAAATGCTGCATCGACTCCTGAAGGTTCTACTTCAGTGGTTATCACAACTTCATCATCTCCTGGTGCTTCAACAGCAAGTGAATCATCAACACCTTCAAATGCTGCATCAACTCCTGAAACTTCTAATACAGTTATTATCATAACTCCATCATCTTCTGGTGCTTCAACACCCAGTGAATCATCAACACCATCAAATGCTGCATCAACTGCTGAAGGTTCTACTTTGGTGGTTTTCACAACTGCATCATCTCCTGGTGCTTCAACACCCAGTGAATCATCAACACCTTCCAATGCTGCATCGACTCCTGAAGGTTCTACACCAGTGGTTATCACAACTCCATCATCTCCTGGTGCTTCAACACCCAGTGAATCATCAACACCTTCCAATGCTGCATCGACTCCTGAAGGTTCTACTACAGTTATTATCACAACACCTTCATCTCCTGGTGCTTCAACACCCAGTGAATCATCAACACCTTTCAATACTGCATCGACTCCTGAAGGTTCTACACCAGTGGTTATCACAACTCCATCATCTCCTGGTGCGTCAACACCCAGTGAATCATCAACACCTTCGAATGCTGCATCGACTCTTGAGGTTTACTATGTTATTACAACTATCATTCTGGTCTTCACACCCAGTAATATCAACACTTCAATTGCATCGACTCCTATTCTACTTCAGTGGTTACCACTTCACCATCATCTCCTGGTGCTTTAACACCGAATGAATCATCAACACCTTCCAATGCTCAATCTACTCCTGAAGCTTCTACCCCACTTGATATCACAACAACATCCTCGGCTGGAGCTTCAACACTAAGTGAATCATCAACACCTTCCAATGTTGCATCAACTTCTGAAGGTTCCACTTCATTATACAACATCACATATCAACATCATTCAACATATATCACACCTTCAATGAGCTCACTCCAAGTCTACCTCATTTTATGACAACTCCATCATCTCCTGGTGGTTCAACTCCCAGTGAATCATCAACCACCTTCCAATGCGCATCACTCCTGAAGGTTCTACTACAGTTATACACAACCCATCATCTCCTGGTGCTTCAACACCCAGTGAATCATCAACACCTTCCAATGCTGCATCGACTCCTGAAGGTTCTACTTCAGTCTTATAGCAACAACATTATCTCCTGGTGCTTCAACCCAGTGATCATAACACTTCCAATCTGCATCACTCCTGAGGTTTCATTACACAACTCAATCCGTTTCAAACCATAATCATCCACCATATGCTCATCACTCCTGAAGTTTCTCTACAGTTATTATCACAACTCCATCATCTCCTGGTGCTTCAACACCAGTGAATCATCAACACCTTCCAATGCTGCATCGACTCCTGAAGGTTCTACCTCAGTCGTTATAGCAACAACATTATCTCCTGGTGCTTCAACACCCAGTGAATCATCAACACCTTCAATGCTGGCATCGACTCCTGAAGGTTCTACTACAGTTATTATCACAACTCCATCATCTCCTGGTGCCTTCAAACACCCAGTGAATCATCACACACCTTTCCAATGCGCATCGACTCCTGAAGGTTCTACTACTGTTATCACACCTCCATCGTATCCTGGTGCATCATCAGCCAGTGAATCATCAACACCTTCCAATGCTGCATGGACTCCTGAAGGTGCTACATCAGTCGTTATAGCAACTACATTATCTCCTGGTGCTTCAACACCCAGTGAATCATCAACACCATCCAATGCTGCATCGACTCCTGAAAGTTCTACTATAGTTATTATCACATCTCCATTATCTCCTGGTGCTTCAACACCAAGTGAATCATCAACAACTTCCAATGCTGCATCGACTCCTGAAGGTTCTACTACCGTTATCACACCTCCATCTTCTCCTGGTGCTTCATCACCCAGTGAATCATCAACACCTTCCAATGCTGCATCGACTCCTGAAGCTTCTACTACAGTTATTATCACATCTCCATCATCTCCTGGTGCTTCAACACCAAGTGAATCATCAACAACTTCCAATGCTGCATCGACTCCTGAAAGTTCTACTACCATTATCACACCTCCATCTTCTCCTGGTGCTTCAACACCCACTGAATCATCAACAGCATCCAATGCTGCATCGACTCCTGAAGGTTCTACTACATTTATTATCACATCTCCATCATCTCCTGGTGCTTCAACACCAAGTGAATCATCAACACCTTCCAATGCTGCATCGACTCATGAAGGTTCTACCTCAGTCGTTATAGCAACTACATTATATCCTGGTGCTTCAACACCCAGTGAATCTTCAACACCATCCAATGCTGCATCGACCCCTGAAGGTTTTACTATAGTTATTATCACATCTCCATCATCTCCTGGTGCTTCAACACCAAGTGCATCATCAACAACTTCCAATGCTGCATTGACTCCTGAAGGTTCTACCTTAGTCGTTATAGCAACTACATTATCTCCTGGTGCTTCTACACCCAGTGAATCATCAACACTATCCAATGCTGCATCGACTCCTGAAGGTTCTACTCCAATTATTATCTTATCTTCATCTTCTCCTGGTGCTTCAACACCAAGTGAATCATCAACAACCTCCAATGATGCATCGACTCCTGAAGGTTCTACTACCATTATCACACCTCCATCTTCTCCTGGTACTTCATCACACAGTGAGTCATCAACACCATCCAATGCTGCATCGACTCCTGAAGGTTCTACTACAGTTATTATCACATCTCCATCATCTCCTGGTGCTTCAACACCAAGTGAATCATCAACACCTTCCAATGCTGCATCGACTCCTGAAGGTTCTACCTCAGTCGTTATAGCAACAACATTATCTCCTGGTGCTTCAACACCCAGTGAATCATCAACACCTTCAAATACTGCATCGACTCCTGAAGGTTCTACTACAGTTATTATCACAATACCTTCATCTCCTGGTGCTTCAACACCTAGTGAATCATCAACCCCTTCCAATTCTGCATCGACTCCTGAAGGTTCTACTTCAGTCGTTATAGCAACTACATTATCCCCTGGTGCTTCATCACCCAGTGAATCATCAACACCATCCAATGCTGCATCGACTCCTGAAGCTTCTACTACAGTTATTATCACATCTCCATCATCTGCTGGTGCTTCAACACCAAATGAATCATCAACACCTTCCAATGCTGCATTGACTCCTGAAGGTTCTACTACAGTTATCACACCTCCATCTTCTCCTGGTGCTTCATCACTCAGTGAATCATCAACACCTTCCAATGCTGCATGGACTCCTGAAGGTTCTACCTCAGTCGTTATAGCAACAACATTGTCTCCTGGTGCTTCAACACCCAGTGAATCATCAACACCTTCCAATGCTGCATCAACTCCTGAAGGTTCTACTCCAATTATTATTACATCTCCATCATCTCCTGGTGCTTCAACACCCAGTGAATCATCAACACCTTCCAATGCTGCATCGACTCCTGAAGGTTCTACTACAGTTATTATCACAATTCCATCATCTCCTTGTGCTTCAACACCCAGTGAATCATCAACACCTTCCATTGCTGCATCGACTCCTGAAGGTTCTACTACAGTTATTATCACATCTCCATCATCTCCTGGTGCTTCAACACCAAGTGAATCATCAACACCTTCCAATGCTGCATCGACTCCTGAAGGTTCTACTACAGTTATCACACCTCCATCTTCTCCTGGTGCTTCATCACCCAGTGAATCATCAACACCTTCCAATGCTGCATCGACTCCTGAAGGTTCTACCTCAGTCGTTATAGCAACTACATTATCTCCTGGTGCTTCAACACCCAATGAATCATCAACACCATCCAATGCTGCATCAACTCCTGAAGGTTCTACTCCAATTATTATTACATCTCCATCATCTCCTGGTGCTTCATCACCCAGTGAATCATCAACACATTTTAATGCTGAATCGACTCCTGAAGGTTCTACTTCAGTGGTTATCACATCTCCATCATCTCCTGGTGCTTCAACACCCAGTGAATCATCAACACCATCCAATGCTGCATCAACTCCTGAAGGTTCAACTTCAGTGGTTATCACATCTCTATCATCTCCTGGTGCTTCAACACCCAGTGAATCATTAACAGCTTCCTATACGGCATCGAGTCCTGAAGGGTCTACTGCAGTTATTTTCACAACTCCATCATCTCCTGGTGCTTCAACACCCAGTGAGTCATCAACACCATCTAATGCTGCATCAACTCCTGAAGGTTCTACTTCAGTGGTTATTACATCTCCATCATTTCCTGGTGCTTCAACACCCAGTGAATCATCAACACCTTCCAATGCTCTATCAACTCCTGAAAGTTCTACTTCATTTGTTATCACATCATCATCTCCTGGTGCTTCAACACCCGGTGAATCATCAACAACGTCCAATGCTGCATCGATTCCTGAAGGTTCTATCTCAGTGGTTATTACATCTCCATCATCTCCTGGTGCTTCAACACCCAGTGAATCATTAACATCCTCCAATGCTGCATCGACTCCTGAAGGTTTTACCTCAGTGGTTATCACATCTCCATCATCTTCTGGTGCTTTAACACCCAGTGAATTATCAACACCTCCCAATGCTGCATCAAGTCCTGAAGGATCTTCTACAGTTATTTTTACAACTCCATCATCTCCTGGTGCTTCAACACCCACTGAATCATCAACACCTTCCAATACTGCATCAAGTCCTAAAGGATCGTCTACAGTTTTTTTCACAACTCCATCATCTCCTGGTGCTTCAACACCCGGTGAATCATCAACACCTTCCAATGCTGCATCAAGTCCTGAAGGATCTTCTACAGTTATTTTCACAACTTTATCATCTCCTGGTGCTTCAACACCCTCTGAATCATCAACACCTTCCAATGCTGCATCAAGTCCTGAAGGATCTTCTACAGTTATTTTCACAACTTTATCATCTCCTGGTGCTTCAACACCCGGTGAATCATCAACACCTTCCAATGCTGCATCAAGTCCTGAAGGATCTTCTACAGTTATTTTCACAACTCCATTATCTCCTGGTGCTTCAACACCCACTGAATCATCAACACTGTCTAATGCTGCAACGACTACTGAAGGTTCTACCTCAGTGGTTATCACATCTCCATCATCTCCTGGTGCTTCAACACCAAGTGAATCATCAACATCTTCCAATGTTCCATCGACTCCTGAAGGTTCTACTTCAGTGCTAATCACAACTCCATCATCTCCAGCTGCTTCAACACCCAGTGAATCATCAACACCTTTCTATGCTGCATCGACTCCTGAAGTTTCTACTACAGTTATTATGACATCTCCATCATCTCCTGGTGCTTCAACACCCAGTGAATCATCAACATCTTCCAATGCTGCATCGATTCCTGAAGGTTCTACCTCAGTGGTTATTACATCTCCATTATCTCCTGGTGCTTCAACACCCAGTGAATCATCAACACCCTCCAATGCTGCATCGACTCCTGAAGGTTCTACTTTAGTGCTTATTACAACTCCATTATCTCCTGGTCCTTCAACACTCAGTGAATCATCAACACCCTCCAATGCTGCATCGACTCCTGAAGGATCATCTACAGTTTTTTTCACAACTCCATCATCTCCTGGTGCTTCAACACCCACTGAATCTTCAATGCCTTCACATACTCAGTCGACCCCTCAAGGTTCTACTCTTGGATCTACCACTGGAGAAGTAACAAGTACATCTTCAACCACCACAAGTATACTTACTAAATCTACTATCCATCAGTCCACACCAGGAACAGGGTGTAATGGCATGAGCACTTCTGCTCCTGTTCACGACACTGACATTCTAGAATTAGCTTTTACTCTCTCTGAACAGTTTTGGGGATTTCCAAATTTTCATAACTGAAATTACCAATTTACAAAACAATCATCAGTCAAATCTTAGTCAGGATCCACAGTGAGCATATCTACAACCACTATTTCTTCTTTTTACTGCAGAATCTACACCAGTACTAACCCCATACTGCCTGTTTCAAAACTTTCCACCTCTTCCCAATCTAACATCCAACATAAACAGGGTCCATCATCTGAATATTGTTCCTAAAGCCTAAACAACATATAGCCACTGATGATTTGAATCAAATATCTTTTAAAACCAACATTCATGCCTGGATCAACAACCAGCAATCTGCCAACCTCCTCACAGGAATACAGTATGTGCCTCTGCTTCTGATGCTCTGGATTAAACTTCTCACTCAGGTCTCTTCTGCTCATCTCCACTACACTGCTAGTGATGCTGCAACAACCAATCAAACACAAAAATCTATGTCTAAACCTAAGGCTAAAAACCACTCTTTCTGCAACAATTTTCAGCAGCTTTGACATTTCTACCACTGTAGCTACAGTTGTTTTTTCTGGCTTCTCCTGATTAAAATGGCTTTTTAGAGTCTCTCTAGATGAGCTGCTTGTATTAGCAAAATATAAAGCGTTAAAGTAGAATACAGCATGCTTTCATATTTAATAAAAATAATGCAACAATCCTTTTTGTTTACATTTTATTTTATGATAAATTATCATGTTAAATATTAATATGAAACGTTTGTGTTCATGTAAAATATAACATTAAAGAATGCAATGCTGCATCGACTCCTGAAGGTTCTACTTTAATGGTTTTCAAAACTCCATGATCTCCTGGTGCTTCAACACCCAGTGAATCTTTAATGCCTTCACATACTAAGTCGACCCCTCAAGGGGTTCACACAGAGAAATCATGGGCATTTCATGACTTATCCATATGTGGACCACTATCATCCACAGACCCAGAAAATTCAGGGCTTTCACTCATAGACAACGAATTGTCAAAAGCCAACTAGCCGGAAACATCGGAAACATCATCACCCACAGAAAACACACTCTGATTATCAGTAGCCCCTACAACATCACATAAAGGGAGAAAATTCACACAGAGAAGTAGATTTCTGTGCACTACCTTGAGCTGACCTGATATAGGGTGTTTTATCTTGTAAATGTGAGTCCTGGGATCACGGTCGACCACAGTATATACCACACCCTCCCACTTATCTGAAAGTTTGCGTTTGCCACGCTCGCTCATATTGGCTAACAGAACTCTGTCACCAACTTGTTTGCACCCTTATGTCTGCGGTTGTACATCCTGGCCTGGTTAGACTGTTCTCTGCCAGTATTAACCTCAGCAACAGCAAGAGCCTCCTTCAAGTCTCTGTCCAGACATACTTGGGAAGAGAGTCACTTAAATCAACTCTCAATACACTCTTGAAAATCACATCAACTGGCAGTCTTGGCCTACGACCAAACATTAAATAAAATGGAGGAAACCCTGTCGTCTCATGTGCAGTACAATTGTACAGAAAGGTCAGTGTGTGAAGCACCTGGGGCCAATCATGCTTTGGTCTTGGCTCTAAGGCCCTGATCATATTACCCAGTGTCCGACTGATCCTTTCAACAGCGCCATTACCCATTGGGTGGTATGGGGTTGTCTGTGACTTTTTTATCCCACAAAAGTCGAACAAGTGTCTGATGAGCTCGCTACAAAAAATTTGCACCCTGGTCAGAGTGGATACGTTCTGGGAAGCCATAATAACAGAAATAGTTGTCCCAAAGCTTCTTCGCCACCGATTTAGCAGACTGATCTGAACAACAAAAAGCATGTGCAAGCTTCAGGAACATATTTAATGTCGAAATTCAAAGGTGGCGAGTTTAGCCACCCACCTTTGTTCACAGGCATCAAGCCTCGGTTTGGTCAAGATGTGCGTCAAGGGGTTATTATCTGTCCAAGCTGTGAACCAGTGCTCTTTAAGCCAATGGCTAAATTTATCACATACAGCCCACTTAAGCGCAAGGAACTTAAGGCGATGTGCTGGATATCTGGCTTGTGCTCAGGAAAGTGATTTACTCGCAAACGAAATCAAGTCAAGAGTCAAGTCAAGAAGCTTTTATTGTCATTTTAACCATATATAGCTGATGCAGTACACAGTGAAATGAAACAATGTTCCTCCAGAACCCAGGTGCTACATAAAACAGCATAAAACAACAGTCACAGAACAGAAAAGCCACAGGGCCAAGAACTAAGTAGATCCTTGCCACATAAAGTGCATGTGTGCAACTGGTGCAAATAGTGCAAAAGACAACACAAGACAGTGCAGGACAAATACACAAAACACAAAATAGCTCCGCCAGTAAACCTGTCGTAACAAAATAAGGTGCACAGTAGCAGAATTTAACTGTAAACAATATTGTGCAATTCAAACAAATAGCAGCAACCAAGATAAAGTGAACAGTGGCAAAAATATCTGGACAGAATATTGGGCCGAAGAACAATAGCAGCAATCCCGGAAGATGTGCAAAAAAACGGCATGTAAACATTTTTGTGGTAATGAGTAGTGTGAGTGGTACTTAATCATTGGTGTGCGAAGTTTATGATGTGTGTTGAGTCCGGTTTGTACAGATCAGTCACACAGTTGTGTGTATATGTGTGTGTGTGTGTGTGTGTGTGTGTGTGTGTGTGTGTGTGTGTGTGTGTGTGAGAGAGTTCAGTTCAGTTTTTTTTGTTAAGGAGCCTGATGGCTTGAGGAAAGAAACTATTGCACAGTCTGGATGTGACGGCCCGAATGCTTCAGAATCGCTTCCCTGATAGTAGGAGGTGAAGTGTGTGTGATGGGTGTGTGAGGTCATCCACAATGCTGTTTGCTTTGCGGATGCAGCAAGTAGTGTAAATGTCCATGATAGAGGGGAGAGAGACCCCAATGATCTTCTCAGTTGTCCTCACCATCCTCTGTAGGGGTTTGCAATCCGAGGCGGTGCAGTTCCCAAACCAGGCAGTGATGCAGCTGCTCAGGATGCTCTCAATGATCCCTCTATAGAACGTGGTCATAATGGGGTGAGGGAGGTGGGCTTTCCTCAGCCTTCTCAGAAAGTAAAGACGCTGCTGGGCTTTTTTGGTGATGGAGCTGGTGTGACCTAGTGACCAGGTGAGGTTGTCCGCCAGATGAACACCAAGGAATTTGGTGCTCTTGACGATATCCACTGAGGATCCATCGATGATCAGTAGAGAATGGTCGCTCTGTGTTTTCCTGAAGTCAACAATTATCTCTTTAGTTTTGTCAACGTTCAGAGACATGTTGTTGGCGCCACACCAGGCTGTTAACTGTTGCACCTCCTTTCTGTATGCTGACTCGTCGTTCTTGCTGATTATACCCACCACGGTCATGCCATCTGCGAACTTGATGATGTGATTCGAGCTGTGCGTCGTTACACAGTCGTGAGTCAGCAGAGTAAACAGCAGTGGACTAAGCACACAGCCCTGAGGGGCTCCAGTGCTCAGTGTGGTGGTGCTGGAGATGCTGTTTCTGATCCAGACTGACTGAGGTCTCCCAGTCAGGAAGTCCAGGATCCAGTTACAGAGGAAGGTGTTCAGGCCCAGTAGGCTCAACTTCTCAATCAGGTACTGAGGGACAATCATGTTAAATGATGAGCTGAAGTCTATAAACAGCATCCTTATATACGAGTCCTTGTTTTCTAGGTGGTTGCGGGCCAGATGGAGGGTTGTGGAGATGGCATCGTCCGTTGAGCGGTTTGGACAATACGTGAACTGCATTGGGTCCAGTGCGGGTGGAAGCTGGGTCTTGATGTGCCTCATGACGGGCCTCTCGAAGCACTTCATCATGATGGGTGTGAATGCAATGGAACGATAGTCATTGAGGCAGGACACAGTAGACTTCTTCGGCACAGGAATGATGGTCGTTGTCTTGAGGCACATAGGAACAGTGGCGCTGCTCAGGGAGATGTTGAAGATATCGGTGAGGACATCCGCTAGCTGTTGTGCACATTCCCTTAGCACTCTGCCAGGAATGTTGTCTGGTCCAGCAGACTTCCATGGGTTAACTCTGTATAGAGTTTTTCTTACTTCAGCTGTGGTTAGACAGAGCACCTGGTCACTGGGAGGAGGGATGGTCTTCCTCGCCACCATGTTGTTCTGCACCTCAAACCAGGCATAGAAGTTGTTCAGCGCATCTGGGAGCGAGGTGTCAAGGTCACAAGCAGGTGACGTTATCTTGTAATTCGTGATCGCCTGGATGCCCTGCCACATGCGCCGGGTGTCTCCGCTGTCCTGGAAGTGGATGTCAATTCTCTTGGCATGTGCGCGCTTCGCCTTTCTGATGGCACTGGACAGTTTGGCCCTTGCTGTTTTCAAGGCCGCCTTGTCCCCTGCTTTGAAGGCGGAGTCTTTTGTTTTCAGCAGCGCACACACCTTGGCGGTCATCCACGGCTTCTGGTTGAAGCGTGTAGTGATAGTCTTGGAGATGGTCATGTCATCAACGCACTTGCCGATGAAGCTGGTTACTGTTGACGTATACTCCTCCAAGTTGATGAAATCGCCACTGTTTGCAGCTTCCCTGAACATGTCCCAGTCAGTATGCTGGGATCAGCATAACAGATATGTTGTCCGAGTACCCGAGGTGGGGGCGGGGCTTCGCCCGGTATGCCGCCCGGATGTGTGTGTAAACAACATCCAGCGTGTTTTCTCCTCTGGTTGCAAAGTCCACATTTTGATGGAATTTGGGAAGCACAGTCCTGAGATTTGTATAGTTGAAATCTACAATATATAAGAATCAACAATAAACAATCCGTCAGGGTGTGTGTTTTGACGCTAATGGTCCCGTAGAGTACACTGAGCGCTTCCTTAGCATTAGCGCTAGGTGGTATGTACACTCCGAGCACAATAGCAATGGTCAATTCCCGAGGTAAATGAAAAGGTCTACATCTCACAACAATAAACTCCAAAAGCAATGAGCAGTAGGTGGAAACGAGGACAGAGTTCTTACACCATTCCATGTTGATGTAAACACACAGACTGCCGCCGAGAGTTTTACCGCACAGAGCTGCATTTCTGTCGGCACGAAACGGGGCTAGCCCGTCCAGCTGAATGGCGGCGTCCGGAACTCTGTCGCTCAGCCACATCTCAGTAAACACAAAAACGCAGCAGTGTCTGTACTCATGCCGAGTAGCTTGTTGAAGTTTGATGTAGTCTAATTTATTGTCCAGGGAGCAGACATTTTCCAGCAGAAGAGATGGTAGAGCAGGTCAGCTAGAGTTAGCTTTTAGCCTAGCATTAGCACCCGCTTGCTTTCCGTGCTTCCGCTTCCGTTCCCTTGCGCAGCGCTTTCGAATTCCCCTTCTCAGTCCATCCGCCGCAGGCGACGGCAAGGTCTGGAGGCTTGATTCTCGGAGCAAGCCGAGGTCGCATAGGGTTTTGCAGTTGTACACAGGGGCACCGGTTGCTCCGATGTCCATGTGTTGCGTAAGGCGAGCTACAAACTGAATGATGTAGCACCTTTGCAACCCCTCCCTCTATCTTTCTTCACACCACTAGTTAAAGCGTAGAGTGGGTGTGCAAGGGATAAACAATTCTCAATTAAACATTGGTACCACACGACAAGATCAAGAAAAGACTAAATTTTATTAACTGATGGGGTAACACCATCAGGGCACATCATATCTGCAGAAGTAATCTTAGCAATCGCTTCAACCTTCCCAGGATCAGTGACGACACCATCCTCCGGAATCAAATGACTAAGAAACTTCACAGACCGCCTTAAGAAGTGACATTTCTTTGGTGACAATTTTAAATTGTTTTTTTTCAACATTCCAAAAACCATTTCAAGCCTTTGCAATGCAATGTTTTCGTCAGGTGCAAAGACCATTGTCATCCAGGTAGCACAACAATGACAAGAAATTCTGGCCACTAAATATCATAGTTATCATTCGCATGAAACTAGCAGGCGAGTTACAAAAGCCTTATTGTACAATAATTTTAATTAAATATTGTAAATATCTTTTGCGCATCTTTCACAGAACATGCGTTAAGCCAACGGATGTCTGTACATATCCGCAAATCCAGGATCCAGAAACTTAAGCCACATTGCCTGAGCCTGCTACGTTAATCTTCAGACACGTCCGTCTTAACCACTGACTGCTGAACAGTCGACCGAAGCGAAAACCCACTCTCTGTTTCACCCACATCCTCCAACGCAATGCAAGGATAAACGTCGGCCACTTTAGAGTCCCGCCTAAGCTTCACTGGTTTGTCGCTAGGATTGATCAGCTTAAGTGGTATACTGCCATCACCCCAAAGCTGAGTGACAACATGACCCACCACAACTTTCCTAGTGGCGGAATGAAGTCTAGAAGGTTCCACCAAAACGGTACTGCCTAGTTGGCCACGGGATTTCACAGGAAATTTACCCCAAACCAGGTGTTCTTAAACAGGCGAAAGTGTTATTGCATGGTTGAGCTTTACTGTAATAAATAATGAACTATTTCACAGCTAGAAAAGTTGTTTTGGCACCATTCAAAATAAATCTAGGGTCTCTAATCTAACCCTCCATTTCCGGTTTGATCGGGTACGCTGGCACGTTTTGGCTGCCGCTCTTTCGCCGTTTGTTTGTTTTCTCTGTTGATGTTGGAGTTAACTTGCTGATTTTAAAACGTATTCTAGTAATGTTGCGGGTCTTCTTCACTCTCCCTGGATTATTGCTTTTACCTGTCTGCATTCTTTGGTGGTCCCTGGAGCTACATCGAAGAAATCTATCCTGTTGCTGTTGTGGATCTGTCGCGGTTCTAGCCACAAGGATTATGGTTGTAGGGTACACCGCACATCAGTTGCTCAACTTAAAACAGAACTACAGGTTACACAAAGATGCTTATGATCAATGTTGTAATACTGGCCTGTTGTGGCAAAGACGGTACATACATCGGAGATCTGGATGCAGCTACTGCCTTTCTAACAACATCTGCGTGCCTATGAGCCGGTGTCGGTCTAAAAGTGCATATCAGTAATCTGGTGTGGTCCTCAAAAATTTATAATAACCTTCGGTCGTATCACAGAGCCCCATCAATGCTGCGCTGTTTAATGCATGCTCAGTAAACAACAAAGCCCTGCTTTTATCGGACATCATCGCAGATCAAAAACTTGACTTGTTGTTCTTAACAGAAACATGGCATAAACAAAATGGTGGATTAATCTTTAATCAGCTTACTCCTGAGGGGTACGGACTGTTTGATCTACTGCAACTTACTGGTCGAGGTGGGGGAATAATTGTGGTTCACAATCAGCAATTTAACATCAGCTCTGTGTGCATTCCACAGTTCTCTTCTTTTGAATGCCTTGTGTTAAGTATTTCTGCTCCGATGGCAATCACCATCGCTACTGTTTATCGACCACCTAAGGCTAACGATTCTTTTATGTCTAAATTTGCTGATTGTTGTCATTGCTGTGTTTTAAATTTAGGAGCATCCTCATTTTAGGGGATTTTAATATACACATTGATGCAAATGACTGTTTGTTGACAAAGGATTTTCTATTCCTGCTGGATTGTTTTAATCTTAAACAGTATATAAGTGGCCCAACTCACAACAAAGGTCACACTTTAGACCTTGTGATTGCAAACAATGCAATTGTGTCTCAGCAGATATTGGACTTTCTGATCACCTGGCAATCTTCTTTAAATTGGAACTGCATTTTCCTCGTACTTCGCCTTTACACACTGTTAATTTCCGTAAATGGAAATCAATTAATTCAGCAGATTTTGCTGGCTCTGTTGTTCCTTCTCTTAGTGATCTTCATTTGGCTCCTCTCGAAGATAAGATCCTAAAACTGAACACTGCTCTGGCATCTAATTTTGACCTTTTTGCTCCCTTGAAATCTCGCTATGTCTCTTTTGCTCGTTCTGCCCCTTGGTACAACGATAACCTGCGCTCTATGAGGACAGCTTGCCGTAAACTGGAGCGCAAGTGGCCTGACTCAGGTCTGAATGTATTTTATCAGTCCTGGAAGAACACCCTGGGGGAATACAGAGCTGAAATTGAGTCTGTGAGATCCGCATATTTTTCTCAGATCATTGACAACAATCAAAGTAATCCTAGATATCTTTTTAACACCATAAACGACTTCTGAAAGTTAATGTTGGCACATCTCTACCTGTCTCAAATCAGCTGTGTAACGATTTTCTTAATTTTTTCAGTTCTAAAATTGACACTGTTTACAAACTTATTCATGCTGCACCTGCTTCATCATCCATATTTTGTTCACCTAGTTTTTCTGGCACACCCTTCTCTACCTTTTCACAAATTGATACCGAGCTGCTCACTAGGGAAGTATCATGTATGAAAGTTACCACTTGCTTACTTGATCCCCTCCCTACAAGCCTGTTTAAATCCTGTTTGGATTCACTGTGCCCTGCTGTTCTCAGTATTGTTAATGATTCTCTGCTTACTGGTGTTGTCCCAGCGGCATTGAAACCTGCTGCTGTGACACCTGTCCTAAAAAAAAAAAAAAACAGTGACTTGGACAACTTAAACAATTATCGTCCTATCTCATATCTACCGTTTCTTGCTAAAATTCTGGAACGTCTTGTGGTTATGCAGCTACATAGTCATCTCACAGCAAATAATCTCTTCGAACCTCTTCAGTCTGAATTTCAAAAATCTCATAGTACTGAGACAGCCTTGGTCAAGGTCACCAATGACCTGTTATTAGCCTCAGATTCTGGTTCTCTCTCTATTCTGATCCTTCTATATCTTAGTGCCGCATTTGACACTGTTAATCACAACCTGCTTCTCGAACGTCTGGAAAATGTCTTTGGTATTTCTGGGACTGTTTTAACTTGGTTTAGATCATACCTCTCTGATCGTCAACAGTTTGTATGTATGAGTTGTTCCCGGTCTGTGAATGGTTTTGTCTGTACAGGTGTTCCTCAGGGTTCCATCTTAGGCCCCTTACTTTTTAGCATTTACATATATCCGCTTGGATTGCTTTTAAGAACACTTGGGCTAAATTATCACTTTTATGTGGACGATACTCAGATTTATATTCACTCTAAACCTAATCAACATTTGGACCTTTCTTTTTTAACACTGTATTGCTGAGATAAAAACATGGATGTCTTAAAACTTCTTGTGCCTTAATAGTGATAAGACAGAGGTCTTGCTTATTGGCACCCCTCACCAGCTTCGCAAAGCTGGTTCATTATCCCTAAACGTAGACGGCTCTGTTCTGGAAGTACAAACCAAATTAAAAAATCTAGGAGTCATCTTTGACTGAAGTCTATCTTTTGACTCTCACATCCGGTATACTGTAAAGAACTCATTTTTTTCATCTCAGAAATATCGCTAGACTTCGCCATAAGTTATCCCATTCTGTGACTGAAAGGCTTATTAATACTTTTGTGTTTTCCCGCATTGATTATTGCAATGCTCTACTGGCTGGGGTTCCTAAAACTACTCTTAATAAACTGCAATGTGTACAAAATTCAGCTGCTAGGATCCTGACTGGAGCCAGGCAAAATGAGCACATTTCACCAATTCTCAAGTCCTTGCATTGGCTTCCGGTCAGGTTCCGAGTAGATTTTAAAGTTCTCATGCTTACATACAAGGCACTGCATGGTCTTGCCCCCCAGTATCTGTCTGCACTTTTAACTGTATACACACCCAAGCGCATCTTACGCTCTTCACAAGCAGGACTATTGGTTGTTCCACAGACACGGCTGCGTTCAGTAGGGGATAGGGTTTTTTCATCGTATGCACCAAGACTTTGGAATTCACTCCCTCCTCACATCAGAGACGCACAGAACTTCAGTACATTTAAATCCCTTTTAAAAACTCATTTTTTTATGGTTGCTTTTTTTTTTACATTTTTGATTTTGTGCGTAATTATAAGTATGTGTGTTTTATTTGCTCTATTTTGTGTGTGTTGTATTCTTGTATGCCTGTATGTAAAGCGCCTTGAGAAGCTACTTTAAAGGCGCTATATAAAAATAAAATTATTATTAATATTATTATTATTATTATTATAAATCCCTTTTCTTTCTGTTACACGTACTTTCATATTTAATAAAAATAATGCAACAATCCTTCTTGTTTACATTTCATTTAATGATAAATTATCATGTCAAATATTAATATTTAACATGATAATATAACAGGACAATTCAGGGCTGAGGGCTCATTGTACTCGAGGCCTGGCCACCTCGTGGGCGCTGTTCAAGGGCGTTTTAATTTGGGACATTTGTGCCATTTTTTGCACATTTTTCTGGATTGCTGCTATTTGCTCTTTTGCACAACCCAACCACAGTATAAGTAAAATTATGTTTCTCCTTCTCGGTCGCCAAGGGAACGGAGCCTGGGTTCTATAGCCGGCACTTCATAGTTTCCAAAAATGGAAACTCCTATAGGGTTGCTCCTATATTGGATTTACATCAGCTGAACCGCTTACTTTTGGAAATGAGAACCTTCTCAATAAGATGGTTTCTGATTGGTGATTGCATAAAGCAGCGATGTGGAAAATATTCTTGGGGAGGTGTGATGATGGCAACCTGGTAATCTACATGGAGATGGAAAATCTGAGCCTATTTTACATCTGTAAGTTACAATATATCTCCATTTACAGTTTATATGATGTTATTCCTTTTACTCTTCATTTGTTTTTATTAGAGACATTTTTGAAAAATGTGTGTGTGTGTGTGTGTGTGTGTGTGTGTGTGTGTGTGTGTGTGTATATTGTTGGGCACACTCCTGTCCATTCGGATGGCCGGACATCAATATGAATATCAATATCCAAACATGTAGAACAAAAGCCTTTAATCTTCAGCAGGTCATTTCTATGCAGACTGTATGAATAGAGTCTGAATGAACATCTGAGTTTAGCAGGTGTCTCTCAAACAGGAGGGGGGGGGGGGGATCAGACACAGTCTTTGTAGGAATCTCATGTCATGAAAATCTTTAGAAAATTTGAAATATAAACTCATGAGACATGTGACTTTCAGCCCAGTACTTTTCTGGATTGCTCCAGGACTGATTTCATGTTTTTATATATTAAGAAAAAATACAGAAAGCCCAAAGTGTCTTTTTTCCAAATATATGTAAATTGTGTATGTAGCATACTTTTGTCAGGAACTGTTTACATCTACATTTAGGTAAGTCCTTTTCAGCTGAGTCCCAATATTTGGGCTGGGCTGGGCTGGGCGGGACAGGTCGGAGGAATCTCATTTTTAATAAAATCTTCATTCAATTTTAATTCATTAAATATAAGCATATGACACATGTGGCTTTCAATCCATTACTTTTTTGGATGATTTTGTGAATTCAGGACTGATTACATATACACTGTGTGCACAATTATTAGGCAAGTGATTATTTTGACCATATCATCATTCTATCCGTAATTTTTCAAGTCCAAGCTGATTAAACTTGAATGCTTATTGGATTTAATGCATATCAGGTGATGTGTATTTGTGTTATGATGGAGGGTGTGGCCTATGGAGATCAACACCCCTTTATCAAGATGTGCATAATTATTAGGCAGATTCTTCTCCTCAGGAAAAATGGGCCCAAACAGAGATTTAACTGACTCTGAAAAGTAAAAAATTTGAATAAGTCTTTCACGGGGATGCAGCACTTTTGAAATATCTAAGATATTGGGGTGTGATCACAGAACCATCAAACGTTTTGTAGCAAATAGTCAACAGGGTCGCAAGAAACGAACAAGAAGAAAAGACTCAAATTAACCGCCGAAGATTTGAGAAGAATCAAACATGAAGCTACCAGGAACCCATTATCCTCCAGTGCTGCCATATTCCACAACTGCAAACTACCTGGAGTGTCAAGAAGTACGAGGTGTTCAGTTCTCAGAGACATGACCAAGGTAAGAAAGGCTGAAACCCGACCACCTCTAAACAAGACACATAAGTTGAAACGTCAAGAATTGCCCAAGAAATATCTGAAGACAGATTTTTTTAAAGGTTTTGTGGACTGATGAGATGAAAGTGAATCTTGACGGACCAGATGGATGGGCCCATGGTTGGATCAGTAACGGACACAGAACTCCACTTCGACTCTGACACTTCGATGCCAGCAAGGTGGAGGTGGGGTACTAGTATGGGCAGGTATTATTAAAGATGAGCTAGTTGGACCTTTTCGGGTTGAAAATGGACTCAAAATCAACTCTCAGACCTACTGCCAATTTTTAGAAGACACTTTCTTCAAGCAGTGGTACAGGGAAAGTCTGCATCTTTCAGGAAGACTTTGCAAGACAGCGCTCCATCACATGCAATCAGGTACTCCACTGTGTGGCCAGTAAAGGCCTTAAAGATAAAAAAAACTAATGACATGGCCCCTTCTTCACCTGACTTAAACTCTATTGAGAACTTTTGGGCCCTTCTTAAGCAGTAAATGTACAGTGAAGGTGAACAGTACACCTCTCTGAACAGTGTCTGGGAGGCCGTGGTTGCGGCAGACACAAAAAGTTGATTCTGAAAAGATCAAGAAACTGACTAACTCTGTGAATGGAAGGCTTGTGACTGTTATGGAAAAGAAGGGTGGCTTTATTGGTCACTGAGGTTTTCTTTTTGAAATTTCAGAAATGTTCTTTTGTAAATTTTGAGTTTGTTTATTATTCTCACTTTATCAGGTGAAAATAAACAAGTGAGATGGAAAAATCTTTGTTTTTCATTTAGTTGCATAATAATTCTGCACACTAATAGTTGCCTAATAATGGTGTACATGTAGATATTCTCTTAAGAAAGCCAAAATTTCACTTTTACTACTTAACAAACCCTCAAATCTGAACATTTAACATTTTGGATTGACCAAGAGCACTGTAGATGTACAATAACAAAATATATCCTCAAAAATACAACTTGCTTAACAATTGTGCACACAGTGTATGAAATTAAAATGTTCTTCTTCTTCTTGTGGCTTCTCCCATTAGGGGTCGCCACAGTGGATCATCCGTCTCCATACCCCGTCCTCTACATCTGCCTCTTTCACACCAACTACCTGCATGTCTTCCCTCACCACATCCATAAACCTCCTCCTTGGTCTTTCTCTTTTCCTCCTTCCTGGTGTCTCTTTCCTCTGCATTCTCCTACTGATATACCCCATGTCCCTCCTCTGCACATGTCCAAACCATCTCAATCTCACCTCAAGTCAAGTCAAGAGGCTTTTATTGTCATTTCTACTATACACAGTGGTACACAGTACACAGTAAAAATGAGACAACGTTTCTCCAGAACCCTGGTGCTACACTAAACAATAAACAAACAAAACAACATAAAGCTACAACACAAGTTACATAAAGTGCATCGAGTGCAACCTGGTGCAAACAGTGCAGACAGACAGTGCAGACAGACGACACAAGACAAGACACAAAACCCTATATAGCGCCGACCAGTAAACCTACTGTATACTAGATTATACAGTACTGTACAAGAAAACTGTAAAAACTATACAAAATATAAACTAGGGTTGTGAGTGTAAACAGTGTAGTGCAAAAAATACAGCAGCAGTCGAAGGTGCAAAAACAGCATGTAAACAGCATGTAAACAGTATAATACAGTGAATACAGTGAAAGTGATAAATGTGCAAAAACAGCAGTTGAGAGTGGTACAGTTAAGGATAATAAATAATAAATAAATGAATGGTGGTGGAATGGATTGAGATGAGTGTGTGTTGGGTGTTAAGTCCAGGAAAAATGTTTTTAGTTCGTTACACACATTTGAGTGAGTGTGTGTGTGTGTGTGTGAGAGAGTTCCGTTTCAGTTCTGTGTGTTGAGAAGCCTGATGGCTTGTGGGAAGAAACTGTTGCACAGTCTTGTTGTGGCGGTCCGAATGCTTCAGAACCGTTTTCCTGAAGGTAGAAGTGTAAAAAGTGTGTGTGAGGGGTGTGTGTGATCGTCCACAATGCTGTGTGCTTTGCGGATGCAGCGTGTAGTGTAAATGTCCATGATAGAGGGGAGAGAGACTCCGATGATCTTCTCAGCTGTCCTCACTATCCTCTGTAGGGACTTGCGGTCCGAGACGGTGCAGTTCCCAAACCAGGCAGTGATGCAGCTGCTCAAGATGCTCTCAATGGTCCCTCTGTAGAACATGGACAGGATGGGGGGAGGGAGGTGGGTTTTCCTCAGCCTTCTCAAAAAGTAGAGACGCTGCTGGGCTTTCTTGGTGATGGAGCTGGTGTTAAGTGACCAGGTGAGGTTGTCTGCCAGATGAACACCAAGGAATTTGGTGCTCTTGACGATCTCCACTGAGGATCCATCAATAATCAGTGGAGATTGGTCGCTCTGTGCTCTCCTGAAGTCCACAACCATCTCTTTCGTTTTGTCCACGTTCAGAGACAGGTTGTTTGCTCCACACCAGGCAGTTAGCCGTTGCACCTCTTCTCTATATGCTGACTCGTCGTTCTTGCTGATTAGACCCACCACGGTCGTGTCATCAGCGAACTTGATGATGTGGTTCGAGCTGTGCATTGCTACACAGTCGTGAGTCAGCAGAGTGAACAGCAGTGGGCTGAGCACACAGCCCTGGGGGGCCCCAGTGCTCAGTGTGGTGGTGCTGGAGATGCTGTTCCCGATCCTGACTGACTGAGGTCTCCCAGTCAGGAAGTCCAGGATCCAGTTACAGAGGGAGGTGTTCAGGCCCAGAAGGTTCAACTTCTCGATCAGGTGCTGAGGAATGATTGTGTTGAATGCTGAGCTGAAGTCAATGAACAGCATTCGCACATAAGAGTCCTTGTTATCCAGGTGGGTGAGGGCCAGATGAAGGGTTGTGGAGATAGCATCGTCCGTGGAACGGTTTGGACGATACGCAAACTGCATGGGGTCCAGGGAGGGTGGAAGCTGTGTCTTAATGTGCCTCATGACGAGCCTCTCGAAGCACTTCATCACGATGGGTGTGAGCGCGACGGGACGATAGTCATTGAGGCAGGAGACAGAAGACTTCTTCGGCACGGGAACAATGGTCGTTGTCTTGAGGCACGTGGGAACAACGTTGCTGCTCAGGGAGATGTTGAAGATGTCAGTGAGGACATCTGCTAGCTGTTCTGCACATTCCCTGAGCACTCTGCCAGGAATGTTGTCAGGTCCAGCAGACTTCCGTGGGTTAACTCTGCATAGAGTTTTCCTCACTTCAGCTGTGGTTAGACAGAGCACCTGGTCAGTGGGAGGAGGGATGGTCTTCCTCGCCACCACATTGTTCTGCACCTCGAACCGGGCGTAGAAGTCGTTCAGCACATCTGGGAGGGAGGGGTCACGGTCACAAGCAGGTGATGTGGTCTTGTAATTTGTGATCGCCTGGATGCCCTGCCACATGCGCCGGGTGTCTCCACTGTCCTGAAAGTGGTTGTGGATTTTCTTCGCGTGCGTGCGCTTCGCCTCTCTGATGGCACGAGACAGTTTGGCCCTTGCTGTTTTTAAGGCCACCTTGTCCCCTGTTCTGAAGGCAGAGTCTCTTTGTTTCAGCAGCGCACGCACATTTGCAGTCATCCACGGTTTCTGGTTGGAGCGTGTAGTGATGGTCTTGGAGATGGTCACATCATCAACGCACTTGCTGATGTAGCAGGTCACTGATGATGTGTACTCCTCCAAGTTGATGGAATCGCCGTAGGTTGCAGCCTCTCTAAACATGTCCCAGTCAGTGCATTTAAAACAGTCCTGAAGAGCAGAAGTAGCTCCTTCTGGCCAGGTTTTCACCTGTTTCAGAACCGGTTTAGAGCGTCTGACGAGCGGTCTGTATGCTGGGATCAACATAACAGAGCTGTGGTCTGAGTATCCGAGATGGGGGCGGGGCTCCGCACGATACGCGCCGGGGATGTTTGTGTAAACAAGATCCAGCGTGTTCGCTCCTCTCGTTGCAAAGTCCACATGCTGATGGAGTTTAGGAAGCACAGTCTTGAGATTCGCATGGTTGAAATCTCCGGCGATAATAAACAATCCGTCGGGGTGAGCATTCTGCAGGTCGCTAATAGCGCCGTAGAGTTCACTCAGTGCCTCCTTAGCATTAGCGCTGGGAGGAATGTACACTCCGACGATGTAAACTGTGGTGAATTCCCGTGGTAAATAAAAAGGTCTGCATCTAACAGTCACAAACTCCACTAGTGATGAGCAGTAGCGAGAAACAAGCACAGAGTTCTTACACCATTCCGTGTTGATATAAACACACAGGCCACCACCGCGAGTCACCGCACAGAGCTGCGTTTCTGTCGGCTCGAAACACGGTTAGCCCATCTAGCTGGATGGCGGCGTCCGGAACTCTGTCGCTGAGCCACGTCTCCGTGAAAACAAAGACGCAACAGTCTCTAAACTCTCGCCGTGTGGTTTGCTGGAGTCGGATGTAGTCCAGTTTATTATCCAGGGAGCAGACGTTTGAAAGAAAAATGGACGGGATAGCCTTCCGGCTAGGGTTAGCATTTAGCCTAGCACGGACACCCGCCCGCTTGCCGCGCTTCCGCTTCCTCGAGCAGCGCTTTCGACGTCTCCTCTCCCGGCCACCGGCATCAGGTAACACCGAGGTCTGGGGGCCTGGTCTTTGTGGCCGAGGTCGCAGCAAGCCGAGGTCGCGAAGGTTGTTGATAAGATCATCATGCAGATTGTTGGTTGCATGATGTCTGTACTGTAACAGTGTCTGGTGGTCGTACACATGAACACAGCTGACTCTGGTGTCCATGTATCGTGAAGGGTCGTGCTAAATATGGCGAAAGCACCATTTTTGGATCCGGAGAGGCCGCTGCGAGCTACTGCCGCGCCGCCATCTTGGTAAAAGATCCCTCACCTTGTCTCCAAAACGTCCTACATGCGCTGTCCTTCTAATAAACTCATTTCTAATCCTGTCCATCGTCGTCACTCCCAACCAACATCTCAACATTTTCAGCTCTGCTACCTCCAGTTCCACCTCCTGTCTTTTACTCAATGCCACATAAAATAAAAACGTTTATTGCAGTAAAAAGTATTTCAGAGCGAGTTCTACACATAACACACATCACATCATAACCTTGTGCTCCAGAACATCTGATTACATCACATTATTAACTTGTGCTGTTAATATCATGAACAGCAGCTACACTAATTCCTCTCCACTGCTTCTCTTTCTCTCCCCATCCCGAGGAATCCTGGGGTTGCTCCAGCTCCTGTCACGTCCCACCTCATGAAGATTTTGGACCTTTAAAGAAGTACATCCCGAACCATCTAGAGATGTACCAGTGCCATTTGGATCCCACCTCATGTGGAGTTTGGACACTGGGCCTCTTTGAGTGTTTAAAGGCTCTGGCATGGAGAAGCTGGTGTTGGATCTGTGATGATCTCAGATGTTGAGCTATTTTATGATTTGCACAGTAGCTCCTGGTTCCACAACATCAAATGACTGTAGAAAGATCACTCATAATCACACACTCCAGTGCTCCTGTTAGCGCTCACTCTTTAGTGTTCTGTAGTGTTTTGTTGTTTCCAGACTTCATTATCAGGGATGAACACACATAAATCACTTATATTACATTTTGTTTGTTTTATAATTCTCTGTCTCAATATGGTGGATTCTGAGTCACTGGTTAACTAGTGCTGTTCTGAGACTATGACCTATACTACAAGAATTGAGAGCAGCACCTTTCTGAGTGTTGGATGGATACCCTAACAGGCCAGCCTTGCCCCTTTAAATTGCTCCAATTATCTACAAAGCCCACATTGTTTTGAAGAATCAAACATACATCTAGCAGTTCAGTGACCGTGACCATAACCTGCTGTAAGGTACATCGCCACACGCTTCGGGATAGGGCCAGAGCTGTGCTGATAGTGCCCCTAAAGGTCTCACTAATAGAGAGAATAGAGTCTCCTAGGACCAGAGCTCTTTCAGGTTACTCAGTGGGTTAGGGTTAGGGTTAGGTTTAGGGTTAGGACAGCAAAAATGTTGGACACCTGAAGCGGTGGCTCCCGTTGGCGAGCCTTAGCATTAGTGTATGCCACAGAGTCGTCCCCCATTCGCCCCACTGCGAGGGCAGAGTCGGGGGGATGCTAACTCCACCTAGGGCATCCAAAATTTCCCCTGCAGAACCTGTACTGCTCTCACACTCACTAATTCTCTAATCATTGGATGCATTTCTCAAAGTCTTGGATCTTCTCCATCAAAGAGAAAACTAACTTCGTATCAACCAAGTTACAAAAACACCCTTCTTTCACCTTAGAAATATTTCTAAGCTAAGAAACAGTTTGTCTATATCTGATGCAGAGAAGCTCCTCCATGCGTTCATGACCTCCAGAATAGACTACTGTAATGCATTACTAGGTGGATGTCCTGCATCATTAATAAACAAGCTTCAGTTAGTTCAGAATGCAGCAGCCAGAGTTCTCACAAGGTCGAGAAAATATGATCACATAACCCCGATCTTATCGTCCCTACATTGGCTTCCTGTTAAGTTTCGAATAGACTACAAACTATTACTTCTCACTTATAAAGCACTAAATGGTTTATCTCCATGTATCTCCAGTCTTCTAACACGCTACAATCTGTCACGCTCCCTGAGATCTCAAAACTCTGGGCTTCTAGTAGTTCCTAGAATAGCAAAGTCCACTAAAGGTGGTAGAGCATTCTCACATTTAGCTCCTAAACTCTGGAATAGTCTTCCTGACAGTGATCGGGGCTCAGACACACTCACCCAGTTTAAGTGTAGATTAAAGACGTATGTTTTTAGCGAGTTCTACACATAACACACATCACATCATAACCTTGTGCTCCAGAACATCTGATCACATCACATTATCAACTTGTGCTGTTAATATCATGAACAGCAGCTACGCTAATTCCTCTCCACTGCTTCTCTTTTTCTTCCCATCCCGAGGCATCCTGAGGTTTGGCCAGCTCCAGTCACCTCCCACCTCGTGATGATTACGGACCTTTAAAGAAGTAGATGCCGAACCCACAAACATCCCGAACCATCTAGAGACGTACCAGTGCCATTTGGATCCCGCTACATGTGTGGAGTTTTGACATTGGACCTCCGGGATTGTTTAAAGTCTCTGGCATGGATAAGCTGATGCTGGATCTGTGATGATCACAAATGTTGAGCTCAGTAGCTCCTACTTTTATACCAAAGACTGTAGAAAGAACATTTACTTATAATCTTATACTCCAGTGCTCATGTTAGTTCTCACTCTCCAGTGTTCTGTATTGTTGAAAGATTTATGATCACACTCTTGATGTCACCCAGATGAGGATGGGTTCCCCTTTTGAGTCTGGTTCCTCTCAAGGTTTCTTCCTCATTACATCTAAGGGAGTTTTTTCTTGCCACAGTCGCCACGGCTGCTCATACATTTCTGTAAAGCTGCTTTGAGACAATGTCTGTTGTGAAAAGCGCTATAGAAATAAACTTGACTTGACGACTTAACTTACACTTCTCAAAGATAAAATTCTCTCTAGTGACAGAAAAAGATTGACAGTAAATTCCCCACTCACAAATTGAATAAGCTGGATGCTCTTTATATCAGGGAAATGACCTACCTTTTTGTGAGTTTTTTAGCTAGAGAGGCCGCAGTTCCCCCAGGAATCCAGTCATTTCTTTATCCAAAAAAAAAATGCTCTTCTAAAAAGAAAAAGAGAAACACAGCTGACGAAAAGAGGAAAACAAAACCATAATGGAATAATATATTATATAATTTAATATTTATGAAATATTTAATAATATTTAAAAAAGAGATAGAAACTGTGAAGTGAGGAAAGTGTAAAGTGCCTGTAATTATAACTCACTATAACTGTAACTTTCAGGGCGGAAACACCTGAACAGAAGGTTGTCCACACAAATTTGACCACAGAGAAGTATACTGAGAAAACATAATCAGATAAGTTTGTATCTATTTATTTTCTCCACTTTAGTCAGACTTTAGTCAGCCTCACATAAAACTAGATCCGGTCTCCTAGCTGTATCTCTACTAACTCTGTGAAAGTTCATGGTAGGTGAAACATAATGTAATCCACAATGTAGGAAGATGCTTAGGCTTCTGCTTATCTTTCTATTTTATTTATTCATGATAAGCAGAACAGTTATACTGTTAGCAGGGTGAAACACAATGAGAAGTGACGTGTAGGAAGAACACGATGTACAGGTTTAAGTTCTACTCAACCGCTGATGGCGCAACTAAAGTTAAATAATAATAAACCTCTTTATACTCAAATACAGAAAACATGGAAACAGAATGTAAATCACTAATCTAAATATATAACAAATTAATTTATATATAAAACAAATTAATCATTTGTTTTATATATAAGTAATGTATATTCTTATACTATACTATCTCACTCACACACACACACACACACACACACACACACACACACACACACACACACACACACACATTTATATATATATATATAAACACACACATTTGTCACACTTTAATGATTCGGCTCATCAAATTTTAATATTACACAAAGATAATAAGTAAATATACCGTAATACTAAATAAAGACTTGAGTAAAAAAAATTTCAAGGGAAAAGCTGTCCAAACCTGCCTGGCCCTCTGTAAAAAAAAAAAAAATCATCACTGAATTGTGATTAAACACATTTTAGAAAACGCAGAGTTAAATGTCACTTGTCAAACACAGACCTGATTACTGCCAGACCTGCTGAATCAAGAAATCACTGTCTGAGAAAGTAACGCATAAATACTTATTCACAGTACTGTATCGGTATATACACATTCAAGGATACTTAAATATTATTTAAAAGTAAATATAGTTTAATGAACTTAATTAATAAACACTTCTTCAGTTTTGTTGTTTGTAATAAGGTTTGGTTTTAAGGACCTTCATCACATTTCAGTTATTTCAGTTTCTTTAAGCTGCAAGACTTTTCAGTTCCTAAAGCACACTGCTGTCGTTTCTCCTCAGTGTTCTGTACACTATCATCTCATGATTACTGAGGACCGTATCGCAAAAGACAAACACACTATCAGTGTCCTGAGACGTGCAAAATAAACATTAATCCCTCTTCATATAAAAAGCCCCAGAAGTTCCTGAGACACATTGAGGAGGAGGAATGCAGCACATCACTGCTAGACATGGCTCACATGATGGTTTGGCTAATTCTAGCAGCTACGCTAATCTATTTCAGCTCAGCAACACCATTCTTATTGACTTCTAAACAAAGGAACATCAGAGACGCCGATGATGGAAACCTCACTCAAGGTATGACAAGGGTTTCTTTTACAGGAGAGAATGAATTTATTAAAACAACTGAACTTTATTCCTGAGTTTGTTCTGAAATGCATGTGAGAAGGAAACGGATAAAACATGTTCCAGATAAAAGCAGCGGTGAAGAAAACTTCCACATGTAATGATGAAGGAAATTAAGGTGGAAAGGTTCAGGAGGTTTTTCAAAATATATTGCCTGAGAAAATGAGTGTGTGTGTGTGTGTGTGTGTGTGTGTGTGTGTGTGTGAGAGAGAGAGAGAGAGAGATCGAGAGAGAGAGAGAGAGAGAGAGAGAGAGAGATCGAGAGAGAGAGAGAGAGAGAGAGAGATCGAGAGATCGAGAGAGAGCGAGAGAGAGCGAGAGAGAGAGAGAGAGAGAGAGAGATCGAGAGATCGAGAGAGAGCGAGAGAGAGAGAGAGAGAGAGAGAGAGAGAGAGAGATCGAGAGATCGAGAGAGAGCGAGAGAGAGAGAGAGAGAGAGAGAGAGAGAGAGAGAGAGAGAGAGAGAGAGAGAGAGAGAGAGAGAGAGAGAGAGAGAGAGAGAGAGAAGAGAGATCGAGAGATCGAGAGATCGAGAGAAAGAGAGAGAGCGAGAGAGAGAGAGAGAGAGATCGAGAGAGAGAGAGAGAGAGAGAGAGAGAGATCGAGAGAGAGAGAGAGAGATCGAGAGAGAGAGAGAGAGAGAGAGAGAGAGAGAGAGAGAAAGAGAGATCGAGAGATCGAGAGAAAGAGAGAGAGAGAGAGAGAGAGAGAGAGAGAGAGAGAGAGAGAGAGAGAGATCGAGAGAGAGAGAGAGAGAGAGAGAGAGAGATCGAGAGAGAGAGAGAGAGAGAGAGAGAGAGAGAGAGAGAGAGAGAGAGAGTGTGTGTGTGTTTGCACTGCTCTGGGTGGAGGTTATGAACAGATTGGTGAAGCTGCTCTGTGAGAGATGATGAAGTGTGATGTGATGTTGCTCCACAGGACTGCGGAATGAAACAGACAGAGAGGATCAGCAGTTCCCACTTTACTGTGATGCTGACAGTGTGATTATTGCAGTTTCTCCAAATCAATACACTGATGTGTACCTGTTGATAGGTAAGACCTCTTCACACTGCTGGACCATACAGCACCTCACCTCAAACATACCATGTGTGTGTGTGTGTGTGTGTGTGTGTGTGTGTGTGTGTGTGTGTGTGTTATTATCAGTGAGCTAAAGCTGCTGTTTTTCATCTGTTCCATGTGAACTATCAGAAGATTAACATGTGTACAGAATATAATGATCTCAGGCATAACAGAAAGGCAGAGTGTAACAATATAATTCGACACAAGTGGATATAGTTAAGGGTTAGGGGTTAAGGGTAAGGGTTAGGGGTTACGGTTAGGGGTTTAGGGTTATGGTTAAGGGTTTAGGGCGGGCATCATCAAATGGCGGACCGCGGTCCGGGTCTGGACCGAGTGACGAGTCTGCCCGGACCCGTTAAAATCTTTGATATTAATAAAAATATAAATCATTTGTTCATGCGCAGCTAATCTACTAATTACGACAGGAGCGTCATTAAAAGCCAAGCCAATCAAATCGATTGTTTACCTTTCAGCAACAGCGAGTGTGAGAGAGAGATAGAGAAGAGAGGAGAGAAAATGGCTTGCTCAAAAATGAGAAAAGTAGATGCTGAAAACCGAACTTTTAAAGATAAATGGACGGACAAATACATGTTTATTCTGCCTGCAGCCAGTTCTAAACCTTTGTGTCTCATATGCTGTAAAAATGTGGCGTTAATAAAAAGTGGCAACGTTAAGCGTCACTATGAGACCAAACACGGGTCGTTTGAGGAAATGTACCCGCAGAAGTCCGCAGTGAGGGCAAGTAAAATTATCGAATTGAAAGCACAGTATGACGGGTCTACTCGTGTCATCACGCATGCATTTACAGGGCAGCAACGTGCAAATGAGTGTTCGTTAAAGATTGCGTGGATTTTGGCGCAACACAAGAAAAGTTGTAAAGGAGTGCTTAAATGCGGCTGCAGAAACTTTACTTGACGGTAAACAAAAAGACAGCGTGTGAAAAAAAATAAAAAAATCCCACTGTCAGCTACAACAACAACTAGAAAAACTGAACTATTAGCAGAGGATGTACTGGCACAGCTTGATGCAGCTGTTCAGAACGCAGTATGCATATCCTTAGCCGTTGATGAGTCCACAGATGTAACGGATAATGCCCAGCTTTTGGTGTATGTGAGATTTCCTCACAAAGAGAAGAAAGAGATGTGGGAGGACATGTTAGGTTCAACACCACTTGAGACACACACAAGAGGAGAGGATATATATGAGGGGATAAAGGAGATGCTCACAAAAAGAAAGATTAATCTGAAGCAAGTAGTGTCAGTCACCACAGATGGTGCACCTGCCATGGTTGGGAGAGAGAAGGGGGCTGTTGCACGGATGAAACAAGACAACCCTGATCTCATAGCCTACCACTGTATCATACATCAGACTGTTCTCTGTGCCATTCTGTCTGAAGAGTTTGCTGAAGTAATGAATACCATGATGAAACTTATAAACTTCCTTAGGGCATCCTCATCCCATCAGCATCGACTGCTGAGAGAATCTTTGAAGGAAATGGAGGCAGATGCGAATGACCTACTACTCCACAACAACGTGAGATGGCTGAGCAAAGGCAATGCACTGGAACGCTTCTGGTCCATCCGAAAGGAAATAGCTGCTTTCTTACAGCAGCTCAAGAGTCAAAAAGCAAGACAGTTTGCAAACGTTTTGCAAGATAAGCACAAGATGGATGTGGTGGCTTTTTTGGTGGACATCACAGGACACCTTAATGAGCTCAATTTAAAGCTGCAGGGTCAGAAAAATTCTATCTGCGATTTGATGAAAACTGTCCGCTCATTCCAGATTAAGCTGGACATTTTCAAAGAAGATCTCCAAGCAGAGTGTGAGCACTTCCCACAAATGCGGGAACAAATTCAGGGTGAGAGAGACATTTCCCCTTATGTCGGCTTTATAGACAAGCTGATTGGAAACTTCTGTCAACGATTTGACTGCTTCAACCTTGGACACCAGCTCCTCCTGCTAATTGAGAATCCATTCCTTATCAGAGAAATCAGAGGATTTTCAAAGGAGGTGACACAGACCTTCAAGTGGGCACATCCTGGATCTTTACAGTTAGAGCTCACTGATTTGCAAGCAGATGTTGCTCTGAGAAGGCATTTTGAAACAACTGACTCTGCTACTTTCTGGTTACAGATTGTGCCAGAAACGATGTTCCCTGGTCTAACCAAAGTAGCACTACACACCTTAACCATGTTTGGATCAACTTACAGCTGTGAGACAGCTTTCTCGACAATGAACATTATTAAAACAAAGTACCGTTCTAGGCTCACCAATGAGCATCTCCACATGAGCATGAGACTTGCACTAACCCCATTTAAGCCAAGATTCAAACTGCTGGCAGGACAGTTACATGCCCATTTCTCTCACTAGGAAAGAAAGATTGAAAGGGAGTAAGGAGAGGTGGAAAGGAGAGATGAAAAAGGGAGCTGCTCAAAGTTCTGCACTTTTCTTTTATTCAGTAAATTCTGCCCTGTTCTATTTTACTTGAAATGTAGGCATTCGCCTAAGTTTCCTGTGTTATTTTATTTAAAATGTAGTTCATGTTTTAAAAAGGTGGCAGCTCAAATGTCTTTTGTTTATTTTTTTTTCTTGAAGATTAAAAGCACTTTTATTTTATTCAAAAGATTCTGAATGTTTTACATTACTTGAAATAGGCCCTAAGTTCAGGCTGCTCAAAGCTGTGTTTGCATTTTTTATTTATTTTATTCAGAATAATTTCAGTGTCTGTTACTTGACATGTAGTAAAGACAACTACAGATATACTGTGTGAATTGACAACGAACCTTGGTAGGGAACAGCTGCTCATCTATGGTCATGTGTTCTCCTGGAGTGAAACTCTCAGCACAGTTCTTGTTAAAGCGTGTCCATATGTCGGAGATCGCAGCAAATTTGTGTTTTCACCCGTTCTGCTCGCTTGTCCTTGTCATCAAATCAAAGGTGTTGCATAATTGCAACACCCGGCCGGTGGCCGGGCAACACCCGGCCGGTGGCCGGGAGAGGAGACGTCGAAAGCGCTGTTCGAGGAAGCGGAAGCGCGGCAAGCGGGCGGGTGTCCGTGCTAGGCTAAATGCTAACCCTAGCCGGCCGGCTATCCCGTCCATTTTTCTTTCAAACGTCTGCTCCCTGGATAATAAACTGGACTACATCCGACTCCAGCAAACCACACGGCGAGAGTTTAGAGACTGTTGCGTCTTTGTTTTCACGGAGACGTGGCTCAGCGACAGAGTTCCGGACGCCGCCATCCAGCTAGACGGGCTAACCGTGTTTCGAGCCGACAGAAACGCAGCTCTGTGCGGTGACTCGCGGTGGTGGCCTGTGTGTTTATATCAACACGGAATGGTGTAAGAACTCTGTGCTTGTTTCACGCTACTGCTCATCGCTAGTGGAGTTTGTGACTGTTAGATGCAGACCCTTTTATTTACCACGGGAATTCACCACTGTTTACATTGTCGGAGTGTACATTCCACCCAGTGCTAATGCTAAGGAGGCACTGTGTGAACTCTACGGCGCTATTAGCGACCTGCAGAATGCTCACCCCGACGGATTGTTTATTATCGCCAGAGATTTCAACCATGCGAATCTCAAGACTGTGCTTCCTAAACTCCATCAGCATGTGGACTTTGCAACGAGAGGAGCGAACACGCTGGATCTTGTTTACACAAACATCCCCGGCGCGTATCGTGCAAAGCCCCGCCCCCATCTCGGATACTCAGACCACTGCTCTGTTATG
This sequence comes from Silurus lanzhouensis, assembly GCA_039877035.1. Taxonomy (NCBI): domain Eukaryota; kingdom Metazoa; phylum Chordata; class Actinopteri; order Siluriformes; family Siluridae; genus Silurus; species Silurus lanzhouensis. The sequence goes on along the minus strand of JBCEWE010000408.1, from coordinate 57,783 downwards.
TTGATCCCAGCATACAGACCGCTCGTCAGACGCTCTAAACCGGTTCTGAAACAGGTGAAAACCTGGCCAGAAGGAGCTACTTCTGCTCTTCAGGACTGTTTTGAGTGCACTGACTGGGACATGTTTAGAGAGGCTGCAACCTACGGCGATTCCATCAACTTGGAGGAGTACACATCATCAGTGACCTGCTACATCAGCAAGTGCGTTGATGATGTGACCATCTCCAAGACCATCACTACACGATCCAACCAGAAACCGTGAATGACTGCAAATGTGCGTGCGCTGCTGAAACAAAGAGACTCTGCCTTCAGATCAGGGGACAAGGCGGCCTTAAAAACAGCAAGGGCCAAACTGTCTCGTGCCATCAGAGAGGCGAAGCGCACGCACGCGAAGAAAATCCACAACCACTTCCAAGACAGTGGAGACACCCGGCGCATGTGGCAGGGCATCCAGGCGATCACGAATTACAAGACCACATCACCTGCTTGTGACCGTGACCCCTCCCTCCCAGATGTGCTGAACGACTTCTACGCCCGGTTCGAGGTGCAGAACAACGTGGTGGCGAGGAAGACCATCCCTCCTCCCACTGACCAGGTGCTCTGTCTAACCACAGCTGAAGTGAGGAAAACTCTATGCAGAGTTAACCCACGGAAGTCTGCTGGTCCTGACAACATTCCTGGCAGAGTGCTCAGGGAATGTGCAGAACAGCTAGCAGATGTCCTCACTGACATCTTCAACATCTCCCTGAGCAGCAACGTTGTTCCCACGTGCCTCAAGACAACGACCATTGTTCCCGTGCCGAAGAAGTCTTCTGTCTCCTGCCTCAATGACTATCGTCCCGTCGCGCTCACACCCATCGTGATGAAGTGCTTCGAGAGGCTCGTCATGAGGCACATTAAGACACAGCTTCCACCCTCCCTGGACCCCATGCAGTTTGCGTATCGTCCAAACCGTTCCACGGACGATGCTATCTCCACAACCCTTCATCTGGCCCTCACCCACCTGGATAACAATGACTCTTATGTGCGAATGCTGTTCATTGACTTCAGCTCAGCATTCAACACAATCATTCCTCAGCACCTGATCGAGAAGTTGAACCTTCTGGGCCTGAACACCTCCCTCTGTAACTGGATCCTGGACTTCCTGACTGAGAGACCTCAGTCAGTCAGGATCGGGAACAGCATCTCAAGCACCACCACACTGAGCACTGGGGCCCCCCAGGGCTGTGTGCTCAGCCCACTGCTGTTCACTCTGCTGACTCACGACTGTGTAGCAATGCACAGCTCGAACCACATCATCAAGTTCGCTGATGACACGACCGTGGTGGGTCTAATCAGCAAGAACGACGAGTCAGCATATAGAGAAGAGGTGCAACGGCTAACTGCCTGGTGTGGAGCAAACAGCCTGTCTCTGAACGTGGACAAAACGAAAGAGATGGTTGTGGACTTCAGGAGAGCACAGAGCGACCAATCTCCACTGATTATTGATGGATCCTCAGTGGAGATCGTCAAGAGCACCAAATTCCTTGGTGTTCATCTGGCAGACAACCTCACCTGGTCACTTAACACCAGCTCCTTTACCAAGAAAGCCCAGCAGCGTCTCTACTTTTTGAGAAGGCTGAGGAAAACCCACCTCCCTCCCCCCATCCTGTCCATGTTCTACAGAGGGACCATTGAGAGCATCTTGAGCAGCTGCATCACTGCCTGGTTTGGGAACTGCACCGTCTCGGACCGCAAGTCCCTACAGAGGATAGTGAGGACAGCTGAGAAGATCATCGGAATCTCTCTCCCCTCTATCATGGACATTTACACTACACGCTGCATCCGCAAAGCACACAGCATTGTGGACGATTACACACACCCCTCACACACACTTTTTACACTTCTACCATCAGGAAAACTGTTCCGAAGCATTCGGACCGCCACAACAAGACTGTGCAACAGTTTCTTCCCACAAGCCATCAGGCTTCTCAACACACAGAACTGAAACGGAACTCTCCCACACACACACACACACTCACTCAAATGTGTGTAACGAACTGAAAACATTTTTCCTGGACTTAACACCTAACACACACTCATCACTCATCTCAATCCATTCCACCACCATTCATTTATTTATTATTTATTATTCTTAACTGTACCACTCTCAACTGCTGTTTTTGCACATTTATCACTTTCACTGTATTCACTGTATTATACTGTTTACATGCTGTTTTTTGCACCTTCGACTGCTGCTGTATTTTTTGCACTACACTGTTTACACTCACTTCTGGGATTTAGTTTATATTTTGTATAGTTTTTACAGTTTTCTTGTACAGTACTGTATAATCTAGTATACAGTAGGTTTACTGGTCGGCGCTATATAGGGTTTTGTGTCTTGTCTTGTGTCGTCTGTCTGCACTGTCTGTCTGCACTGTTTGCACCAGGTTGCACTCGATGCACTTTATGTAACTTGTGTTGTAGCTTTATGTTGTTTTGTTTGTTGTTGTTTAGTGTAGCACCAGGGTTCTGGAGAAACGTTGTCTTATTTTTACTGTGTACTGTGTACCACTGTGTATAGTAGAAATGACAATAAAAGCCTCTTGACTTGACTCTTGACTTGACTTGATCCTGATGTGCGTTCTCAAAAATGCGAAGAAGAAATGATTCTCCCGCCTGGGTCGGTCTGCTTTTATGCATAGCACTGTGCTGTAGTCATGCAATGCCACTTCCTTGCATACACAGTCACAATGGCCAGAATCACGACCAATTGTTAGGAAGATTTCCTATCCAGCTCGAAGGACAAAATGTTAGGATTTTCACTATCTAGTGTGCGCTGATCAGGGGATTGTAATCGCCCCAGCGTGTCAGTCAAAACACAGTACAGGATTCAGAACACTCAACTTTACTGGGTATAGAACTGATCGTATATGAGGTGATTCTTGCTATCTTCTGTTAGCTGCTGTTCAGTAGGTTGCGTGATGCAGAATGCATGCTGAATGGTCACTGCTGAGTGACTCTGCTGAAAATAATGCGGCCATTCTGGAGGAACTCCGACAACTTAGGGTCCTTTGGGGTTAGTGTTAGTTGTTTAAGGTTACGGTTAGAGGTTAGTGTTAGGGGTTAAGGGTTAGTGTTAGGGGTTTAGGGTTACGGTTAGGAGTTTAGGTTAATGGTTAAGGGTTAGTGTTAGGGGTTTAAGATTATGGTTAGGGGTTAGTGTTAGGGGTATAAGGTTATGGTTAGGGGTTTGGGGTAATGGTTAGGGGTTAGTGTTAAGGGTTTAGGCTTACGGTTAGGGCTTAGTGTTAGGGGTTTAAGGTTATGGTTAGGGGTTAATGCTAGGGGTTTAGGGTTACAGTTAGGGGTTAGTGTTAGGGGTTTAGGGTTACTGTTAGGGGGTTAGGGGTTAGTGTTAGGGGTTTGGAGGTATGGTTCGGGGTTTAGGGTTACGGTTAGTGGTTTAGAGTTACGGTTAGGGGTAAGTTCTAGGGGTATTAGGGTTACGGTTAGGGGTTAGTGTTAGAGGTTTAGGGTTACGGTTAGGGGTTAGTGTTAGGGGTTTAAAATAATAGTTAGGGGTTAGTGTTAGGGTTTAGGGTTACGGTTATTGGTTAGTGGTTAATACTAGGGGTTTAGGGTAATGCTTAGGGGTTTAGGAAAACGGTTAGGGGTTTAGGCTTACAGTTAGGGGTTAGTGTTAGGGGTTTAAGGTTACAATTAAGGGTTAAAGCTAGGGGATTATCGTTACGGTTAGGGGTCACTGTTAAGGGTTTAGGGTTATAGTTAAGGTTAGTGTTAGGTGTTTAGGATTATGGTTAGGGGTTAGTGTTAGGTGTTTAAGGTTACGGTTAGAGGTTAGTGTTAGGGGTTTAGAATTGCGGTTAGGGGTTTAGGGTAATGGTTAAGGGTTAGTGTTAGGGGTTTAGGGTTACGGTTAGGTGTTAGTGTTAGGTGTTTAAGGTTACGGTTATAGGTTAGTGTTAGGGGTTAAGGGTTAGTGTTAGGGGTTTAGGGTTACGGTTAGGGGTTAGTGTTATGTGTTTAAGGTTACGGTTAGGGGTTAGTGTTAGGGGTTTAAGTTTACGGTTAGAGGTTAGTGTTAGGGGTTTAGGGGTTAGGGGTTTAGGGTTACGGTTAGGGGTTAGTGTTAGGGGTATAGGGTAATGGTTAGGGGTTTAGGAACACGGTTAGGAGTTAGTGTTATGCGTTTAGGCTTACGGTTAGGGGTTAGTGTTAGAGGTTTAAGGTTACAATTAGGGGTTAATGCTAGGGGTTTAGGGTTACTGTTAAGGGTTTAGGGTTATGGTTAAGGTTAGTGTTAGGGGTTTAGGATTATGGTTAGGGGTTAGTGTTAGGGGTATAGGGTAATCAAGATGGCGGCGCGAGCACATCGCGAGGCTCAGGGTCTCTCCAGAATCTGCAATTTTGCGGTATATCTGTTGCTCATATCGAGTCTGTTCGTGCAGAACAGCTGTGCATATACATCGTACACCCGACGTGAGCTTTTGGATATTGGTTTACGACTTCCTGACAGTTTTATGGACAACCTTCATCTCCTTCCTGAGATCACCAGAGCACCCGAGGCAGCTCACTCTACACGGCCGGGCGGAAGTGCTCGCAGGCGGCGTCGAGATCGTAAACAAAGGCGGGGGAAGCGTGGTGGAGTGAAAGCTAAGCTAAAGCTAACACCACACCGGCTCTCTTTACCCAGCATCTTCCTCGCCAATGTTCGGTCGCTGGTGAACAAAATGGAGGAGATTCGACTCAGCATCAAACACAGCATGAAACTTCGGAACTGTAATGTCATGATTTTCACGGAAACATGGCTACACAGCGGCATCCCGGACAACGCTATTGAGCTAGCGGGACGACACACATTCCGGGCGGATAGGACATTAGATGGCTCCGGTAAGACCAGAGGCGGTGGACTGTGCATTTATGTCAACAAAGCTTGGTGCACGAACTCTGTTATTGTCGAGAGTCATTGTTCAGCTAACCTGGAGTTTCTCATGGTTAAATGTAGACCGTTTTATCTACCGCGGGAGTTCACTTCCACCATTATTACTGCTGCTTACATTCCCCTGATGCTGATGCTAAGCTCGCTATGAAAGAACTTTATGCGGCCATCAGTAAACAACAGACTGTTCACCCGGAAGCTGCGTTTATTGTTGCGGGAGATTTCAATCACTCAAACTTAAAGGCAGTTCTTCCAAAATTTCATCAGCATGTTTCATGTCACACCAGAGGGAACAAAACTTTAGACCATGTATACACAAACATGGCTGGAGCTTACGTTGCAACCCCCCTCCCCCACCTGGGGCAGTCAGATCACCTTTCTTTGTTTCTCACCCCTAAATATGCACCCCTCATCAACCGGGTAAAGCCATCAGTGAGAACCATCAAGGTGTGGCCCGCAGACGCAGATTTCACACTTCAGGAAAGGTTTCTACACACAGACTGGAGTACATTTGCTTCTCAGGCCACCAGTGACTCTCACACAGACATTGACTGCTATACCTCCTCTGTTCTGGATTACATCAGTTCCACCACAGACAGTGTTACTACCCAGAAACAAATCATCACATACCCTAATCAGAAGCCATGGATGAACAAGGAGGTGCGCCTCCTGCTGAAGGCACGCACTACTGCCTTCAGGTCAGGTGACGCTCAGGCCTACAGCACATCCAGAGCTAACCTGAAGAGGGGCATCAAAGAGGCCAAGCACTGCTACAAGCTGAAGATAGAGGAGCATTTTTCTAACTCTGACCCTCGACGCATGTGGCAAGGCATCCAGGCCATCAGTGATTACAAATCCTCCCACTCCACCCCCGCTGCCACTGATGTCCTCTTTCTGAATGAGCTTAATGACTTTTATGCTCGCTTTGAGAGAGACAACAAAGAAACTGCCACAAAGCTCAAACTCTCGGCTGATCACTCTCCAATCAAACTCTCCTCCACAGATGTCTGCAATGCACTGAGCCGGATCAGCGCTCACAAAGCCGCTGGACCAGACAACATCCCTGGTCGCGTACTTAGGGCATGTGCTGAGCAGCTCGCTGGGGTCTTTACTGACATTTTCAACCTGTCTCTTGCCCAAGCAGCTGTTCCCACTTGCTTTAAATGTACCTTCATTGTGCCAGTGCCTAAACACTCTAACCCAACGTGCCTGAACGACTACCGCCCTGTAGCACTGACACCCATTGTCATGAAGTGCTTTGAGCGGCTGGTCCTGGCACACCTGAAGGACTCTCTGCCAACCACATTTGACTCCCACCAGTTTGCCTACCGAAGCAATAGAAGCACAGAAGATGCAGTTTCCATGGCATTGCACTCTGTGCTCACACACTTGGACAATAAGAACACCTATGCACGTATGCTGTTTGTTGACTTCAGCTCAGCATTCAATACCATCATTCCATCCAAGTTAATATGCAAACTTCTAGATCTGGGCATTAACACCTCCACCTGCAACTGGGTCATGGACTTTCTGACCAAAAGATCCCAGCAGGTTCGATCTGGCTCCATTTGCTCCAACACCATCACACTCAACACTGGTGTACCACAGGGCTGTGTGCTGAGCCCTTTCCTCTACTCCCTCTTCACCTCCGACTGCAGGCCTGTGAATGGATCTAACTCCATCATCAAGTTTGCAGATGACACTACCGTGATTGGTCTCATCACCAACAATGATGAGACTGCCTACAGGGAAGAGATCCAGCACCTAGCCACATGGTGCGACAACAACAACCTGCTCCTTAACACCTCCAAGACAAAGGAGCTTATTGTGGACTTCAGGAAGGAGGCAAGAGGCACACATGACACCACCCACATCAACGGGATGGCTGTTGAGCGTGTCTCCAGTTTCGAGTTCCTGGGGATCCACATCTCGGCAGACCTGTCTTGGAACATCAACACCTCCAGCCTAGTCAAGAAGGCTCACCAGCGCCTCTTTTTCCTGAGGACACTTAAAAAAAATCAGCTCTCCTCGGATATCCTGGTGAACTTCTACCGCTGCGCAGTAGAGAGCATCCTGACCAGCTGTGTCACAGTCTGGTATGGGAGCTGCTCTGCTGCCGAGCGTAAGGCACTGCAGCGGGTGGTGAAAACTGCCCAGCGCATCACAGGGACTCCACTCCCAGCCATGGAGGACATCCAAAAGAAATGCTGTCTGCGTCGAGCTCGCAGCATTCTTAAGGACTCCTCTCATCCCGCCCACAGACTGTTCACTCTTCTGCCTTCTGGCAGGCGTTTCAGGTGCCTCCGGACCAGGACCAGCCGACTAAAGAACAGCTTTTTTCCTAGAGCTGTCTCTTTAGTGAACTCTGACAATCACTGATACACTACTACATTCCCCCCACACCTCACACTCTTTGCTAATGGACTCTGAACAAAACTTATGCTCACCAAGACACTGATATTCCTCACCTCACACTTTGTTGTTGCATGGACTGTTGACACAAACCTTGCTCATTTGCACACTGTTCTTTGTATTGCTGCTCACCATAAACTTATCACCACTGTATATATACCCGTCCTCTGTTTATAGCTATAGCAATATTATTATGTTCACCGCTCACATTCTTCTGTAAATCTCTGTGTATAGTAATAGGCATCTGTATAGCATGTTCATAATACATATATATATATATATATATTCATCTGTATATTATTGTTCATAGTACATATATATTCATCTGTAATTATATTTATAGTACATATATATATATATATATATATATATATATATATATATATACACTACTCTGTATATTGTGTTTTACCTATATAACATATATTCATCTGTATACAACATTTATAGTACATATTCATCTTTAAATTACTGTTTATAGTCTTTATTTTATTTAACTATGTAAATTCATGTTAAATCTATATATCCTGCACTTGCTGTTATTGCACTCTGGTTAGACCCAAACTGCATTTCGTTGCATTGTACTTGTACATGTGTAATGACAATAAAGTTGAATCTAATCTAATCTAATCTAATGGTTAGGGGTTTAGGGACACAGTTAGGAGTTAGTGTTATGGGTTTAGGCTTACGGTTAGGGGTTAGTGTTAGAGTTTTAAGGTTACAATTAGGGGTTAATGCTAGGGGTTTAGGGTTACGGTTAGGGGTTAATTCAATTCAATTCAATTCATTTTTATTTGTATAGCGATTTTAACAATGAACATTGTCTCAAAGCAGCTTTACACAGATAATGTGGTGATTAAACGTAAATATGTTCTTTGTAAGTATGTTTGTCCCTGATTAGCAACTGTGGCAAGGAAAAACTCCCCGAGATGGCATAAGGAAGAAACCTTGAGAGGAACCAGACTCAAGAGGGAACCCATCCTCATCTGGGTTGCACCAAATGTCCATTTGAAGCAGATATACAAAGTTGCGGGGTGCAGTGATGATGATCAGAAGCAAACTGCACTCCCGAGTCAGTGCAGCAGACCGCCGACACCAACTACAGTCCAATCCATCCTCAAAGCACCCGTTCTACTCCGGAATTACATGGAACCACCCAAGGTGTCGATGAGATACCATCCCAAGCTGCACAGAAGTGTGAAGATCCACGGAGGGGAGAGGGGCAGGAACAGTGGTCACTGGAACCTCAGGAGCATGTTTAACTCAACCGAGAGAGAGAGAGAGAGAGAGAGAGAGAGAGAGAGAGACAGAGAGAGAGAGAGAGGGTGACGGGAAGAGAAGGATATGGATTATTAAGTGTAACTATTGGTGTATGAAAGTTAATGTCACTGTGCAGTTTGGACTCCGGCAAGACTCGCTATGGCAGCATAATTAAAAGGGAGAACCAGAAGGTAACACAGACATGAGGGATCTCTGGGATAAGAGACGACCCACCACACCACCATCAACAAACCTGAGTGAACGTGTGAATGTGAGGGGACGACAGCATCCAAATTTCCCAGTTCACCAAACACTCGATATCCATGATCCCTCCAGATCTGAGCCTTTACCTAAGAAAAATCTACTGATAAAAGGCTTGACTAAATAAATAAGTTTTCAACCTCGACTTGAACACTGAGACTGTGTCTGAGTCCCGAACACTGGTTCCATAACTGTGGGGTTTATAAGAGAAAGATCTGCCCCCTGCTGTAGTCTTTATTATTTGAGGAACCAACAAATAGCCTGCACCTTTTGATCTAAGTAGGCGTGGAGGATCATACTGGTACAGAAGTTCACTCAGATACTGCGGCGTGAGAGCGTTAAGTGCTTTATACGTCAGTAGTAGTATTTTATAATCAGTGTGAGATGGAATTGGGAGGAGTGTAGACTCATTAAAACAGGGCTGATGTGGTTGTATTTCCTAGATCTGGTGAGGACTCTTGCTGCTGCATTCTGGACTAACTGAAGCTTATTTATGCACTTACTCGCACACCCAGACAGTAAAGCGTTACAGTAGTCTAATCTAGAAGTAACAAAAGCATGCACTAGTTTTTCTGCATCCTGTAACGACATCATATTTCTAATTTTAGCAATATTTCTAAGGTGGAAGAAGGCGATCCTGGTAATATTATTCACGTGAGACTCAAAGGAAAGACTCGGGTCAATAATCACACCAAGGTCTTTGACAGCTGTACATGCTGAAACAGAAACACCATCTAGAGATGCTGCGTAATCAGAAAGTTTGCTTCTAGCTGCATGTGGTCCTAGTAAAAGTACTTCCGTCTTATCTGAGTTGAGCAGAAGAAAGTTATTAAGCATCCACTGTCTAATGTCCTTTACACACTCCTCAACATTGTTTAGCTGATCTCTCTCATCTGGCTTTGCTGAAATATACAGCTGTGTGTCATCAGCATAGCAATGGAAGCGAATCCCATGTTTATGAATGATGTCACCAAGAGGCAGCATATATACAGAGAAAAGCAGTGGGCGTAAGACAGATCCTTGAGGAACACCAAACTTTACCTCAGAGAGTGTGGAGAACTCACCATTTACATCCACAAACTGATAGCGATCAGTCAAATAAGACCTGAGCCAAGAGAGAGCTGTTCCCTTTATTCCTACAATGTTCTCAAGTCTAGCAAGCAGTATAGTGTGATCAATGGTGTGAAAAGCTGCACTGAGGTCGAGCAAAACAAGTAAGGAGACAAAACCCTGATCAGAGGCCAATAACAGGTCATTTACCAACTTAACTAGCGCCGTCTCTGTGCTATGATGAGGCCGAAATCCTGACTGATACATTTCAAAAATGTTATTCATAAGTAGGTGTGAGCAGAACTGCTGTGCTACAACCTTTTCTAAAATTTTGGATATAAAGGGGAGATTTGATATCGGTCTGTAGTTGGACAACTGACATGGGTCAAGGTCAGGTTTCTTAATAAGGGAGTGGATAACTGCCAGTTTGAAGGATTTAGGTACATAACCAGTGCTAATGGAAGAGTTAATTATTCTTAAAACAGGTTTAATTACCTCTGGAGTTATCTGTTTAAAGAAACTAGTAGGCAGGGGATCAAGAATACAGGTTGATGATTTTGATGAGGAGATTAATGAAATTAAGTCATTCTCATGAATAGGAGTGAAGCTTTGTAGTTGATTATCCGTTATAATGACACTGCTGTCTACAGGGTTATTTGTAAAATCGTCTGGATGTATTGATGGTGTGCATGTGAGTGCAGTGCTTTTATTTCCTGTTCATTTTGCTACCGTGCTGAATAAAAATCTAGGATTCTGCTTGTTATTTTCTATGAGGGAGGAGAAATATGCTGATCAGCAGCACTAAGAGATTTTCTAGAACTCAGGAGATTCTCCTTCCATGCTGTTTCAAATACTGTTAATTTTGTTTGACGTCATTTACGTTCTAATTTTCGAGTGGTCTGTTTTAAGGTGCGTGTATGATCAGTATACCACTGTGCTAATTTTTTCTCCCTGATCATTTTGGTCTTAAGGGGAGCTCCATCATCTAGAGTGTAACGTAACGTTGTTTCTAGATGTTCAGTGGCCCAGTCGAGCTCTGCGGGGTCTGACGGAGATCTATCTAATATCGTAATTTCGGGAAGATTATTAATAAAACGCGCTGCTGTAGCTGACGTGAAAGTACGCTTAACACGGTAACGTGGTGAGGTAGAAATGCAATGACTTAGGCAAATTTTAAACGAGATTAGATAATGGTCTGAAATAGCTTCAGACTGTGGAATTATGACTAAGTTTTTTATTTTTAATCCAAATGTTAACAACAAATCGAGAGTGTGTCTCCACTATGAGAGGGTCCTATAACATTCTGATTAATTCCAACTGAATCTAGAATGGACACAACTGCTGCTCTTAAGGAGTGTTCCTGATTATCAAAATCAATATTAAAGTCTCCAACAATTAATGCTTTGTGTAAAGAAGGAGCTACTGTTAAGGGTTTAGGATTATGGTTCAGGAGATAAAGACTGAAGTTTATGCACAGACTGAGAGATGAGCTCTGAGGCGTTTTCTTCATTCGCCTTTGGATGAACGTAAACGACAGTAACGAAAATCTGTGGGAATTCTGTGGGAATTCTCGTTCTAATCATCATCAGAATAATGTTTTGAAATTAATCCTCTTTGAAGCACTTCTACTAAACTATTTGATCCTGACCTGTAGGAACCTAACCATGAATCCACAGAATAGACATAGAATTACAAGCTATAACATCTTTTTAGCCATAAAACCCCCATCCTAAAGTATAGAGTTTAACAGTTAAAGCTGCACTGTTTACCGCATCAACCTCATTCTTTTCCTTTTTCGATCTTTTCTCTTCTTTTCGGTCCTCCCCATTCATAATAGCACTTACCACAGGATCCACCCTGAGGCACACCGTGTTTATAGCGATATTACAGCAAGCACTTTCACTAATCAGTTTTATTATAGAAACTATAGGAAGGGATACAAATCATTGATTATTTACACGCTTGCATGGAATAAATTATATTAAAAATTGGTTAATAAATAAATAAACACATAGAATCGATGATTGTAGGCTTCTGGCAAGCCTACAATTTTAACCAAAATTATTAGAATTAATGACAATTTAATCTGTTTAATGTCAAACAAGGCACCTGAAATAAAAAAAAATTAAAATCAGCTTCAAAGCAATACTCTAACTCATTCTGCCCTACAGTAGAATAATCGATTATTGTCGAGAGGTGAGGAGAAATATGACCATATGGGTATAAGGATTCAAGCTGCTCTATCTGATTGCTCACTCCCACTTTGCTACTTTTTCCTGTAACCCCATGGATGGAGAAATAATAAAAACCAAAGCGTATCCATCCACAGCCCAAAGGGAACTGCTGCTGAGACACAGTATCTATCAGAGCTCTAGCAGTCATAAACATGTGCTGTTTATGTCTGTCTGGCTGTGATGGAAGGGGCATTAAAAATGCATAACCGTAACCCTAATTTATAACCCTACCTCTAACCCTTTAACCCTAATGTATACCTTACGCCACCCCTATCCATGTAGGGGTTATGACCATACCCCAACCACTACCCCTAACCCTATAACCCTAAATTATGACCCCTGTAACCCTAATTTATAACCTACCCCTAACCACTGTAACCCTTGTTTATAATCCAAACCTAACCCAGTAACCCTAATGTATATCCCTAGCCCACCCCGTATCCATGTAGGAGTTATGACCCTACCCCAACCCCTACCCTTGCAACCTAATTTATAACCCTGAACCTAACCCTTTAAACCTAATGTATAACCCAACCCTAACCCTGTTGCCCTTACTCATAACCCTACCCCTAATCTTGTGTCCCTAATTTATTACCCTACCCCTAACCATGTAACACAAAATTATATCCCTAACCCTGTGGCTTTAATTTATTGCCATACCCATAATCCTGTAAACCTAACTTATAACCCTACACTTAACCATTTTGCCCTATCTTATAATTTAACCCAACCCTGTTACCCTAATTTATAACCCTACCCGCTAACTCTGTAACCCTAATTTATAACCCTATCACTAACCATGTTACCCTAAATAATAACCCTACCCCTAACCCTGTACCCTAACTTATATCCCTACCCATAACCCTGTAACCCTAATTTTTTAGCTCACCTCTAACCCTGACTTATAACCCTACCCGTAACCCTGTTATCCTAAATTATAACCATACCTCAACCCTGTAACCCTAATTTATAACCCTAACCTGCAACCCTATTTTTTACCCAACCCATAACGCAGTAACCCTAAAAATAATAAGTCAAGTCAAGTTTATTTCTATATTTCTATATAGCGCTTTTCACACAGACATTGTTTCAAGCAGCTTTACAGAAAAACAGTCAAGGTGAATGGTGTGCATTTATTCCTGATGAGCAAGACTGTGGTAAGGAAAAAACTCCCTTAGATGTTATGAGGAAAAAACTTTGAAAGGAACCAGACTCAAAAGGGGAGCCCATCTTCATTGGGTGACATCAAGAGTTTGATCATAAATTTTTCAACAATACAGAACACTGGATAGATAGAACACTGAGAACTAACATGAGTACTGGAGTGTGTGATAAGTGATGTTCTTTCTACAGTCATAAACAGTCTTCATGGTTATAAAAACCCTAAATTATAACCCTACTTCTAACCACTGCTACCCTAATTTAACCCTAACCCTAACCCTAAATTTGTAATCAGGCGTACCAGTGTAGATTTATTCATTGCTAGAGACTCAAAGTACTTTTGTACGTTGCTTTGAAAATGAAAATTTATAACCCTACCCCTAACACTGTAACCCTAATTTAAACCCTACCCCTAACACTGTAACCCTGATTAATAACCCTACCACTATCCCTGTTACCCTAATTTATAATTTACCCTTAACCCTAATTTATAAGCCTACCCACTACCCTAATTTATAACCTTACCCCTAATCCTGTAACCCTAAAGTATAACCCTACCACTAACCCTGCAACTCTAATTTATAATCCAACCCTAACCCTGTTTCCCTAATTATTACCCCCCTAACCTTGTACCCAAAATTATATCCCTAACCCTAACCCTGTTACCCTAACTTATAAACTTTTCCCGCTAACTCTGTAACCCTAAATAATAACCCTATCTCTAACCCTATTACCCTAACTCATACACTACCCATAACCCTGTAACCCTAATTTCTAACCATACTAAAGTTAACTTATAACACTGTAACCCTAACGTGTAACCCTAGCCCGACGCTGAGGAAAAGTCACGCGTCTCCCACCAGAAAAATGGCAACTCACTCCTTACTCTGGAAGGTCAGCCTCATTTCCCTTTAACACGTGGAGCTGTCCCGGTTCGAACACGAGGTTCCGTAAATCCTTTCGGGGCAATTTGTAACAACTCAGTCCCGAAATTCCACAGAAAGAATTGCAGAGAAAACCTCCAGTCTTTTTGTTCCTGCTGGCAAAGAAAGTCCAGCGGGAAGAGCAGATGTCAAGAGCAGATGTCAAGGGTTAAAAGGAATGCCTGGTACATGAAATCTAAACGACCTGTGCCAGACGCTACAATACCGTCATATAGGAGGGTTCGGGACTGCTTTTGTACACTGTGTTCTGATTTTTAGAGCCTAAATCTTACGTCCATCTGGCTAATCTAGTGCTAGATACTCCTTTCACCTTTCCATTTAAGAGGAGCTGTAAAGGGTTATGTGGGAGTTTGCAGTGTCACTCATTGAAGCCATATATGTACTTAAATGTGACACAGCCCAGTAAACTACAGAAGGTGTCGCATACAGGAGTCAAAAGCTTTTTCGACTGGGGATATACCCGCTATGCATACACAATGGGACACATATGTTCTTGTACTTCCTGGAGGAGAACAGCTGAGAGAGCCTCCTCAGTGGCAGCTGTCTGCAAAATAAATGGCCATGTTCTGGAGTTGCAATAATGCCTTCAACCTTTCAAAGGCTGTCTGATGCTCAGTACCCCAGTCTAAGAATCATTCTTTTTCTTTTTTCCCTGAAAGGAGGGTATTCAGAGGTTTAACAATCCTTCAATTAATCTCTACAAATCCTACTATTCCTAAAAATATCTCAAATCTGTCACTGATACTGGAACTGGTAGTCTCTGAATAATTTCTACTTTGTGTGGGTCAGGTGTACGGCCCCCTTCACTTATCTTAATGCCCAGATAAGTGACTTCTGACTTAAGCAACTGAGCTTTTTTTGGATTTAACTTGAGACCTGCTGCTTTCAGTAATTGAAGTAATTTGTCAACAAAGTAAGATGTTCCTCTCTGGTGGTGGTCTGCAACAACAAATTATCCACATAATGATCCAACATTCAGGTTTAGAGAACCTCTCCAGTATTTTAGCTAAACACTGAAACAGGGTGGGAGAATTCACAAACCTTGGGGAAGTACATTCCAGGTATACTGGGTGTTTTTAAATTTAAAAGCAAATTTGTATTGACATTCTGGATGTAATGGCATAGACCAAAAACCATTAGACACATCAAGAGCTGAATAATAACTTGCCTCGGGTCAAAGGGATGCTAATACATCTGGGGTGAGGCCAATACAGGTGCACAAGTATGAGTGCATTTGTTAAATTTCCTATATTGGCTGGAGGGCGGATCATGTCCTTGATCTTCACCTCCATCCTGCTGTTATCAACTCCACCACAATCATGTTTTGATCTAGCAAAACACCTGTTGCGATGTAACAGAGCTGATCATTCAGAATCTTCTACTGATAACAATGCATCTAAATCATAGTCATCTGACTTTTTTATCGCATGTACATCAGAAATCTCTACCACTTTATCTTTACTCTGAGGGTTACACCAAATACAATTGTTGCCATAGTCGAGAACATAGCCCAGTGTAGTCATATTATCTGATTCCTAACATACCACAACCTTCACCAGTTTTACTGAACCAGGCTTTGCTTTTAAATTCTTTGTGACTAACTTTGAAAAGACATACTTTCAGTGTGTGTTATGCCAATGAAACTGTTCCTTTCAAAACCTCTAATGTTACTGTATTCTTACAGATGTGTGGGAAGATGTTCTGAATGAAGAATGGTTAATGAAGCACCAGAATCTACTAACCAATCATTGCATCGGCCTCCAACAGCATATTTATGATTGGTCTACCATGACTATCATGTGACAAAGGTGCTACATGTGTTAGGGAAGCCTGAGATACCTATTCAGAAAAAGACTTGGTGTGAGAGGTCTGTCTCTCTTCTGAGAACGCAGTCCCTCATCCTCTTTGCTTAGTCTGCTTATTGTGGCCTGTAAGTGATTGAAGTAGTTCCCTGAGCCTGTCTTCCTGTCAGACAATTTGCACTCTCTGGAATATGTCCTGCTTTGCCACATGAATAACAAACGGGGAGATTATCTGGGTTATAAGGAGGTGGTCTCTCCTCTCTATCTCCACTAGCATGACCCTCTCTTTTCTAGGATACTCTGCGATTGTTGTTTTGATAGGCCTTTCTTACACCTATTACTGACACTGGATGAGACCTTTTTAGTTTTAAAATTACTTTTGGCAATAATGTGATGAAATTCTGATAGTTGTGTTACATGCATTGCTACAGCCGAATGGGTGAGCGAATCACATTTATTAAGTAAGGCAGATTTGAAACTGACTTAATTTGAAGTAATGTCTGGATTACCACTAAAAGTTTAATGCCTCCAGTAATGGCTCTGAAAAGGCAACTGGGTGCTCCCCTTTCATCATGTGCATATCACATATTTTACCCCAGTTAACTGACATCATAACTAAGACCTCAAGCAGTGCCTATTTCCTCTCGAACCTATTGGCAATTCTATCCTTGACCTTCTGAGAGAGCTCCCGAGAGAGTATCCGGCAAGCACATACTTAACAAAACACATTCATCGCCATCTGTAAATTTGTAATGTGGCATAGCAAGCCAGGTTTTTCAGAAAATCTAAAGGATCTTGTTTTTCAGGATCAAATTTACCAATATTCTTAATTACGACTTCTAGATCATTGGGGCTAAATCTGACCAGAGTAGAGACCATTGGTGAGTGATTGACACTCTTCCCAACCCTCATCACTATAGTTCTGTAAGTCTGAAGGGGCTGGAACTCGATTATACGATGTGGCATCCATCAACCTTTTACTGGGATTTCCCTGAGTTGTGAGATTTAGCTTCCTCCAAATCACTAAACACCTCTCAACAGATGATTTAAGCATACCGTTGTTCGTTTTCAGAAATGCAATCTCTTTCTGCATTCTGATTTTTTTCTTCTTTCCATATTGTTTTACTGACTTGGTCATTTTTAGTAGAAATGTCTCCGTCTAGAGTCTAGAATGAAGCTGTATATTTTCAGCCTGTAGCTTATCCAGACTCCTTCTTGTTTTTTTACTCCTGGGCATTTTGGGATAACTCTCAAATTAGAAACAGTCCACTCATCCGGCTTATCACCAACCTTCTCAATTCCGTCAAACATCCCTTGTGAGCTGTGTTTAGCTATGTACTTAAATCAGCTTTTCCATTTCCAAAATACTAACTTACAAATACACGTTATGAAGTTACTTTAAGATAACTGTCTATTTATTCGCTGTAACAATACTTCTAGTGCAAAATGTAGTTGCTTAAAATAGCCTAGAGTTCTAATAAAACCTCTGCAATAATACAAAAAACTGTTTAAAATATTATGCCATTACAATACGGCGTTATATCCTAAACCAGTGTACTTCGGGCTTAAAACATGAGTTTAAAACAGTGTCACAGTCCGTCGGACAAACCACAGTACTTTGGGTTACTGTTTTAAACTTTACAGAGCCGCTGTGCGTAACGCTCTTTACATTATCACCAGTTTCACTTACGTTAGAAACTATAATAGTTTCCCCCATAGAAAGTTTAAATGACTTTAGAAACTTAAGCACTTTGTTTCAGCTACTTTAGAAACAATGCAATTCCAATACAACTCTGCCATCACACTACGTCGGGCTGATATCTTTCCGCACTATATTTTTTTTTTTCGGAAATCCCTTGCTAGGTGGCTTGCCAATGTAGAAAAAATGATAAGAGAACTATAAGCAAGTGTATTTGTAACATGAACACAATGTCCAGGTTTTTACCTGTTTCAGAACCGGTTTAGAGATTGGACAAGCGGTCTGTATGCTGGAATTAGCATAACAGAAATGTGTTCTGAGTAGCCGAGGTGGAAGCGGGGCTCCACACGATACGCACCTGGGATATTTGTGTAACAAGATCCAGCGTGTTTTCTTCTCTTGTTGCAAAGTCCACATACTGATGGAGTTTAGGGTGCACAATCCTGAGAATCGCATAATTGAAATCTCTGGTGATAATAAACAGTCTGGTGGGGTGACTCATTCTGCAGGTCGATAATAGTCCCATAGAGTTCACACAGTGCCCGCTTAGCATTAGTGCTGGGGGAATGTTCACTCAGACAATGAAAACTGGTGAATTCTCGTGATAAATTAGCCTGCATCTTAGTCACATACTACACTAGCGATAAGCTGTAGCTGGAGAGGAGCACAGGATAAAGATGCATTTTTTTGTCAGCACAAAACATGGCTAGCCAGTCTAGCTGGATGACGGCATCTGGGACTCTGTCACTGAGCCACGTCTCTGTAAAAACAATAATGCAACAGTCTCTAAACTCTCGCCATGTGGTCCTCTGGAGTCAGATGTAATCCAATTTATTGTCCAGGGAGCAGAAGACCTTTGAAAAAAGAAAGGGCGAGAGAGCAGGCCAGCTCTGGTTAGCCTTTAGCTTAGCATGGCTGCCATGCTTCTGCTTCCTCGAGCACCGCTCCAGACGCCACTAAAATTTTAAAGCTCTTAAATTTTCTTCTTAGGAATTGCTGGCTTACTTGTGAAGCACCATCTTTGTTAAATTCCATTAGAGCTTCAAATGGCCAATAATTCAGCTCATTGTGTGGAACCAGAGCTGTGATGTGAATTTCATCTAGTTTTACAGCAACTGTTAGCAGTAAACCAGGGTCTAATAATGTCTGGAAGTGTTCTGAATGGGGATTTGCAGCACAAATCTTTATTGGCTCTTAATGCAGTCAAATGCAGATGCTATAGCAGTTAATAGTCTTTAATGATCCAGGCAATATGAGCTGGATGCCACAAAGTAGAGACAAATCTGTGAAATATTTTTAATGACCAAACACCAGGTTAAAATGCAATACAGGTCAATTCAGACAGGTAACCTGAAGCTTCCTGCAACAACCTGAGCATTCTACAAAGCTAAGCTCTTGCGTAGGACAAACATGACTTCCCTCAAATGCTGTGCATGTAAAAGCAATTAAACCCCTTGTAACACATTAATTACACCTCATTCATGTAGATCATGTCAGCCAATTCTCAAATGAGCTTAAACACGTTTTGATACCCCGCAATATTGGGGACATCTCCCGTTTAAAATTTTTATGAACCGAAAGTGCATGCAAATCACTGACACGTTTGGCAGAAGCCAAGACCAGAAGCAGTGCTGTCTTTAAGGACGGGATTTTAAGGGAGACATACCCAAGAGGCTCAAAAGGCCGTTGAGCCATCACCTTCTGCACCATGGAGTGGTACCATTCTGGGATTACTCTTCTGATGACTGGTAAGGAGCGGCGAGCAACCTTGATAAATCTACGGATAAGGGGTCTTACCACACCGTAGTGCCGGCAAACCCGGCATGACATGCAGCGACAGCCACTATATAGACTTTAATTATAGTTGTAGCAAATTTAGCTCGCAAAGAAAAGGGAATATTTATAAGTAATTATAACGGGTTATAGTTACTCCTCAATATTTAAATTAAGTTGAATTGACGGTAATGGAATTAACGTTACACTTATTGGTCTGTTCGTCCGGTGAACAGACAATATAATTTTATATTAATTCTATAAAAGAGTTATCTTCCTGGCCAAGAAAGACGCAACCCCCCTTTACTTTATACCGTACAATTAATAGAGCATGTAGTTCAGATGGAATGTTGCAGGAACCTTAAAATATGAGCGCCACTCAGAGACAATCACTTATGAAAATACAGCGTTTATTGAATGAGACAAACAAAACATAAAACTAACTACACAAACAAACAATAAGAAGTAAAGAAAATAAAAATAAAATAAACAAAAGTTACAATTAGGAAAGGAGGAAGAGACAGAAAAGAAGAAAGGAGAGAAAGAAAGGTAAGGAATGGCAAGCCTAATCTTCAAAATTTATCACACCCTAACTGAGAAATCGCCACGGAAATTTAATTCACTTTAAAATTCGATAAAGGGCTCACACTTAAATACGCATCTAAATTGGTTGGTAAAACGGTTACTTGCATTGGATTGTTGCACAAGAGTCCGGATGTGACAAAAAGATCTTTTGAAGAGTCAGTTAGGATGGAGTCAGATGTTTTTCCAGGTTCTCCTGAAGATCAGAGCAGGTGTTGTTCTTAAAGACACAGCTTGCTAGAAGATCTCAAAAGGATTTGAGACCTTGTCCCGAAGAGTCGCTGCTGTGCTGTTCTAAGCATCCGACTCTTCAGGCCCCGGGAGTCTGAGCCTTTCCGGTCGAGCCGAGTGAGCGAGCTTGCTTTACTTGACTGAACGTTGATTAGTTGGGTTGGAAGAGGCCCTGGCATTCTAAATAGTGGCAATAACATGAGGGGGAAGCCCCAAAGTGTTTAAAGAGGTGGCTCTCACAGGCCAGGCCCAGAGAGCCACCTATTCTGGGTGAGAATGGTAGATCTCCCTGCTCCCTTGGGCCAGGAGGTCTGTGCAAGGGAGGGTCAATGGCTCTGCATACAGAAGAGGGATTATCTCTGCTAGCCATGGTGCCTTGGGCCACCTGGGTGCTATGAGGATCAGAGACAAGAAATGGCTTTATAACCTTTTCCAGACTGATAGATCTCAATTACTTTTGTTCTCATTTGTTTCTGAATTTCACTGGATTTCTGCATGATGTTTAGCTTTTAAAGATCTTTTGTTCTACTTCACTTTGTCAGGCAGGCCCTATTTAAGAGATTTCTTGATTGCAAACAGGTCTGGCATTAATCAGGCCTTGGTGTGGCGAGAGAAATTGAACTCAGGTGTGATAATCAGTTTTAACACAAGACCATGTAGATTTAGTTTTCCCTCAAAAATAAAAACCTTCATTTAAAAACTGCATGTTGTTTTCACTTGTGTTAACTTTGTGTGTGACAGACATGCACACTACTGTATGGCTAGAAAACAGAAACAGTTCTAAGGATAGTCTGGTTGACACTTTTGTGGCAGCTTCATTTGTAAAACACTACTTCCCATGAGAGAAATGAAAGGGACCAACAGTTTGATATGGACATTAATGCTCCCAATGATGCAAGTGGTAAGCAATCAGATATCTGCCCAGAAAATGCTGATGCAGCACAATTTCTAAAAAATGTGGCCCTGTTTTATCTTTAACTGCAAGCTAAGTTGTTGCTCCCATCCTCTGTTATTCTGGCTGATATCATGTATTTCTTGAAAATCCTCAACAATTGCCTGTCACACTTACTTTCACATTAAAAGAAAACTCGGTTGCACTCAGGGTGCCAGAGGCTGCACAGGGTGCACAGTAATTACTGAAAACTGAAGATCTCTTAAAAGGTTGCCACAACAAGACATGAAAACTGTTTTCAAAAATAGCTTTAATTATGTTGAACCAGTTCCCATTTGCTTGGGACAAAATGAGGCAGGCAGAGTATTTTGCTCAGTATGTCCCAACCAAACAAACACTAGAATCTCTCTTCCAGTGTCAGTCAGTGAGAGAGCAGTACAAGCAAGTACACTGTAATGTTCCATCTGAGGATGTTCTTCAAGATGTTTAGGATGGCACTAATATTAGGGAGAATGTCTTGTTTAAGACAGAGGTCTTATCACTTGGTTTCATCTTATATCAGGATGCATTTAAAGTAGTAAATCCATTTGGCTCTGAGAAAACACAAGATGCTTGCAGTGTATCTTACTCTTGCAGACATTTTGCCTCAAAACAGGTCAAACACTGATCATATGCAGCTTGTTCTTCTTTGTAAAGAACAGAATTTCAAATATTTTGGTCAAGATTTAGTCATGGTCTCCCTCATCAAAGATCTAAAAAAAATCAGTGGCATTGACCCACCTGACAGAACAGTACACTAAAAAAAATGAATTCTGCTGTTTGTTAAATTTAAATGTAACAGATTCTGTACAATATCATTTTATGTTTACTAAATGAACGTGAATAAATCATGTAGGATTTTCTATAAGGTCAACTACTTAGCTTTTAATAGATTCACTCATGTCAAAATAACATAACACACTCAAACTCTCACGCGCTTCCGGGAAAATCACAGCCGATATCGCGAGATTTAAGCAAAGCCTGGCTTCGTGAATTCAACTGTTTTTGAGCAGATAAGTGCAAATCCTTTGTTATACACTTTTAAAATGAATTAAAATGTAAACTAAATCACATTTAATTCAACATCAATGTAATGTTTTTCGTTAATCGACGAGATGTAATATTTATTCAGGTTAGGAGAAAGCTAGCGAATTACTGTACAGTTCACGATTAGCATGGTGGACTTTACTGTAGGTAATGACGTTAGCAGTTCAATTTCGCAACAATGCGTTTATTCGTTAATCAAATACAGTGGAACCTCGGGTTACGAATTTAATTCGTTCCGGTACTTTATTCGTAACCTGAAAAGTTCGTATCCCGATACAAATTTCCCCATAATAATGAACAGAAACTTCGGTAATTCGTTCTGGACAACCAAAAATATTACTTAAATAAAAATAAAGCCAATATTCACTAATATTATTTACTTTTAACGTTATATTAAAATCATACCACATAAAAACATACAAAAAAGGAAAAGATCTTTAGCGGGTACTTTCCCTTTGAGAAGACTCGCTGCAGGAGACGACGTTCGTAGAAGGAGGAGGAGGGAGAGTTATTGTTTGGAAGGAGAATCTTATTATATGATATTATTTATATATTATTATATATTATATTATAGAATATTAAAGACAGTGTTATTAACACGAACGCTGAGACAATTGTTGCATTAGAGGGAAAATGAGAGCTGTTTCTTTAAGGCTACTATCAGTTGGTATTGAAGTCCAGAGTGAAATTCATTATGGGTATTGTACTTGGGAAAAGACTGTAACCCTGCTAATCTATCTTCATAAAAACAAGTCAAGTGGTTATGCATCGGCTAATGTTGTCCATCTCATCATTCCACGAGCATCAACTAACGAGTTGTTACGCTGCCGCCGGGAAAAGTTCAAGCGGATAAGTAACACGATGCTCTCGATGCATTGTACTTGTACATGTGTAATGACAATAAAGTTGAATCTAATCTAATCTAATCTAATCTAACTGCAGGGCATCCATTCGGTGTTCAGTAGTTTTCAGCAGTTCAGCTTTGATCAGTTTTTCCAGTGACTTCATCACCAATGAAGTCAGGGCTATAGGCCTAAAGTCATTTAATGATTTGGGATGTTTAGATTTACCAACAGGGACTATAGTAGACTGTTTCCACAGATTAGGCACCTTCTGTTGAGACAAGGATAAATTAAAAATATAATTAAAAATCGGGCCTAATTGTACAGCACAGTTGGAGAGTAATCGACTACTGATATTATCTGGACCAGCACTTGTTCTTATTTTACAGTGTTTAAAAGTTTTAACAACAGAATATTCATCAAAAAAAGGGGAAAAACATTGTTTTGATTCCAGTGATGTATTTCTCAGCGTCATTATTTCATTATTGAAAAAATGCACATCGAATCTGGAGTAAAATTTGTTTAGCTCTTGTGCCAGGACCAGATCAGAGGTGAACCCATCTAATGAGACCCTTTTCTTTACATTGTCAGTCAAACCGACCATAGACCTGATACTGTCCCATGCTGAACCCATATTATTGTTGCTAAGCATGTCTTCTAATTTTCTTTTATAAGATAATTTAGCTCTCCTGATTTCCCTTTTAATTTCCTTATGAACAGACATTAGCTCAGTAGAATCTCCCTGTTTAAAAGCCTGTTTCTTTTTATTTAGTAGGACTTTAAGTTGTCTACTTGCCCAAGGTTTACTATTTGGGTAGGTTCTGACAGTCTTTACAGGAACAACAATGTCCTAACAGTAAGTTACCCATGAACTGACCACATCAGTGAGTTCGTGAATGTCTCTAGAGGATTCAGTGAACACCTCCCAGTCTGTGCTCTCCAGACAGCCCTGGAGGGTGAGGGTGGCCTCTTCCGACCACACTTTGATGTTTCTAGTTGTCACCTTCCCCCTCTGAAGACATGTCCGATAGGATGGAACCAAGTACACACAGTTATGGTCAGCTGAGCCAAGAGGGGGGAATGAAATAGATTTATATGCATTTTTGATGGACCCATAACACTTGTCCAAAATCCTGTTTTTCCTAGTGGGGCAGGAAACGTACTGATAAAAGCTCCTGAGAGATTTGTCCAATGAGCAATGATTAAAATCACCTAAAACCAGGTTAGGAGCATCAGGAGATAAAGACTGAAGTTTATGCACAGACTGAGAGATGAGCTCTGAGGCGTTTTCTTCATTCGCCTTTGGATGAACGTAAACGACAGTAACGAAAATCTGTGGGAATTCTGTGGGAATTCTCGTTCTAATCATCATCAGAATAATGTTTTGAAATTAATCCTCTTTGAAGCACTTCTACTAAACTATTTGATCCTGACCTGTAGGAACCTAACCATGAATCCACAGAATAGACATAGAATTACAAGCTATAACATCTTTTTAGCCATAAAACCCCCATCCTAAAGTATAGAGTTTAACAGTAGTTAAAGCTGCACTGTTTACCGCATCAACCCTCATTCTTTTTCCTTTTTCGATCTTTTCTCTTCTTTTCGGTCCTCCCCCATTCATAATAGCACTTACCACAGGATCCACCCCTGAGGCACACCGTGTTTATAGCGATATTACAGCAAGCACTTTTCACTAATCAGTTTTATTATAGAAACTATAGGAAGGGATACAAATCATTGATTATTTACACGCTTGCATGGAATAAATTATATTAAAAATTGGTTAATAAATAAATAAACACATAGAATCGATGATTGTAGGCTTCTGGCAAGCCTACAATTTTAACCAAAATTATTAGAATTAATGACAATTTAATCTGTTTAATGTCAAACAAGGCACCTGAAATAAAAAAAAAATTAAATCAGCTTCAAAGCAATACTCTAACTCATTCTGCCCTACAGTAGAATAATCGATTATTGTCGAGAGGTGAGGAGAAATATGACCATATGGGTATAAGGATTCAAGCTGCTCTATCTGATTGCTCACTCCCACTTTGCTACTTTTTCCTGTAACCCCATGGATGGAGAAATAATAAAAACCAAAGCGTTATCCATCCACAGCCCAAAGGGAACTGCTGCTGAGACACAGTATCTATCAGAGCTCTAGCAGTCATAAACATGTGCTGTTTATGTCTGTCTGGCTGTGATGGAAGGGGCATTAAAAATGCATAACCGTAACCCTAATTTATAACCCTACCTCTAACCCTTTAACCCTAATGTATACCCTTACGCCACCCCTATCCATGTAGGGGTTATGACCATACCCCAACCACTACCCCTAACCCTATAACCCTAAATTATGACCCCTGTAACCCTAATTTATAACCCTACCCCTAACACTGTAACCCTTGTTTATAATCCCAAACCTAACCCAGTAACCCTAATGTATATCCCTAGCCCACCCGTATCCATGTAGGAGTTATGACCCTACCCCAACCCCTACCCTTGCAACCCTAATTTATAACCCTGAACCTAACCCTTTAAACCTAATGTATAACCCAACCCCTAACCCTGTTGCCCTTACTCATAACCCTACCCCTAATCTTGTGTCCCTAATTTATTACCCTACCCCTAACCATGTAACACAAAATTATATCCCTAACCCTGTGGCTTTAATTTATTGCCATACCCATAATCCTGTAAACCTAACTTATAACCCTACACTTAACCATTTTGCCCTATCTTATAATTTAACCCAACCCTGTTACCCTAATTTATAACCCTACCCGCTAACTCTGTAACCCTAATTTATAACCCTATCACTAACCATGTTACCCTAAATAATAACCCTACCCCTAACCCTGTACCCTAACTTATATCCCTACCCATAACCCTGTAACCCTAATTTTTTAGCTCACCTCTAACCCTGACTTATAACCCTACCCCGTAACCCTGTTATCCTAAATTATAACCATACCTCAACCCTGTAACCCTAATTTATAACCCTAACCTGCAACCCTATTTTATTACCCAACCCATAACGCAGTAACCCTAAATAATAAGTCAAGTCAAGTTTATTTCTATATTTCTATATAGCGCTTTTCACAACAGACATTGTTTCAAAGCAGCTTTACAGAAATCAACAGTCAAGGTGAATGGTGTGCATTTATTCCTGATGAGCAAGACTGTGGTAAGGAAAAACTCCCTTAGATGTTATGAGGAAAAAACTTTGAAAGGAACCAGACTCAAAAGGGGAGCCCATCTTCATTTGGGTGACATCAAGAGTTTGATCATAAATTTTTCAACAATACAGAACACTGGATAGATAGAACACTGAGAACTAACATGAGTACTGGAGTGTGTGATAAGTGATGTTCTTTCTACAGTCATAAACAGTCTTCATGGTTATAAAACCCTAAATTATAACCCTACTTCTAACACTGCTACCCTAATTTAACCCTAACCCTAACCCTAAATTTGTAATCAGGCGTACCAGTGTAGATTTATTCATTGCTAGAGACTCAAAGTACTTTTGTACGTTGCTTTGAAAATGAAAATTTATAACCCTACCCCTAACACTGTAACCCTAATTTATAACCCTACCCCTAACACTGTAACCCTGATTAATAACCCTACCACTATCCCTGTTACCCTAATTTATAATTTACCCTTAACCCTAATTTATAAGCCTACCCACTAACCCTAATTTATAACCTTACCCCTAATCCTGTAACCCTAAAGTATAACCCTACCCACTAACCCTGCAACTCTAATTTATAATCCAACCCCTAACCCTGTTTCCCTAATTTATTACCCTACCCTAACCTTGTAACCCAAAATTATATCCCTAACCCTAACCCTGTTACCCTAACTTATAAACTTTCCCGCTAACTCTGTAACCCTAAATAATAACCCTATCTCTAACCCTATTACCCTAACTCATAACACTACCCATAACCCTGTAACCCTAATTTCTAACCATACTAAAGTTAACTTATAACACTGTAACCCTAACGTGTAACCCTAGCCCGACGCTGAGGAAAAGTCACGCGTCTCCCACCAGAAAATGGCAACTCACTCCTTACTCTGGAAGGTCAGCCTCATCTCCCTTTTAACACGTGGAGCTGTCCCGGTTCGAACACGAGGTTCCGTAAATCCTTTCGGGGCAATTTGTAACAACTCAGTCCCGAAATTCCACAGAAAAGAATTGCAGAGAAAACCTCCAGTCTTTTTGTTCCTGCTGGCAAAGAAAGTCCAGCGGGAAGAGCAGATGTCAAGAGCAGATGTCAAGGGTTAAAAGGAATGCCTGGTACATGAAATCTAAACGACCTGTGCCAGACGCTACAATACCGTCATATAGGAGGGTTCGGGACTGCTTTTGTACACTGTGTTCTGATTTTTAGAGCCTAAATCTTACGTCCATCTGGCTAATCTAGTGCTAGATACTCCCTTCACCTTTCCATTTAAGAGGAGCTGTAAAGGGTTATGTGGAGTTTGCAGTGTCACTTCATTGAAGCCATATATGTACTTAAAATGTGACACAGCCCAGTAAACCTACAGAAGGTGTCGCATACAGGAGTCAAAAGCTTTTTCGACTGGGGATATACCCGCTATGCATACACAATGGGACACATATGTTCTTGTACTTCCTGGAGGAGAACAGCTGAGAGAGCCTCCTCAGTGGCAGCTGTCTGCAAAATAAATGGCCATGTTCTGGAGTTGCAATTAATGCCTTCAACCTTTCAAAGGCTGTCTGATGCTCAGTACCCCAGTCTAAAGAATCATTCTTTTTCTTTTTTCCCTGAAAGGAGGGTATTCAGAGGTTTAACAAATCCTTCAATTAAATCTCTACAAAATCCTACTATTCCTAAAAAATATCTCAAATCTGTCACTGATACTGGAACTGGTAGTCTCTGAATAATTTCTACTTTGTGTGGGTCAGGTGTACGGCCCCCTTCACTTATCTTAATGCCCAGATAAGTGACTTCTGACTTAAGCAACTGAGCTTTTTTTGGATTTAACTTGAGACCTGCTGCTTTCAGTAATTGAAGTAATTTGTCAACAAAGTAAGATGTTCCTCTCTGGTGGTGGTCTGCAACAACAAATTATCCACATAATGAATCCAACATTCAGGTTTAGAGAACCTCTCCAGTATTTTAGCTAAACACTGAAACAGGGTGGGAGAATTCACAAAACCTTGGGGAAGTACATTCCAGGTATACTGGGTGTTTTTAAATTTAAAAGCAAATTTGTATTGACATTCTGGATGTAATGGCATAGACCAAAAACCATTAGACACATCAAGAGCTGAATAATAACTTGCCTCGGGTCAAAGGGATGCTAATACATCTGGGGTGGAGGCCAATACAGGTGCACAAGTATGAGTGCATTTGTTAAATTTCCTATATTGGCTGGAGGGCGGATCATGTCCTTGAATCTTCACCTCCATCCTGCTGTTATCAACTCCACCACAATCATGTTTTGATCTAGCAAAAACACCTGTTGCGATGTAACAGAGCTGATCATTCAGAATCTTCTACTGATAACAATGCATCTAAATCATAGTCATCTGACTTTTTTATCGCATGTACATCAGAAATCTCTACCACTTTATCTTTACTCTGAGGGTTACACCAAATACAATTGTTGCCATAGTCGAGAACATAGCCCAGTGTAGTCATATTATCTGATCCTAACATACCACAACCTTCACCAGTTTTACTGAACCAGGCTTTGCTTTTAAATTCTTTGTGACTAACTTGAAAAGACATACTTTCAGTGTGTGTTATGCCAATGAAACTGTTCCTTCAAAACCCTCTAATGTTACTGTATTCTTACAGATGTGTGGGAAGATGTTCTGAATGAAGAATGGTTAATGAAGCACCAGAATCTACTAACCAATCATTGCATCGGCCTCCAACAGCAATATTTATGATTGGTCTACCATGACTATCATGTGACAAAGGTGCTACATGTGTTAGGGAAGCCTGAGATACCTATTCAGAAAAAGACTTGGTGTGAGAGGTCTGTCTCTCTTTCTGAGAACGCAGTCCCTCATCCTCTTTGCTTAGTCTGCTTATTGTGGCCTGTAAGTGATTGAAGTAGTTCCCTGAGCCTGTCTTCCTGTCAGACAATTTGCACTCTCTGGAAATATGTCCTGCTTTGCCACATGAATAACAAACGGGGAGATTATCTGGGTTATAAGGAGGTGGTCTCTCCTCTCTATCTCCACTAGCATGACCCTCTCTTTTCTAGGATACTCTGCGATTGTTGTTTTGATAGGCCTTTCTTACACCTATTACTGACACTGGATGAGACCTTTTTAGTTTTAAAATTACTTTTGGCAATAATGTGATGAAATTCTGATAGTTGTGTTACATGCATTGCTACAGCCGAATGGGTGAGCGAATCACATTTATTAAGTAAGGCAGATTTGAAACTGACTTAATTTGAAGTAATGTCTGGATTACCACTAAAAGTTTAATGCCTCCAGTAATGGCTCTGAAAAGGCAACTGGGTGCTCCCCTTTCATCATGTGCATATCACATATTTTACCCCAGTTAACTGACATCATAACTAAGACCTCAAGCAGTGCCTATTTCCTCTCGAACCTATTGGCAATTCTATCCTTGACCTTCTGAGAGAGCTCCCGAGAGAGTATCCGGCAAGCACATACTTAACAAAACACATTCATCGCCATCTGTAAATTTGTAAATGTGGCATAGCAAGCCAGGTTTTTCAGAAAATCTAAAGGATCTTGTTTTTCAGGATCAAATTTACCAATATTCTTAATTACGACTTCTAGATCATTGGGGCTAAATCTGACCAGAGTAGAGACCATTGGTGAGTGATTGACACTCTTCCCAACCCTCATCACTATAGTTCTGTAAGTCTGAAGGGGCTGGAACTCGATTATACGATGTGGCATCCATCAACCTTTTACTGGGATTTCCCTGAGTTGTGAGATTTAGCTTCCTCCAAATCACTAAACACCTCTCAACAGATGATTTAAGCATACCGTTGTTCGTTTTCAGAAATGCAATCTCTTTCTGCATTCTGATTTTTTTCTTCTTTCCATATTGTTTTACTGACTTGGTCATTTTTAGTAGAAATGTCTCCGTCTAGAGTCTAGAATGAAGCTGTATATTTTCAGCCTGTAGCTTATCCAGACTCCTTCTTGTTTTTTTACTCCTGGGCATTTTGGGATAACTCTCAAATTAGAAACAGTCCACTCATCCGGCTTATCACCAACCTTCTCAATTCCGTCAAACATCCCTTGTGAGCTGTGTTTAGCTATGTACTTAAATCAGCTTTTCCATTTCCAAAATACTAACTTACAAATACACGTTATGAAGTTACTTTAAGATAACTGTCTATTTATTCGCTGTAACAATACTTCTAGTGCAAAATGTAGTTGCTTAAAATAGCCTAGAGTTCTAATAAAACCTCTGCAATAATACAAAAAACTGTTTAAAATATTATGCCATTACAATACGGCGTTATATCCTAAACCAGTGTACTTCGGGCTTAAAACATGAGTTTAAAACAGTGTCACAGTCCGTCGGACAAACCACAGTACTTTGGGTTACTGTTTTAAACTTTACAGAGCCGCTGTGCGTAACGCTCTTTACATTATCACCAGTTTCACTTACGTTAGAAACTATAATAGTTTCCCCCATAGAAAGTTTAAATGACTTTAGAAACTTAAGCACTTTGTTTCAGCTACTTTAGAAACAATGCAATTCCAATACAACTCTGCCATCACACTACGTCGGGCTGATATCTTTCCGCACTATATTTTTTTTTTCGGAAATCCCTTGCTAGGTGGCTTGCCAATGTAAGAAAAAATGATAAGAGAACTATAAGCAAGTGTATTTGTAAACATGAACACAATGTCCAGGTTTTTACCTGTTTCAGAACCGGTTTAGAGATTGGACAAGCGGTCTGTATGCTGGAATTAGCATAACAGAAATGTGTTCTGAGTAGCCGAGGTGGAAGCGGGGCTCCACACGATACGCACCTGGGATATTTGTGTAAACAAGATCCAGCGTGTTTTCTTCTCTTGTTGCAAAGTCCACATACTGATGGAGTTTAGGGTGCACAATCCTGAGAATCGCATAATTGAAATCTCTGGTGATAATAAACAGTCTGGTGGGGTGACTCATTCTGCAGGTCGATAATAGTCCCATAGAGTTCACACAGTGCCCGCTTAGCATTAGTGCTGGGGGAATGTTCACTCAGACAATGAAAACTGGTGAATTCTCGTGATAAATTAGCCTGCATCTTAGTCACATACTACACTAGCGATAAGCTGTAGCTGGAGAGGAGCACAGGATAAAGATGCATTTTTTTGTCAGCACAAAACATGGCTAGCCAGTCTAGCTGGATGACGGCATCTGGGACTCTGTCACTGAGCCACGTCTCTGTAAAAACAATAATGCAACAGTCTCTAAACTCTCGCCATGTGGTCCTCTGGAGTCAGATGTAATCCAATTTATTGTCCAGGGAGCAGAAGACCTTTGAAAAAAGAAAGGGCGAGAGAGCAGGCCAGCTCTGGTTAGCCTTTAGCTTAGCATGGCTGCCATGCTTCTGCTTCCTCGAGCACCGCTCCAGACGCCACTAAAATTTTAAAGCTCTTAAATTTTCTTCTTAGGAATTGCTGGCTTACTTGTGAAGCACCATCTTTGTTAAATTCCATTAGAGCTTCAAATGGCCAATAATTCAGCTCATTGTGTGGAACCAGAGCTGTGATGTGAATTTCATCTAGTTTTACAGCAACTGTTAGCAGTAAACCAGGGTCTAATAATGTCTGGAAGTGTTCTGAATGGGGATTTGCAGCACAAATCTTTATTGGCTCTTAATGCAGTCAAATGCAGATGCTATAGCAGTTAATAGTCTTTAATGATCCAGGCAATATGAGCTGGATGCCACAAAGTAGAGACAAATCTGTGAAATATTTTTAATGACCAAACACCAGGTTAAAATGCAATACAGGTCAATTCAGACAGGTAACCTGAAGCTTCCTGCAACAACCTGAGCATTCTACAAAGCTAAGCTCTTGCGTAGGACAAACATGACTTCCCTCAAATGCTGTGCATGTAAAAGCAATTAAACCCCTTGTAACACATTAATTACACCTCATTCATGTAGATCATGTCAGCCAATTCTCAAATGAGCTTAAACACGTTTTGATACCCCGCAATATTGGGGACATCTCCCGTTTAAAATTTTTATGAACCGAAAGTGCATGCAAATCACTGACACGTTTGGCAGAAGCCAAGACCAGAAGCAGTGCTGTCTTTAAGGACGGGATTTTAAGGGAGACATACCCAAGAGGCTCAAAAGGCCGTTGAGCCATCACCTTCTGCACCATGGAGTGGTACCATTCTGGGATTACTCTTCTGATGACTGGTAAGGAGCGGCGAGCAACCTTGATAAATCTACGGATAAGGGGGTCTTACCACACCGTAGTGCCGGCAAACCCGGCATGACATGCAGCGACAGCCACTATATAGACTTTAATTATAGTTGTAGCAAATTTAGCTCGCAAAGAAAAGGGAATATTTATAAGTAATTATAACGGGTTATAGTTACTCCTCAATATTTAAATTAAGTTGAATTGACGGTAATGGAATTAACGTTACACTTATTGGTCTGTTCGTCCGGTGAACAGACAATATAATTTTATATTAATTCTATAAAAGAGTTATCTTCCTGGCCAAGAAAGACGCAACCCCCCCTTTACTTTATACCGTACAATTAATAGAGCATGTAGTTCAGATGGAATGTTGCAGGAACCTTAAAATATGAGCGCCACTCAGAGACAATCACTTATGAAAAATACAGCGTTTATTGAATGAGACAAACAAAACATAAAACTAACTACACAAACAAACAATAAGAAGTAAAGAAAATAAAAATAAAATAAACAAAAGTTACAATTAGGAAAGGAGGAAGAGACAGAAAAAGAAGAAAGGAGAGAAAGAAAGGTAAGGAATGGCAAGCCTAATCTTCAAAATTTATCACACCCTAACTGAGAAATCGCCACGGAAATTTAATTCACTTTAAAATTCGATAAAGGGCTCACACTTAAATACGCATCTAAATTGGTTGGTAAAACGGTTACTTGCATTGGATTGTTGCACAAGAGTCCGGATGTGACAAAAAGATCTTTTGAAGAGTCAGTTAGGATGGAGTCAGATGTTTTTCCAGGTTCTCCTGAAGATCAGAGCAGGTGTTGTTCTTAAAGACACAGCTTGCTAGAAGATCTCAAAAGGATTTGAGACCTTGTCCCGAAGAGTCGCTGCTGTGCTGTTCTAAGCATCCGACTCTTCAGGCCCCGGGAGTCTGAGCCTTTCCGGTCGAGCCGAGTGAGCGAGCTTGCTTTACTTGACTGAACGTTGATTAGTTGGGTTGGAAGAGGCCCTGGCATTCTAAATAGTGGCAATAACATGAGGGGGAAGCCCCAAAGTGTTTAAAGAGGTGGCTCTCACAGGCCAGGCCCAGAGAGCCACCTATTCTGGGTGAGAATGGTAGATCTCCCTGCTCCCTTGGGCCAGGAGGTCTGTGCAAGGGAGGGTCAATGGCTCTGCATACAGAAGAGGGATTATCTCTGCTAGCCATGGTGCCTTGGGCCACCTGGGTGCTATGAGGATCAGAGACAAGAAATGGCTTTATAACCTTTTCCAGACTGATAGATCTCAATTACTTTTGTTCTCATTTGTTTCTGAATTTCACTGGATTTCTGCATGATGTTTAGCTTTTAAAGATCTTTTGTTCTACTTCACTTTGTCAGGCAGGCCCTATTTAAGAGATTTCTTGATTGCAAACAGGTCTGGCATTAATCAGGCCTTGGTGTGGCGAGAGAAATTGAACTCAGGTGTGATAATCAGTTTTAACACAAGACCATGTAGATTTAGTTTTCCCTCAAAAATAAAAACCTTCATTTAAAAACTGCATGTTGTTTTCACTTGTGTTAACTTTGTGTGTGACAGACATGCACACTACTGTATGGCTAGAAAACAGAAACAGTTCTAAGGATAGTCTGGTTGACACTTTTGTGGCAGCTTCATTTGTAAAACACTACTTCCCATGAGAGAAATGAAAGGGACCAACAGTTTGATATGGACATTAATGCTCCCAATGATGCAAGTGGTAAGCAATCAGATATCTGCCCAGAAAATGCTGATGCAGCACAATTTCTAAAAAATGTGGCCCTGTTTTATCTTTAACTGCAAGCTAAGTTGTTGCTCCCATCCTCTGTTATTCTGGCTGATATCATGTATTTCTTGAAAATCCTCAACAATTGCCTGTCACACTTACTTTCACATTAAAAGAAAACTCGGTTGCACTCAGGGTGCCAGAGGCTGCACAGGGTGCACAGTAATTACTGAAAACTGAAGATCTCTTAAAAGGTTGCCACAACAAGACATGAAAACTGTTTTCAAAAATAGCTTTAATTATGTTGAACCAGTTCCCATTTGCTTGGGACAAAATGAGGCAGGCAGAGTATTTTGCTCAGTATGTCCCAACCAAACAAACACTAGAATCTCTCTTCCAGTGTCAGTCAGTGAGAGAGCAGTACAAGCAAGTACACTGTAATGTTCCATCTGAGGATGTTCTTCAAGATGTTTAGGATGGCACTAATATTAGGGAGAATGTCTTGTTTAAGACAGAGGTCTTATCACTTGGTTTCATCTTATATCAGGATGCATTTAAAGTAGTAAATCCATTTGGCTCTGAGAAAACACAAGATGCTTGCAGTGTATCTTACTCTTGCAGACATTTTGCCTCAAAACAGGTCAAACACTGATCATATGCAGCTTGTTCTTCTTTGTAAAGAACAGAATTTCAAATATTTTGGTCAAGATTTAGTCATGGTCTCCCTCATCAAAGATCTAAAAAAAATCAGTGGCATTGACCCACCTGACAGAACAGTACACTAAAAAAAAATGAATTCTGCTGTTTGTTAAATTTAAATGTAACAGATTCTGTACAATATCATTTTATGTTTACTAAATGAACGTGAATAAATCATGTAGGATTTTCTATAAGGTCAACTACTTAGCTTTTAATAGATTCACTCATGTCAAAATAACATAACACACTCAAACTCTCACGCGCTTCCGGGAAAATCACAGCCGATATCGCGAGATTTAAGCAAAGCCTGGCTTCGTGAATTCAACTGTTTTTGAGCAGATAAGTGCAAATCCTTTGTTATACACTTTTAAAATGAATTAAAATGTAAACTAAATCACATTTAATTCAACATCAATGTAATGTTTTTCGTTAATCGACGAGATGTAATATTTATTCAGGTTAGGAGAAAGCTAGCGAATTACTGTACAGTTCACGATTAGCATGGTGGACTTTACTGTAGGTAATGACGTTAGCAGTTCAATTTCGCAACAATGCGTTTATTCGTTAATCAAATACAGTGGAACCTCGGGTTACGAATTTAATTCGTTCCGGTACTTTATTCGTAACCTGAAAAGTTCGTATCCCGATACAAATTTCCCCATAATAATGAACAGAAACTTCGGTAATTCGTTCTGGACAACCAAAAATATTACTTAAATAAAAATAAAGCCAATATTCACTAATATTATTTACTTTTAACGTTATATTAAAATCATACCACATAAAAACATACAAAAAAGGAAAAGATCTTTAGCGGGTACTTTCCCTTTGAGAAGACTCGCTGCAGGAGACGACGTTCGTAGAAGGAGGAGGAGGGAGAGTTATTGTTTGGAAGGAGAATCTTATTATATGATATTATTTATATATTATTATATATTATATTATAGAATATTAAAGACAGTGTTATTAACACGAACGCTGAGACAATTGTTGCATTAGAGGGAAAATGAGAGCTGTTTCTTTAAGGCTACTATCAGTTGGTATTGAAGTCCAGAGTGAAATTCATTATGGGTATTGTACTTGGGAAAAGACTGTAACCCTGCTAATCTATCTTCATAAAAACAAGTCAAGTGGTTATGCATCGGCTAATGTTGTCCATCTCATCATTCCACGAGCATCAACTAACGAGTTGTTACGCTGCCGCCGGGAAAAGTTCAAGCGGATAAGTAACACGATGCTCTCGCTAGGGACACAGGACGCTAACTGATGTGACGAGCTGTGTGGATAGAGCAAAAACAACCAACTTGCCTGTGATTTTTTTGGTGAGCGACGTTCGTATCCCGATATTTTGTTCGTAACCAGGGGCCAAAATTTTGATGAACTGCGATTCGTAACCTGAATTATACGTATGCCGGGGCGTTCGTAACCCGAGGTTCCACTGTACACTAATTTAATTAATCAACCCTGTTTAATTTCCACGCATTTTGTAATGACAGTAACAGTAGAGTCAGTGCACCATAAGTTGTTAACATAAATGCACAGACCTCCACCTCTGCGCTTATCAGAGTCCTCTGTCGTCCCGAAAAACACTGCAACACCCGAGCTTAAAGGCGCTGCTGGGAATGTTGTTGAGCCATGTTTTTTTGTAAAAATCATGACATTACATTCCTTTCCCTTTATGTGATGATATCCGGAGCAGCAGCTCATCCATTTTATTTGCGAGAGACCGTACATTAGCAAGAAAGATGCTAGGAATTGGTTTAGCCTTAGCCTAGCCCTGATGCTGCCTTGCTTTCCCTCCTTTGTTTACGGTCTCGCTGGCGGCGCTGTGGTCCCGATGTCGGCCGAGCTGGATCAGCGGTCCGCGGTGTTCGGCCGATTTCCCGAGGGAGTTCAACGTCAGTTGAAAGCCTGTATCTGGGAGTGTAGCCGATGTCTAGTAATGCTTGTCGGCTGTATGAGATGTGTGCAAGTCTGTTCTGAGTGAATAAACTTGCTGTTGATGGAGAAATTGCTACTAAATCATGAAATCTGGAGAGATGCTGGGACTCGTGTTGTGCACGCGGCGCCATCTAAAGTGGGAGACTGGTTTTTAAACAAACAGGTGAGTACATGAAACTTAAACAACAAAAGGAAACATATACAAAAAGAATCAGGAAGTCCTTGAGTGTGGGTGTGTGTGTGTGTGTGTGTGTGTGCGTTTATTGTCCGGGATGAGAGAATGAAGTGAGTGTGTGTGTGTGATGTGTATGTGAGCGGCGTGCTACCTGGCATATGTGTGCACCCACAACACCATAGCGAGAACGGAGGATAATTGAAAGTGTAAAGTGTGCGTGTGTAGCATCATGCTGACCATAGGGACAGTTCACTCTGTCACATCACCTTCCCCCTATCCAAGCCGCGAGCTGGCCGGGTGGCGAGACAGGTAGTCAGCAGTCAGGGTCTGTTTCCCTGTACAATGTCCGATTCTGATTCTGAAGGCTGCAAGAAGAGGTACCACCTGGTCACCCGAGCATTGTGATCCTTCATGGTGTGGATCCAGGTTAATGCTTTGTGCTCTGTTTCCACGGTGAATTATCTTCCTAGCTGGTAATACTTCAGGCTCTTCAGGGCCCATTTGATTGCCAGGCATTCTTTTTCAATAGTGGAGTACCGGGTTTCCTGTGGTAGCAGTTTCCGACTCAGGAAGGCAACTGGTCTCCGGTTGCCTTCCTCACCCTGGGTGAAGACTGCTCCAATGCCCACCGAGGATGCATCAACCTGGACAGTGAACCGCTTTGTAAAGTCTGGATTGCGTAAGACAGGCTTTGCACACATTCTCTCCTTTAGCATGACAAAGGCTGTCTCAGTCGTCAGTCCACCGTATTGGGTTCTTCACTGCCTTTCCCAGCAGGTTGGTCAGCAGTCCTGCGGTGGTGGAGAAATTTGTGATGAACCACCGGTACCATCCCACCAGTCCTATGAAGGACCTGACCTCCTTCTTAGTTGTAGGCCTCAGGCTGTTGCAAATGGCTTCCACCTTGTCCACTTGGGGCCACAGCTCTCCGTCACCCAAGCGGTAACCCAGGTAGTCTGCCTCATCCTTGGTTCACACACATTTAGCCACGTTCAGTCTCAGGCCTGCCTCCTGGATCCTCCTCAGGGTCTGTTCGAGATGGTTTAGGTGATCAGCCCAAGTCTCGCTATGGACCACCACATCGTCCAGATACGCGGCCGACCATTCTTCCCTGCCTTGCAGCACTTGGTCCATCAACCTTTGGAATGTTGCTGGTGCCCCATGTAGGCTGAAGGGAAGAACTGTGAACTGGAACAGTCCTAGTGGGGTCCTGAACGCTGTGTAATTTCTGGACGTCTCTTCCAGAGGCACCTGCCAATATCCTTTACACAGGTCTAAGGTGGTCACATATTTGGCTCCCCCAATCTTTTTCAGCAGATCGTCAATGCGTGGCATCGGGTATGCGTCGAACTGGGACTGGGAGTTTAATTGACGGAGATTTTTAAGAAAGCAGGTTTTATTGAAGTAGCGATACAACGGGAAATAAACTGAAACGCTGAATAAAAAGCAAAGAGTTTTGTGTAGACGAAGACCTAAGCAGTCTCTGGAGTGATGGAAATAGCAGCAGTATCCACTGGGATATAGCACGTAGATTGCTGGGTCAATAGTGTTCTCCTTAGTGAAATAGTAGAACTGATGGTGAATGAGAGAAGGCAAGGAGTTTATGTAGGGCTGCGGTTAATGAGCCGCAGGTGCCGATACTTAGTATGATGGGGACAGACCACGTGTGTGTGTATGTGTGTGTGTGTGTGTGTGTGTGTGTGTTGGGCTTGAGGGATGGCTTATCAGGCTGTTCCCTGACAGAAAAAGTTTTACAGGAATTGATATAAGTAAACATAAGGAAAGATTAGACTTTTGGTAAAAGAATCAACACACAGAGGCTGAACTATATACACAAATATAATAAATAAATCAGAAATAGAATAGCTAGAATTAGAATAGTCACCAAATACCTTATCAATTTGTTAGTACATACTAGTTATGTGGTTATGTTACAGTGTAGTACTGGGCTGTGCATTAGTGCAGGTGAGTTGGTACATTGTGAATAAACACCAGAGGTGGGAAAAGGACACACATCCATTAGTTAAGTAGAAGTACAGATACTCATGTTTTAAAAGTTGAAGTACTGATTACACCTATGCTGCAATAACTGTCCAGCTGCAAGTGTGCCTTCAGCCTGCACCTGTCTGAAGTCCATCTGCATCAGTCATTACAGGTTATAGCATTATTTACTACATTTACATTTATAATTGAAATGTTTCTTTTTATTTTATTTTTTAACACAACTAATGTCTATGAGATTTTAGTACGGGGCCAGGAGGAAGAATTATTCCTCAGGATCAGGATGTGGAAGTGTAGGGCAGGTAGTGTAGTCGTATCTAGTAGATATGAGCTACTAAAACATATTAGATTAGAGCACCGTCACAGGCAATGCTACCCTCGCCTACGCACAAGTTGTCTGTGTTCCTTTAAGACGATGGAATGCTTTGCTCATTTGAGTAGAGTCCATCCCAAAAAACCTCTCAGGAGTTACTGAAACTGTCTACATTGTGCTTGTTGTGATCATACAGAGAGATTCTTTTATTTACGTTGGCATTCGTCTAAAGAATAATGAAACTGTTACATGTATGTTTAGGGGCTGCTTTTTTCAACACATTCCAGCGTGGTACCGTGACAGGATGCCGCCTGTGCCATAAGTTCAGTCGTGAAATTTCCTCACTACTAAATATTCCACAGTAAACTGTTAGAGGTGTTATAACAAAGTGGAAGCGACTGCACTGTTAAAATAAAAGTTTTTTTTTCAGTCAAATGTCTGTATTTCTTTTATAGAAATTTACCTTTTTTTCAATTTACAACAAAATGCCTGTTGTTTTACAGATATTTTCTGTATTTTAACGTTCCATCATTAAATTTATCAAATTTTAATATTATGAAGATTTTCTGTTTTTTAAAAGAAATTAGCTGCATTTTCACAGAGTAATTTGTATTTTTACATACAATGATATCTAATATTTACAGATTATTCTTTTAATTATTAAGTCAGTGTTTTTATTACCATTACCATTTATTACCATTTTATTATTACCAAGGTTAAAGCGAAGTTATTAATGTCAAATAATAACATATGTCTGTTTTTCACCCTAAATTATTATAAATTAAAATGTGGTATTTGCCCATGTCCCAGTAAACAAAAAGTTAATCATTTAGGTTTTTGTGGTTTATATTTTTTTCAGTAACAATTCCTACAATCTACAAAAATCTAATTAAATATAATACAATATAATTTTTAAAAAATTACACAGAACTCAAATCTGAAATACTACAAACTTATTTGTATTTTTTTT
This sequence comes from Silurus lanzhouensis, assembly GCA_039877035.1. NCBI lineage: Eukaryota > Metazoa > Chordata > Actinopteri > Siluriformes > Siluridae > Silurus > Silurus lanzhouensis. The sequence goes on along the minus strand of JBCEWE010000408.1, from coordinate 17,351 downwards.
ATTAAAAATAAGGCATTGGTCCAGTATGGAAAGTTCCCATTTCTTTATATTTTTTAACTGAAAAAAACTCACATGTTAACATTTTAAAATAGTAAAGAATTTTAAATTATTAGCTTCTTTAAAAAAATCATTAAATAAATAAAAGCAATAAAATAAAAAACAACCTGCTACCTGCACATTAATAGTCATCAATAGTGCCAACCAACAAAACACTTTTTGGATTCCTTGCATGGGTTCTCTTTTCTCCTAGACCAACTCTGCTCATCCTCCTAGTGTGTGTGTGTGTGCGTGTGTGTGCGTGTGTGTGTGTGTGTGTGGTGATTATTTCGATAAATGTTACCGTGTTAAGACTTTACTGTTATAGACTGGTACAGAGGTCACGTCCCAGATAGCAAATTTTTTCTGGGCCAGAAAGGGCTGAGTTCAGGCTGTTCTTTTGGCTCACATACCACCACGGCTTACAGTCCATAATTGGCTCTAAAGCTGCATGCCTGAAGTAATCCAGACTTTAGCCAAAAGCAGACTATAACTCAGCCACAACCCATTCACACCTCCAGAAATCAGCCACAGCTGTCCCGCTACAAAGCCAGAATTTCCAAATTGACCAGATTTACCCCAGAACCCACCCACAACTTATTCAGAAGCCCACCAAAAAAAAGCCACAACTGTACCAAAATGATTTAACTACACTGCAAAAAGAGATGTGTTAAAAATGACACATGTTGTGTAGAAATTTAACACATGTATTGAGTGTGCTCAGGCCAATAAATTTAACACAATAGATGTGTAAGCCATTTTAACACACAAATTGTGTCAGGTAATTGAACACAGAAATGTGTCATTTTAACACATTAAGTGTTGATAAAATGCCAGAAATAAGTGTTGATAAAATATCCAGAAACTACTGATTAATGTGTTAACATTAAAACATTAAACACACCGCCAAGATTTTGTAATTCTAAAACATTCCAGCAAAACAGACAAGTCGCAAGAATATTAGGCATTTAATCAAATGTAAATAACAAATAATACATTTCATCAACTTTACATTTCAGCCTAAATGTACATTAAGAAACCAGCTAGTCAAGTTAAACACGTGAGCACGTTAAAATTGACAGTTTAACCAGCAACATGACAACAACATCATAACAGATCATAGGCTAGCCGTCGTCAGGCAATCAAACATTTTTAGAATACCATTTTTTAATGTAATGTGTAACAGGACTGAATGCATCTAAAAATTATACACTTCAGCATAAAATAAGAAAACATTTAAAATCAGACATGTCTGACAACAGTGACAGATGACATTCTAGAGAAATTCAATAATCTTGTATCTTGGGTTGATATACAATTCATCTGTACCAAAACTCAACATTATATCTAAAGGTCTTGCATCGGCTGCACTGGTCAGGCTGATCATTTCATATTTTTTAGTTTGCTCTACCACAAATGCATAAAAATGGTCATCAAAGTATTTGACTTTTAGAATTCGTACAAACATAAGAATTGATACATTATCAGCCTGTGGGATAATGTGAATAATTTCACCAAACACAGGCTCTCCTGTACAGTTGATCTTAAGAGGCAGCACAGAGCCAGTTCTGTAAGTATGGCCATGCGCACTAACAGTGTGAGTGACATATATGGTGCTGTTCAAAGTCAAGTCATCAGAGGTTGTTATGAGATTGTCCAGTACAGCATCAGCTTGCTTCAAAGAGCTGATGGTAACAAAGTATGCATTTGTAACGCTTATTTTCATAGAAAAAGGGTCACCGAACTTGAAATTATACATTTCCTGAACTTGATGTTTGTAACTCAGCGTTTTAGAGATATTTTTGTAGTTTCCAACCACACGAGCATGTCTTTTTAATGGATTATGATTTGCCTCAAATCTCATACACCATAGATGAGAAAGAGGTCCGAACATAACCATCATCCTCGGATAATGGGTCATAAAATGGTGTTTGGGAATCAGATTTCGATCATAGAGCTTCTTAAATAAAGTGTGGTGCTCTACAATGAGTTCTTTGAGAAATACAGCAAGCCCATCAGTAACAACAGGAGCAAAAACAATGCTGCATATTTCCCTCAGTAGAATGAATAGATGCCAGTGTGGACTTTTCTCATCAACAAGATCACCATCTAAAAAGGGCAACACTTGCAAAAGGCACCACATTTGTGATGCAGTCTGTTTTACCGTATTGTCAGAGTTTCTCAAATTCAGAATAACACTCGGTTTGTTTTTCTCATTTTCATATCCATAGTTGAAACCAGAAATTCTGTGATTCAACTTTTCAAGGCTAAAAAGCTGTTCTTCGTAAATGAAATGGCGTAATATTAGTCTAACCTCCAAGGGAGCTACACCCTCAAGGATGTCATGCATAATGTCAACACATGTGTTCTCTGTAACGTGAAAATACTGGAGCTTATTTAAAGAGGAGTTCTCTTTAATCCCGGTCAAGCTTGGATCATTAAATCTGACATGCTGCTGATAATTTTCTCTGGTGCGCTTCTCAACTTTGTCTTCATCAAAAACAGTCCGAGCAACTGTTTTGTCAACCATGCAAAAGTGACGAAACTTGTTAGCTGAAAAGCTCTCTAAATATCCACATAAGGAATGTATTGCTAAATTGTCTGCAGTCAAAACACAGATTGATCCATATAGGTGGTGATTTTGTCCTTGAATCTCAACCTGTAGACCCGTACTTTCAAGGAATTTGATGTCCTGTATCAGTGGCTCCAAAATCTTAGTAAAGCCATATACCTCTCTGTCCAAAGAATTGAACAGAAGACATAAGTGAATATTTGAAAGAGATGAGTTATATTCTGGTGGTAGATTTTTTAAGCTAAAATAAACAGCACCCATCTTGTGAATTTTTGTTTCGGTCCCCAAAGGGTTTGTAGTTTCTACATCATCAAAATACAACTGTATTTGGAGGGCTTGAGGACATGCTCCAAACAAGGAATGAGAAGAAAAATGAGAGCCATCACAATAGTTTTGCATTTTCCCATCGGTTTTCTGCTTATTCTGAAGGTAAACATTTTGCATTTGGTCATTAGTAAATAAAAATGTAATAGTCTCAATTACTGATATATACTGAAACGTGTCTGCAGCCAACACTTGTTTAACTTGTCCTTGTTTTCTTGCAGTGTCTGCCCTATGACCAGGAAATATTTCTTTTGGCTTCACAAGATCAAAGTTCTCTGAAAAGTATTTTTTCATTTTGAAAGGCGTGTCTACATCTTTAAACACATGTTTAGCATTTTCAAACTCGCTCATCAGTGCCTGAACAGACTCGTTGTCAAGTGGTACCTGTAAATTATTCAGCAATGTAGTTGTTGAATGTTGTAGATTTTCTATAGTCCTTTCTAGTACCTCTTGTGTACAAGTAACACTTCTTGTTATATCCATTAAAGTTGTATTAGATGAAGAATACATTTTAGCCAAAACGTGCCAACACAGTCAGGAGGAACGGCAGTTTTAAATGGAACTGAGTCTGATTCTGGAGTTTCCATAATATTTGATTCCCCTGTCTCAGACATATCCAATGAAATGTGGTCACTGGCTTGAAACGACACATCGTCCATTGTTGTGGTGGACTGGTGGTCTCTATGAAGATGTTTGGTAAATGAGTTGAAGTTATGGTATGTCCTTGGGCAGCCATCTTGGCTGCAGATAATTGTCAGGTCCTGTCCATCTGATAATGCATGTACTTCACGTAGATGCCAAATTAGTTTATTTATTTTTGTTGATACTGGTTGTAAGCACTTTGGACACATGTACATTTTCAGGAATTACTGTGTGGCTTGAAGTTTTAAAATAAGTTCTAGTACCTTGGCTTTCCTGTTGGTCGAAATGGTCACATCGTAGATATATTCAAAGAAAGTAAACAGGGAGCTCAGCTGTTTTGGATAGGCCACATTGCACACCCAGTACAGCTTGAAGAGCTTATCCACAGCACATGTCAGGCTCTCACTTGCAGGTATGGTCACTCTGTCATTTCTCGCGATGATTATGTATTGTCGTGTAGTACTCTTCAGACTGCCGATGCAGATGAGTTGTGGCTGAGTCTTTGGTGTCTCTGAGTTGCTGCAGAGGGATGCAATGCTGGTTCCAGCCTTGGAGTTCAGAGAGCAAAAATAAAGATAAGTCAAGAAATTTAAGCTATAACGGATCATTACATAAAAAAATGTCCTTTATGAAACATACCGGTAAAAAATCAAGTAGGAATGAAATTGCACATTTAACACTGCAGCGACTCCCAGGTAATGGTGGGAGAAGATGTGTGAGAACAACTAGTGCCGTGTAGCACTTCTCATCTGAAAATTAAATAAGAACAGATAAGAGGTACAATAAATATTTTCAAGTGTAGGATTAAGGCTGGCTCTTGCTAGTCACCCACAAAGAAAAATCAATGGGGCCATGTTCCTGTGTAGGTCCTGTTCTGTGTTTTAGGCAAGTCGAACAGTAATGAAATACGGACAGGGCCTAAAATTAACACTCACCAAGTGCTCGAAGAATGCTTACATTACAATGTTGTGTGAATAATGTGAACAAATGTGAGTGACGCTTGGGACAGCTGACAGGCCAGCACAGTGTCAACATGAAGTTTAAGCCAAGTCAATTTAAATTTAAGCACAAGAAGACAGAGATGTGTTCACAATGTGTTACCCACACACTGTGTAGGAAGTTTAAACATCCTATATGACAGAGAATATTCATTATTAAGAGAATATTCATTATTTGGTATTTGATTTACACACACATACTATTATATATGTATAGAAAACATTTACACGCACACACATAATACATACCATCTGTTTGGTCTTCCATTCCCTTTATAAGAGATGCCACATCACTTCTTTCCATGGCAGCCACTGCTTTCAGCTTTGGAATGATGCTGGCCTCCCATCGCCTGAGGAACTGATCCGTCTTTCCATTCGTCATTCTGCCAAACTCGATATCCAGCTAAAAGAGGATACCTTTTCAGAATAAATTCTAAAAACAACAGTCACTTTAGGATTGTTTACTAAAACAATAACAGACCTACCAGACTTGGCATATCCAAGAAGCATGGGTATTCATCAAAGATTTCAGCTATTGTTGGAGTTCCCTTCATTATCCATGACCTACGCCTCAAATACGTCTGATCCATTGCACTGATTGATGTCATGTTTATTCAGGAATCACACAGGGATCATAAAACTGAAGTGGATTGGATGTGCTCTACTAGTGGAGGAGTAGCAATACTCTTTTCAAAAAACTTTCTACCAACCGCTTACAAAATGGAAAAAATAGTTAAAGGGCAGATTTTAAAAGTACAAGCAAAATTCCAAAACACAGAAATAAATTTTTTTTTTTATGTTTACGCACCTACAAAGGGGCAGAAAAAAAATCCTCTTTCTAAACAAAATCAGCTCCACTTTAAAAAACATCAATTCAGAAGGATTTTTGTTTCTAGGTGGGGATTTTAATTGCACTGAAGATGATAAACTGGATAGGAATCACATAGAATCACATATTAGCTCTCAAAAAACACCTGTACAGCTGATTAGAACTTTTGATTTATGTGACATTTGGTGGAACATGAACACTAAGACCAGGCAGTAAACATGACCCACAGCAGGGATAATGTTTTATCTATGGCGAGACTCGATAGTTTCTATGTGTTCAGTTTTCATGCAAATCGTTTTAAAGACTGTAAAATCGTCCTGCAATGGAAAAACTAGAAAACTACAACGCCAAATCAGAAAAAGTTGGGACAGTATGGAAAACGCAAATAAAAAAAGAAAGTAGTGATTTTCTAAATTTACTTTGACTTGTATTTCATTGCAGACAATATGAACACAAAATATTTCATGTTTTGTTTGGTCAACTTCATGTCATTTGTAAATATACATCCTTTCCTTTCATTCAGACCTGCAACACATTCCAAAAAAAGTTCATGTAGATCCAGGAAGAGAGAGGGAGAAAAAAAAAGACATTTACTGACACTCAATTTTATAACAATAAATTGCTTCTTTTATCTAAATAATTGCTTAATTTATCTGCGAGCATTCAATTAGCCTATAGCTGATATCAGAGCATGAGACTGCATGGTTAGCAGAACACCACATGACCTATGTTACACACACCACACTAATACGTTTGGCAATCTACATGAAAACTTAAGCAGCAAATCAACTGTTAATTTATCACTTCCCTTAGATGTTTAAACATTTCAGAGGAATTATCCACAGTATGATTTTAAAATGTCTGACTTCACAAAAGACTGAACAATACACAAGCCATAACTCAATAATGTTGTCTTAGCACAAAAAAAGGAAAAAAACTAACACCAAGAAAGAGAAATGGTATTAAATAATACCAGATGAACTAAGGGAAATCGCTTTCACAAAGTCATCAGCTTGGGTTTTCATTTAGATTTTTTTTTCCTTTTTAGTACTGCTAATGGCATGCATCTTTTTTTCTGTTCAAGGCTCCTCCCCCTCTGATCAGCACCAATGATGACGAAGAACAATCATTAAGGCAGAACTACTCTTAATTATTTAATCTCATAAATATTTCTGGTTTGTGACATTTACTAATTTCTTTTGGCAATATTTGATTCCCAAAACCTTAAAATAATATATTTAAAATAGTGTTGATCTGCTCCACCTGCTCCTCTGTAGTGCTCATCCACTTCACCTGCCCTTATGTATTACTTATGGGCTCCACCAGCAAGTTCTTGTCTCTTCCACCAGTGTGGTCCTCACCTCCTCTGGGTTGCTTGTGTTCTCCAATAGATCACAGGGTGTGAGACGCAGCGTCATCAGCTGATCTTCATTGCCACCAGAATCCTGGTTCCATCCTCTGCAAGTTGAACAAGTGTTTTGCTTATTTAAAAACGGTGCAGTTTAAACTCATGGTTAATCTCTATGTTTTAAATGTTAATCTGTTTAAATCATACAGTCAAATTCTGTGGGTTCGTAAATGCCAAAATGAAAGGTAAGCTGGAACTTGACATGCATGTGTTGTGCTCTTCCCAACTTTCCCAAAAGCTTGCTCTCTTTTGGGGACTGAATAAGAAAATAGTTTAAGAGATGGTTCACTCTAAAACTACATTTTAGTCATCAATGACTTATAAATGAAAATAAAGGACAATCCGTCATAGTTCTTCATCAGCAAATTTTGTGCAATTACTTTCAAACTTCACAATATTATGCAGATAAAACTGTGACAGTGGACAGGTAAAAAAAAATATTTTGGAGACATGTTATAGTTTGCCAAATATTAGAAAATGGTTTGAGGAAGTGCTGTTTGGCCGTGTCTAAAGCTAAATTATTATTTAAAAAGTTGAATTGTATTAAAAGACTCAGTATTGTGCTAACACACTCTGTGTTGGTTATAAAAAAATGGAAACTTCTCCCAAGTTTCCACTGTCAAGGAGGTTAGAAGTTAAAGGCGATGAATTCAAGTTTTAGGGGGAGCCGTCCCTTTAAGATTTAAACGTTGATGCAAATCTTTGCCATACTTAACACAAGTTGTGAACTGTGACTTTAAGAATGCAGTGCTGCATCTTACCTTCACAAAGGTATTCATAAAGTGAACCCATCTTCTGAAGGTAGTCCTGGGCATAGGTGGAGAGTGTGCAGAGAGGGGTTAATATTTCAAACTTGAATTCATTCTTTTTGGTATCCTTGCCAAGAAGCAGAACAGCCTTGTATCCAATTGCATGGAGTTTCTCAAGCTGCAATCACAACATTGTGTATTTGCTGTTTAAGTAACAGAAAAACAACAGCAAATAAACCTAAACATATTAGTTATTGAGAATGTATTACATTATTGCTGAAGCATCCAGGTCAATGCGATTCAGGATTTTTAACTTCATGGTGTATAACCAAGTATGTGCAAACAGGAAAGGCTCCTCCAGCCCCATCACCAAAAAAGCCCAGCAGCATCTCTACTTCCTGAGAAGGCTGAGGAAAGCTTCTCTCCCTACCCCATCCTGACCACGTTCTACAGAGGGACCATTGAGAGCATCCTGAGCAGCTGCATCACTGCCTGGTTTGGGAACTGCACAGTCTCGGAGCACAAGACCCTACTGAGGATAGTGAGTACCACTTAGAAGATCATCAGAGTCTCTCTTCCCTCTATCATGGACATTTACACCACCAGCTGCATCTGCAAAGCAAACAGCATTGTGGACAATCACACACACTTTTCACTCTCCTACCATCAGGAACGGGTTATAATTGCTCCTAAATATTTAAATTAAGTTGAATTGACGGTAATGGAATTAACATTACACTTATTTGTCTGTTCGTCAGGCAAACAGACAGTATAATTTTATATTAATTCTATAAAAAAAAGGTATCTCCCTGGCCAAGAAAGACGTAACCCCCTTTTACTTTATACCGTAAATTCAATTAATTAAATAGAGCACGTAGTTCAGACCTAATGTTTGCAGGAACTTTGCATTTATGGAACATACTCAGAGGCAATCACTTATGAAAAATACGCCATTTAATAAATGAGACAAACACAACATAAACTAACTACACAAACAAACAAACAAAAAGAAATAAAGAAAATAAAATGAAAATAAAATAAAAGAAAGTTGAAATTAGGAAAGGAGAAAGAGTAAGGAAAAAAAAGGAGGAAAAGAAAGGAAAGGCAGCTTACTTCAAATTAATCATATCCTAACTGAGAAATCGTCACGGAAATTTAAATTCGCCTTAATATTAAGGGGTTCAAACTTAAAACGCATCTAAATTAGTTGGTAAACCGGTTACTTGCATTGACCTGTTGCACAAGAGTCCGGGTGCGGTAGACAAAAAAATCTTGGACGAGTCGGTTAGGATGGAGTCAGATGTTCTTCCAGCTTCTCCTGAAGATCAGAGCAGTTGGTGTTTTAAAGATAAAGCTTGCTGAAAGATCTCAAAAGAGATTTGAGATCTCGTCCCGAAGAGTCGCTGCTGAGCTGTTCGAAGCGTCTGACTCTCCAGGCCATCGGGCCCCCGGGCCTTCGGGCCCCGGGGGTCCGAGCCTTTCCGGTCGAGCCGAGTGAGCGAGTTGCTCTCTTGACTGAACTCTGACTGGAACAGACTGCACTCTGACTGGACCAGTGATTAGTTGGGTTCAAGATGTTTTAAAGGTCCTGAACCCCACCCATCCTTGGGGGAATGGCCAATGCTATGGCCTGAAATTTTGGAGGGAAAAACTTCCTTTGTTCATGCATCTGTGGGCATGGTTTCCGGGCTATACTTGCTTTTGGAGGACTTTAAAGTTTTATTCAAAGTGAATTAAGACGGTATGGTACATTTCATGATCAAATGTACCATTATTTGAAAAATAAAGAAACAGATAATTTTGCGGTCATTTGGATACTAAACATGAAACGGAATGACAGTATAAGGCAGAGGTACATTAACTTACAGAGATCAGTAATTAACTGATGTTAATACAATGTTGTATTCTGATAAATAAAATGCACCCTTGTCAGGAAAGTAAAGAACAGATAATTCTAAGTCAATCAAGCCTTAAGAAGAGAAGAGACAACATTTAACGCAGAGTTATATTACTAAACATTTTAAGGTTTGAATATTATTGATGTAGAGTTAAACACTTGCTTTATTTATAGTAGAAGATACAAACAAGATGTATGTTTGTATCATGTGAAATGGGACATTCTATTTATTATTTAATTAATAAAAGAATGCTCCCTTTCGGTGTGTGTGTGTCTGCATATGTGTGTGTGTCACAAACAGACGTACTGGGGCCGAGTTCCGAGAGTGAATTGTTTTATGGTCTGAGGGTCGCTGTGAATTCAACCAGAGAGGCCAGGGGGATTATCTGGTTTTCGCAGAAATATTATAACTTTAGTATTTTAATACATTATAGACTTACAGAGTGGAAGTGTAGTGTGTGTGTGTAAGTGTGTGTGTGTGTGTGTGTGTGTGTGTGTGTGTGTGTGTGTGTGTGTGTGTGTGTGTGTATGTGTGTGTGTGTGGGTTTACAGTGTTTAATGAAAAACATAGTTATTAGTGTTGCACAGGTCAGCTCACTCTTAGTGTCGGTCTCAAGTCCGGATAAATGTGGAGGATTGTGTTATGAAGGACATCCAGCATAAAACATGGCTTTAAGGAGAGGAATGTGTAACGGCAGATTGTGGTGGATTTTGCTAAAAGGATGGAAATAGCAGTGGTGAACACTTATTTTAAGAAGAAGGAGGATCATAGAGTGATGTATAAGAGTGGAGGAAGGTGCACACAGGTGGACGATGTTCTATGGAGGAGATGCAACCTGAAGGAGATTGGAGACAGGAAGGTGATGGCAGGGGACAGTGTAGCTAGACAGCATCGGATGGTGGTCTGTAGGATGGTTTTGGAGGTGAAGAAGAAGAGGAGGAGAGTGAAGACTGAAAGAAGAATAAGATGGTGGAAACTGAAAGAGTGTAGTGTGAGATTCAGGGAGGAGGTCAGACAGGGGCTGAAGAGGTGCTGGATGATTGGGGAACTACTGCAGGAGTGATAAGGGAGAGTATGTATGGTTTAGAGACAGTGTCATTGAGTAAAAGACAGGAGGTGGAGCTGGATGTAACAGAGCTGAAGATATTGAGATGTTCGTTGGGAGTGACGATGATGGACAGGATTAGAAATGAGTTTATTAGAGGAAAAGCGCATGTAGGACGTTTTGGAGACAAGGTGAGGGAGGTGAGATTGAGATGGTTTGGACATGTGCAGAGGAGGGACATGGGGTATATCAGTAGGAGAATGCTAAAAATGGAGCCACCAGGAAGGAGTAAAAGAGGAAGATCAAGGAGGAGGTTTATGGATGTTCTATAGGAAGACATGCCGGTAGTTGGTATAAAAGAGGCAGATGTAGAGGACAGGGGTGTGTGGAGACAGATGATCCGCTGTGGCGCCCCCTAATGGGAGTAGCCGAAGGAAGAAGAAGAAGAAATAAATAACAAATAACTACAAGACTAGAACACTGTGATAGAATTTCATGTCTTGTTGGGCACAAAATCCTCGTTATCCACATTAAAATACACTGTATGAAAAAACAAAAAAGTATAGAGAAAGCGAAAAGATAAACGTATTTACAAATAACCAAATAAATAAATAAATAACAACTAACGATAAACAAATAACCAATAAACTAGAAGACTGTGATCACTGTGAATTTACACTGAATGCTTTTATAGTATCATCATAAACTTGTTTGATGCTGTAGAGACTTCTGTTTTCCTCAGATCTTTTTTCCATTCATCCTGTCATCAATCCATCAAAGTAATCTGTCATTGTTTGTACTAAATGTTGTAACTGGTGGCTGTTGGAAATTGTGGCCATATTATTTGTAGCAATCAAGTATTTACTTCTGGCTTCAGTCTCAGCACAGTTACCAGGAGTATTTTTAATTTTTGTGTGTTCAGGTAAAGAAAAAAGCTGATTGCAGGTGAAACATGGTGGTGGTTTCACTTTGCTCAGGTTCTTCAATTCGTACGCTCTACAGCTAACACCACTCGAAAGTTGTATGCATTCTGGATCTCTAGTCATCTGGAAACACTGACATCACAACAGAGGCCACTTTGAGATAGCAGACATGAAGACAGGAAACAGCAGTCATGATCTTGTTGGCGATGTGACTTTCACAGGACAGAGACACTCCATAGTATCCACACCTGCCACTCTCACAGATGCACATGACGGTGGAAATCAGAGGATATTGACCACCTGATTTGTGACAATTATGGAATAGATCAGGAAATATCTGCTTATGCACCACTGCAGCTGCATCGGTTGAGCTGTACAATGTTGTGGTCTGAGGGAAAAGACATCAGTGAGATATCGAGGGAAATAAAAGTCATTTTATTATTCTAACTGATTCTGTTTCACTGACCAGTTCCAGGAAGTAGGAGAAAGGTGTTTTGAGAGGAACATTTGAATGGCCCTGGGAAAGCTTCCATAGTACTCCTTAAAATCTCACCATCTTCAAAGATCTTCTCTGGTTCATACAATTCTGGATGGATGTGTCCTAAGAACAGGATGCTGTGGAGTATCTTGAGGAGAAATGAAAGAATATTATAAGAGCAGTGTGGGTGGGATTTTGGGGGTCTCTGTTGTGTAAGTGTGAGCTGATAGACACAGTTCTGTGTGATGGAGAATGAATGAAACCCAGTCAAAGATTCAGCACAATTAATAAGATGAATCTGGTACTGAATGATTTCTGGATGGTTTATTTTAACCCTCTACTGCACAGCGTTGCCCTCAGGCAACAAAACAAATTCTTAAGCCCTAAATCTAGTGGATGTCTCTTTACATTTTTGCAATCAACTAGAACAGGGGTCACCAACCTTTTTGACACCGACTAATGTGAAGGGCTACCAGTTTGATACACAATTATGAAATAACAAATTTGCTTAATTTACCTTTAATTATGTTATTATTATTAATTAATGATAATTATCTATGTCAGGGTCAAACTCAATTGCACATGGGGCCAAAACTCAAAGCACACTTTAGGTGGTGGGCCGAACAGGAGAAACATTTATTGAACACACTAAAACAATGTTTTTTTAACATAAATATGAATAAATACAGACAGGAATATTATTCCAGAATAAATAAACTTAAAATCTCCTGTGAAACACCAGACATCTCACAGCTTCATCATGCAGCTCTTCAGAAACTCTCCCTCAGTAAATAACCTGCTGATGAGACTCTGATTTCTCCTCTGTTTTACACCAGCTTCACTTTGTGATTTTGCTCTGGTGAAAAACGTCTGCTAAATGTCAGATTCTTCTTTAACTCTTCTACTTTCTGTATCTTCTGCTCTGCATTGAGGTTTTTCAGCTTCTCCTGATGTTTTGTCTCGTAGTGCGTCTTAGATTCAATTTTCAATTACAGTCACATTCTCTCCACTAATAAGACACACGTGTTTACCGCCCGTGTCAGTAAACATCTACTCAGAATCACATCGGTTTTGAAAGCTCTCTTTTCAGAATCAACTTTTCTCTTCACCACTGTGAGGCGCTGTTTCAAAATAACTGTACAATAGAGTTAAATACATCAACAGAAGCTCGACTTGATTGACGCTGGAATGTTCCCAGGTGGTCTAGCGTTCGGTAAGGGAGCTGAAGCGCTGCATTATGGGATCTGTAGTTTGTGTTATCAGAGCTACATATCGCCAGGCCATTCATAATAATAATAATAGATCTATATAAAATCATCATTTCTCACAATAATTATCAACAATGATTTAACAAAGTAGGAATCAGTTATTTTTAGAAAAGGCCCGCAGGCGACTCATTGGTCCTTGCGGGTGACCTGGTGACTGCGGGTACCATGTTGATGACCCCTGCTTTATGGTGTTCATTTTGACGAACCAATAGCTCTGACAATAGTCATCTTTGTTTTCAATAACCCAAAAGATATTCCCATGATCCTCCATGCAAATATCATTGGTTCAAACATACTTTAACTGTGACGTTATTGACGTGTCACTGAAACTTGAATTGTGAACACATAGGGTTGTTTTTACTCTGGACAGGAACACAGAAGATGATGCGGGTTACAGAATAATTCACAAGTCTGTCTGTCTGAGTTTTAACCTGTGCATCTTCTGGGATCTGAAGTTCCAGGTGCCACCCAGTAAACTCCATGCAGTGGGTCCAGTAGAATGGGAAGTAATACAAACAGAGACACAGGGGTTTTTTTTATGTTTGTTGTTGTTATTGTTTTAAAATCTGATTAAAAAATGTGAGAAATTATTTTGTGTTATTTCATCTTTAGGCGATGGTGAAGGTTTGGAGGTGGTTGAAACATACACCTCATATAAAGAATCTAAAAAACAACAAGAAATACGTCACACATTTTAACAGCAGGAACAAGAAGCAGCAAGTGTTCAGAATGCAGCCACATCATTATTCACATATCAGATCACTGTATTTTCATGTGAAACAAACATGTAACATCTGTAACTTACACAAAAGCAGCATTTCACACGAAAGAATCAAACGTACAAATTCACACGTGATGAAATGATACACGATTACATGTTCATTAGCTAAATGAGATCTAACACACTCGTTCACACACTCGTTCACAGTGAGGTTCTGTAACAGCATGTGCTTTTGAGGAGATACTTACAGTACATGTGTCTGGACTCTAAAGTCTGTTCCCAATGATCCTGACAGGAACAACAATAACTACAAAGGAAGATAAGGAACATACTGTGTGATCTCTAACACGTTCATTTACACACTTGTTCACACACTCATTCACACACTCGCTCACACACTCATTCACACACTCGCTCACACACTCGTTCACACACTCGCTCACACACTCGCTCACAGTGGTTCTGTAACAGCATCCGCTTCAAAGAGAAACTTACTTCAGTTTGGATTCTGCGGAGGTCCAATAATATTATTGTGCCTGATGTCACCAACATCAATTCTGTTTATTCTGGGAGCATCTCCCATTTCATTTGTCTTTCTGGGTATCCTGAGAGAGAGAGAGAGAGAGAGAGAGAGAGAGAGAGAGAGAGAGAGAGAGAGAGATGGTAAGGAACTTAGATTTGCTAGATAATAACATGTACTCAACACACACTTACAAAGCTTTCGCTCAGCAGCTCTCAGTGTTCTCTGTTTTCAGTTTCATCAATATGTCTGGTAATTGTGTAATCTGAGAGGAACTTTAGATATTTCTTTAACTGCGTCAGGGCCGAGCATCTTGTTGACAGCGGCTTTGCAGGCGGGGGGCATTAATGTCTCTGCCACAGTGTGGGGCTTTTTTGATTAGGCTACGAGTTAAGCTACTAGGTAGGTCACTTTGAGATCTCTCTCAATCACCTTTGGGTTTTTGAGATATTGGTGTGTGTGTGTGTGTGTGTGTGTGTGTGTGTGTCATGTATGTCGGTAGAAGCATGGGGTATATTGGAGAAGGCTAAGGAGGAAAAAGAAAGGCTAAGGAGAAGGTTTATGGATGTGGTGAGAGAAACATGCAGGTGGTTGGTTTGAAAGATGATCCACTGTGGTGACCACTAATAGGAGCAGCTGAAAGAAGAAGAAAAAGAAGAGACAGACAGTCTTGCATATTGTTCTTTGTAAAAAAATGGCTTCCTTCTTGCCCCCTACCCCACAGCCCAGACTTGTACAGAATACAGATCTGTCAACAGGTTGAGCACCTGCCAAAATTCCTGTAGTTCCTCTAGTGTTGCTATTGGCCTGTTGGTAGCTCATAATTAGTTTCTCCTCATCCTCCTATCAATATATATATATATATATTAGTGATGTGAAAAAGTGTTTCAGATTTCTTATTTTTTTGCATGTTTGTCACACTTTAATGTTTCAGATCATCAAACTAATTTAAATATTAGTAAACGATACACACATGAACACAACATGCAGTTTTACATATAATATTTTTTATTATTATTAGGGAAAACAAAACCCAAAACAACATGGCCTGTGTGAAATATGATTTCTCTACCACACCAGGCCTGATTACTGCCACACCTGTTAGCAATCAAGAAATCTCTTAAATAGGAGCTGCCTGACAAAGTGAAGTCAAAGATTAATTAATTAATGGGATAAAAAACAAACTTATAATGAGATGTTTTGTTAATTATAACTGTATAAAAAGCTTATTGAGGGTATTTATGTATAAAAATGTACTTCACACAAATAAACGATGATTAATTTAGACATTTTAAAGTTTAAATGCTTGTTGACGAGTTCATGTGGGATTTCATCTTGAACACATTCACTCATGCTGAATTTCTTCTTTCTGTAAAAAACACTAAACTAAACAATCATTTTATGAATTGAATGAATGAAGCAATTTGTGTAAATCAATATTTGTATTTTTACATATGGCAAGTTGACAAACACACTTAAAAATCTATATAAAATATAATACAACATTGTTTTGACAATTTTAGTTTTAAATACAGTGATTTTGTTCAGGTCATCTTTAAACAGATTACAATGCCAAATAAACACTCCTGAAAGACATTGCTTACCCTGGATTTCAGTGGTTTCAGTTCACAGGAGGACATGACTTTACTGGTAGGCTCCTGTTTTGTTACAAGTAGTGTTACACGCACTGTCTTTCTTTAAAGCCTGTGTTCAGTTGTTTAGTTTCAGTGTAGTTTTATTATTATTTTTTATTTCAGTGGGTGTGGCTTATACATGTGTGCGCTTTTATAGTCCAGAATTACAGCAGTTTATGCTTTTGTTACTTCTAGATTAGACTACTGTAACGCTTTACTGTCTGGGTGTGTGAATAAGTCCATAAATAAGCTTCAGTTAGTCCAGAATGCAGCAGCAAGAGTCCTCACTAGATCTAGGAAATACGACCACATCACCCCTGTTTTAATCATCTACACTGCTCTCAATTACATCTCACACTGATTATAAAATACTACTACTGACGTATAAAGCACTTAACGGTCTCGCACCGCAGTATCTGAGTGAACTTCTGTACCAGTATGATCCTCCACGCCTACTTAGATCAAAAGGTGCAGGCTATCTGTTGGTTTCTCAAATAATGAAGACTACAGCAGGGGGCAGATCTTTCTCTTATAAACCCCACAGTTATGGAACAGCCTTCCAATCAGTGTTCGGGACTCAGACACAGTCTCAGTGTTCAAGTCGAGGTTGAAAACTTATTCATTTAGTCAAACCTTTTATCACTAGATTTTTTTTCTTAGGTAAAGGCAGATCTGGAGGGATCATGGATATAGAGTGTTTGGTGAACTGGGATATTTGGTATGCTGTCGTCCCCTCACATTCACACGTTCACTCAGGTTTGTTGACGGTGGTGTGGTGGGTTTTATATCAATAAAGATATATTTTTGTACTTTATTATATGTATAACATGTGCTCACATTCTAATTTAAACCTGCCAAGAGCTTTGCAGATATTTTGCTCTCCACTGCTGCCATTTCCTGTTCTTAATGAATTATTGAAGAAGGTGTGTATTAAGTGATTGAGCTGTTGTTTGGCCTTTAGTTTTTCCTTCCATTTATTTCTCTCAGATTCCAAAGTTTCCTCAGCTGAGCAACACGTTCCTCCAGTCGCTCTCTGTCCTCATCAAATGATCTCTCTCATCCTTTGCAGTCTTCTTTTCTTCTTCACAGTGAATCAGGGAATCCTGGAGATCCCTGGTGGTTTGGAGCTGTGAGGTGATCATCTCCTCAATGTCTAATTTGGTCTTCTTTTTTTCTTTCCTGAATTTATATTGCTCAAATTTAAGTTTCCTCCAGCTGAGCAAATGTTCCTCCAGTCGCTCTCGGTCTCTCATTAAATATTCTCTCTGCTTTGCAATCTTCTCTCTTCTTCACAGTAAATCAGGGA
>JBCEWE010000369.1:355898-365898 GCA_039877035.1 Silurus lanzhouensis | reverse complement strand
TACGGCTGTAACATAACAAAATGTGGGAAAAGTGAAGCGCAGTAAACACTTTTCGGATGCGCTGTAGCTCTGCATCAGCTCCCCCTATTGGTGATCTGGGTCATTCACTTCCTGTTTAGCACAGAATCCAGGAAGTGTTATGAGCTAGGATTACTGTGTAGCTTCTTTTAGCATTCTGAAATCTTCCTCACTGCTTCTTCAAACCACAATGAACAGGTAACACGCTGGAATGGATGTTTATTTATTTATATTTTGGTCATTTAAAATCTATGACAAAAGTTCAGCTTTAAAATAGCAAAAAAAAGGGAAAACCTTTAAAAAAATAAAATAAATTTACAAAATGCTTTATTATTATTCAGTTAATAATATATATAGCGCCCACTAGTGGAGCAGAAATTGTGCCATTCCACCCAGTTTTATGTAACTGTTTTTAGTATATCAGTTGATGAACATCAAAAAACCCAGCCATTAGGGAGGCACAAGCCAGTGCACTCGTAGTGCCGGTCCCAAGCCCGGGTAAATGTGAGGATTGCGTTAGGAAGGGCATCCAGTGTAAAACGTGCCAAATCAAATGTGCGGATCACAAATCAGAATTTCATACCGGATCAATCGAGGCCCGGGTTAACAACGACCACCACAGGTATCGTGAACCAACAGGCTACCGGTGGAAATTGGGCTACTGTTGGCTGAAGGAGGAGAAGGAGAGGAGGAAAACGTCTACAGAGACGGCAGGAAAAGGAGCAGTGCAGGAGAGTGGAGGTTCGGGTTGGTACTTTAAATGTTGGTACTATGACGGGTAAAGGGAGAGAAGTAGCTGATATGATGGAGAGGAGAAAGGTAGATATGCTGTGTGTTCAGGAGACCAAGTGGAAAGGGAGTAAGAGCAGGAACATTGGAGGTGGATTTAAACTGTTTTATCATGGTGTGGATGGAAAGAGAAATGGTGTAGGGGTGATTCTGAAGGAAGAGTACAGTAAGAGTGTAGTGGAGGTGAAGAGAGTTTCTGATAGGATGATGAAGTTGAAGGGATGATGATAAATGTTATCAGTGCTTATGCTCCACATGCGGGTTGTAAGATGGAGGAAAATAATACATTCTGGAGTGAATTAGATGAAGTGGTAGATGGTGTACCTAGAAATGAACGATTGGTGATTGGGGCAGACTTTAATGGGCATGTAGGTGAAGGGAACAGAGGTGACGAGGAGGTGATGGGTAGGTATGGTTTTAAGGAGAGGAATGTGGAAGGGCAGATGGTGGTGGATTTCGCTAAAAGGATGGAAATGGCAGTGGTGAACACTTATTTTAAGAAGAAGGAGGATTATAGGGTGACGTATAAGAGGAAGGAAGGTGCACACAGGTGCACTATGTTCTATGTAGGAGATGCAACCTGAAGGAGATTGGAGACTGTAAGGTGTTGGCGGGGCACAGAGTAGGAGCTCGATGGTAGTGAAGAGGTGCTGGATTATTGGGCAACTACTGCAGAAGTGATGAGGGAGACAGCTAGAACGGTACTTGGTGTGACATCAGGAAATAGAAAGGAAGACAAAGCGACATGGTGGTGGAATGAGGAAGTGCAGGAGAGCATAAGGAGAAAGAGGTTGGAGATGTGAGGGATGTGGCGAAAGCCAAGGAAAAGGCATATGAGGAGCTGTATGAGAGGTTGGACACTAAGGGAGGAGAAAAGGATTTGTAGCGATTGGCCAGGCAGAGGGACCGAGCTGGGAAAGATGTACTGCAAGTTAGAGTAATAAAGGATGGAGATGGAAATGTGTTGACTAGTGAGAAGATTGAGAGAGTATTTTGAGCAGCTGATGAACGAGGAAAATGAGAGAGAAGGTTGGGTGGTGTGGAGTTGGTGAAGTCAAGTCAAGTCAAGTTTATTTGTATAGCGCTTTTCACAACAGACATTGTCTCAAAGCAGCTTTACAGAAATCAACAGTGATGGTGAATGGTGTGCATTTATCCCTGATGAGCAGCCGTGGCGACTGTGGCAAGGAAAAACTCCCTTAGATGTAATGAGGAAGAAACCTTGAGAGAAACCAGACTCAAAAGGGGAACCCATCCTCATTTGGGTGACATCAAGAGTTTGATCATAAATCTTTCAACAATACAGAACACTGGAGAGGGAGAACTAACATGAGTACTGGAGTATAAGATTATAAGTAAATGTTCTTTCTACAGTCTTTGGTATAAAAGTAGGAGCTACTGAGCTCAAGATCATCACAGATCCAGCATCAGCTTCTCCATGCCAGAGCCCCCAAACACCCCAGGAAGTCCAATGCCAAACTCCACACATGTAGCGGGATCCAATTGGCACTGGTACGTCTCTAGATGGTTCAGGATGTTTGCGAGTTTGGCATCTACTTCTTTAAAGTCCATAATCTTCATGAGGTGGGATGTGACTGGAGCTGGCCAAACTTTAGGAAGCCTCGGGATGGGGAGAGAAAGAGAAGCAGTGGAGAGGAATTAGCGTAGCTGCTGTTCATGATATTAACAGCACAAGTTGATAATGTGCATGTGAAGCAGGAAGTGGATAGGATTAGTAAGGAGGAAGTGAGAGCAGCGATTAGGAGGATGAAGAGTGGAAAGTTGGTTGGACCAGATGACACACCAATGTTGATGGGGAAGTATAGAGAAGGTCAGAAGGAGTTGCATTGTGTGTTTTTAGATTTAGAGGAACGAAAGGGTGGAGAGAGGAGTTGTGGTATTGTATGAGGAAGTCAGGTGTGGAAGAGAAGTATGTGAGGGTGGTGCAGGACATGTATGAGGACAGTGTGACAGAAGTGAAGTGTGCAGTAGGAACGACAGACTGGTTCAAGATAGAGGTTGGACTGCAACAACAATCAAATCTGAGCCCTTTCTGGTTTGCAGTGTTGATGGACACGTTGACGGACGAGGTCAGACAGGAGTCTCCATCAACTATGATGTTTGCGGATGTTATTGTGATTTGTGGTGAGATTAGTGAGCAGGTTGAGAAGAGCCTGGAGAGGTGGAGATATGCGCTGGAGAGAAGAGGAATGAAAGTCAGTAGGAGTAAGACCGAGTACATGTGTGTGAATGAGAGGGGGGGCAGTGGAGTGGTGCGGTTGCAGGGAGAAGAGGTGGAGAAGGTGGAGGAGTTCAGGTACTTGGGGTCAACAGTGCAAAGTAATGGAGAGTGTGTTAGAGAAGTGAAGAAAAGAGTGCAGGCAGGGTGGAGTGAGTGGAGAAGAGTGACAGGAGTGATTTGTGATAGAAGGGTATCTGCAAGAGAAAGGAAAAGTTCATAGGACTGTGGTGAGACCTGAGATGTTGTATGGATTAAAGACAGTCGCATTGAGTAAAAGACAGGAGGTGGAGCTAGAGGTAGCAGAGCTGAAGATGTTGAGGTATTCATTGGGAGTGATGAGGATGGACTTAGAATTGGAGGATTAGAAATGAGTTTATACATCCAGTTTCCCCTAAAGGGGAAAATTTAATGCTAGCACATTTAACATCATCGTACACCGTATACCATCATCGTATTGTGTTCCTTCAACAATAAGAAGAACAATACCTTTTAAAAAGAAATAAAAAAAAACTAATCAGTAAATTCTACAGAACATCTTAACCTTCTTAAAAACTAATGTCTGGTTACAAAAAAAACTACCATCTCGTTGCGACACAGTTTTATTTTAATCCACTGCATGGTTTTGGTGAAACTTTCTGGAAGCGTGTGTGTTTAAAGCTTCATGCCAAAAAACACTGGAGGTGGCCTATATTTAAACCCGTGCATGGGAAGCAAGCAAGACTCGGGTTCTCAGTTCCACACCGAGCAGCAAAGATGAAAAATGTGCGATTAGTTCCCTCAAGAGCTTCGTTTAATCAGAGCCACCCGAAAAAAAATCTTCTCCAGAAACCTAATTATTTGTCCATTTTATGGCCTCGTCCCTCTTGGCGCTTAACGCCTGGGTCTTAGCTTCTGATCACACACTTTCTTGGATCTCATGAGAACTGGAATAATCACCAATTTAAAGTAAAAACGATTCAGAAGATAGAAAATGTGTGTAATTTGGTTTTTCAAGGGTTGAAAAAGAAAATTCACGAGAAATCATCTCTGAAGTTCTAAGAAATTTGACTAACAAAAGATGAGCCAGAATGTTTACCAAATCGTCACTGAAATACACTTCATGTCCAAACGTTTGTTGACACCTTATGGTCATGACATTGGTATGTTCTTCTTTTTGAGTATCCTATATCACGAGTCTCCATTTGCTGTTTAAGTAACCTCCACTCATCTGGGAAGATGTTCCACCAGATATTAAGAAGATTTTGTGGAAATTTATTCAAATACAAGGGTGTTGGTAGAGTCAGGTATTGATGAAGGTGAGATGAGGAGGCCTGAGTAACAGTCAGAATTGACATTTATTCTAGCAGTGCTGGAGCTCTATAGAAGGAGATCTTCCACACTTCCAACCCATGAAAGACGTTCTTGGAGCTGGATTTGTGCACAGGGGCATTGTCATGCTGGAACAAGCTTCAGTCTCCTAGTTCAAGTGAAGGGAAAATGTCTTGCTAGCGCATCCAAAGACATCTTGCACAACTGTGTTCCTCCAAGATGAAGAACCACAGTTTGATGAAGAACCACATATGGCTGGAAAAATCAGGTGTTCCAATACTCTTGGTCATAAAATGTAGTTCTGGAAAGTTCTCAGATACCATCCCGAATCCAATTATGGAATTTGTTAGACGCCCGTAACTAGAGCAACTTTCAAGTATCTCATTTGTATATCAGTGCAATTGAGGGTTGAGGGCCTTGCTCAAGGGCCCAGCAACTTCTGATCAACTTCTGATTAGAAGTCCAGCATCTAAACCACTGTGCCACCAAATGTTAAACTTAAAACTCATTGCAAATTGTCTTTATGAATCATCGGTATGAGTTCACCACAAACTGGTAAAAATAAATAAAAATAAATAAAAAGAGGAAATAAAAAAATAAACTGCTGAGAGTGAAACGGTCGGCTGTGTTTATTCCAAAGCGGCTGAGTGAACGTCTCGCCTTCGAGTCCTCAGGCTGTGAGATCAATACAGCAGTGTACAGGCAGGAGAAAGAGCTGAAGATGGAGGGAGCGAAGTTAAGGGAACGGTGAGGATGCAGGGCGCATTGAAGATAAAGGAAGAGGTGTTGAGGGAGCAGTGTGAAGGATAGGAGGAGTGATGTAGATGGCTGGAGCAGTGGGGAGTAAGAGAGTGGTGAGGATGGAAAGAGCAATGCAGAGGGAATGTGAGAAGGAAAGGGGTGATAACAAACAGAGCAGTGAGGATAGAGAGAATGGTGTGAAGGGAGTTGTAAAGAAGAATGAAATGGTGAAGATGGAGAGAATAGTGTGAAGGAAGTCATGAGAATGGAGGGAACATTGTGGAGAGAGTTAAAAGGAGAAAAAGAGCAGTGAGGATAGAGAGAAAGGTAGGGAGGTGGTGGTAAGGAGGAAGGGAGTACTAAATATTGAGGGAAAGGTGAAGATGAAAGGAGAGGGAAAGGGTGGAGTCCAGAGCCCTGTGTTTTCTGTGATTGTTGTTGTATGTAGCACCAGGGTTCAGAAGGAACGTTGTTTCATTTCACTGTGTAGTGCGTCAGATATATAGGGTTGAAATGACAATAAAAGCTTCTTGACTTCACTTGACTTGGATGGGGAGAGGTAAGGATAAATGGAGAGGTGTAGAGGGAGTAGTAAGGAGAGTTGGAATAGTGTGGATGGAGGGAAAGGTATGAAAAGAAAGATGGAGGGAGGGATGTGGAGGGAGGGATCTGTGAGAATGGATGGAGTGGTGGGGATAGAGGGATCTGTGATAATGAAGGAAGTGGTGTGGATAAAGGGATTTATTAGAATGTGGGGAGTGGTGAGTAGGGAAGGATCTTTGAGAATGGAGGAAGTGGTGTGGATGGAGGGATCTGTGAGAATGGATGGAGTGGTGAGGATAAAGGGATCTATGAGAATGGAGGGAGTGGTGAGGATGAAGGGATCTGTGAGAATGGAGGGAGTGGTGAGGATGAAGGGATCTGTGAGAATGGAGGGAGTGGTGAGGATGGAGGGATCTGTGAGAATGGAGTGAGTGGTGTAGATAGAGGGATCTATGAGAATGGAGGGAGTGGTGAGGATGGAGGGATCTGTGAGAATGGAGAGAGTGGTGAGTAAGAAAGGATCTATGAGAATGGATGGAGTGGTGAGGATAAAGGGATCTATGAGAATGGAGGGAGTGGTGAGGATGGTGGGATCTGTGAGAATGGAGGGAATGGTGAGGATGGAGGGATCTGTGAGAATGGAGTGAGTGGTGTAGATGGAGGGATTTATGAGAATGGAGTGAGTGGTGTGGATGGAGGGATCTGTGAGAATTGAGGGAGTGGTGAGGATGGAGGGTTCTGTGAGGATGGGGAAGTGGTATGGATGAAGGAAATTGTGTGAATGGAGAGATCTATGAGGATGAAGTGAGTGGTGTAAATAAAAAAGGATATGTGAGGATGGACAGAATGGTGTGGTTGGTGGAAGTGGTGAGAATGGAGGGAGAGGTAGGAATGAAAAGATGGATGGACAGGTGAGGATGGAGTTAGTTGTGTGGATGGACGGGGTGATAAGGGGTGGAGGGAGTAGAGTGTAGGAAAGAGTGAATGGTGAGGATGGAAGGAGTGGTGTGGATAGAGTGAACGGTGAGGATGGAAGGAGGAATAGTAGAGGATGTGGATGGAGGGAGAAGTAAGTGTAGAGGAAGCACTAAGGATGGAGGGAAAGGTGAAAATGGAGAGAGTGATGATGAGGAAGGGAAGGAGCGAGAGGTGAAGAATGATCCTGTTTGATTTGGGTGGCATCCAGAGGAGCAGCATGTTCCAGAAAATCTCCAGCATAGTCATGAAGGAGTGGTGGAGGACTGGAGGAGGGATGGAGGGAAGGAGGGAGGGAAGGAGAGAAAGGAGAACTTCAATCTAGTCTTGTTGTTTGCGTCTTGGTGAATGCAGCCCAGGCTGTAACCAGACGGCACCAGATTGCAGCGCAAGCGTCTCATGTCTGGCCAAAACCTCAGCCAGCTTTGATCTGCTTTAAAAACCAAACATGCTTGTTTTTTTCTCTCTCTCTCTCACCCTCTCTTTTTTCTTTCTCTCTTTCCATTTCTCACTGAAGAGTTCTGAAGGAAAGCGAGAATCTGAGATCTGAGTGCAACGTGAATCTGATACATGAATATATCTGTGAACTGCTACGAGTTCACCGTCTGCGCTGCTAATGTCCTGGAAGGCTGTTATGCTAGGCTAAGCTATGATATGCTATGGTGAACTGAAATGCTAACAAACGACACAAACCTACTCCTTCTTTCCAAAGTGTTACAGTAAAAACCTATGCAGTAAAGCAGCAGTGTGAGGGATGAAACACACTGCATCATGTGCTTATAGGACATAAATTTGCATCTCTGTGTTATGATTTGTCAGATTTGTCACAGTGACCACGCCCACAGTGATCTATTTCCTTTTACATCTTATCTTAATGTGTTTTCTTCCTCTTATGCAGCAGTTACAGTTATAACGAATAACGAATATCACGTTGAAAATTTTTATCCTTTTTGTAGTTACACTAAATGCAGAGTTGCTCGTTCCACTTTTGCCCCGCCCCCTCATCTCCTTCCCCGTGGTTCTTCTGTGTGGTTAACAGAGGTAACCTCGCTGCCTTCAATACACCCAACTGTCAGTCAGCATGAGCGAGTTTATCAACACGCACACATCCGAGTCGCTCGTCTCGTCTCTGCAGGGACTTTAACCATTTGCATACTGAAATTAGCTCTGGGCCACAAAGGGGGCGGGGCCGGCACCTCGCATAATTACAGTTGATAATGAAAACGGCTAACAAGCGTGTGGCAGGATATTAGCGCTGGCTCCGCGGGTCAGAGGTCGCTAGATAGCGAGGGAAGCTTTGACGGAACTAAACAATGCGGGGTCATGGCAGGGAAGCTGATTGGTCGAACAGAACATAGGACATTTGCATAATGTTTTGTTTGCGAGATGAGACACGAGCTGAAATAGCGAAAGCCGCACACACAGATTGTGTTCACAACCACGTAATCGATTCGTCTTTCTGCTTCAGGGTCTCGTAGACGAGGCTGGATGATGTCATCAATGTGCACAAGGCGGAGCCTGGAAGTTGTAAATAATTATTCTCAATAAACAATTCATTTAATAAATAAATATTACTTTGGAATTATATTTAAATAAATAGATTTGCAGAGTCTATTTTTTTTAATTAGTAATTTAAAAAATATATTTTTTTACTAAATAATTTGTTTATATTTGATTAGACGGTTATTCTTAATTCTTTTTTATATAGAATCTCCTTCTTAACTGTTAATTTTTTTACAGCTTCACCAAACATTTATTCACTTAAAAAAAAAGCAAAAATTTAACAACAAACAAACAAATAACTAAAATAAATAATGAAGGAAATGGAAAAAAAAATTAAGAAAAAGTTTACAAGAATAAATAAATGAACAAACACATAAACAAACTATGAACTATATACAAATAAACAGACAAGGAAGCAAGAAATTGCAGTTTCTCTGAATTGGTTTGTAGCATTTTTTTAATTATTCGTTAATATTTGCAAACCAATAAGTGCATTTCTCTAAACTATTTGTGCAAGCAGCAAAACACATCGGATTCCTTGCAAAAGCTTTTCTCAAAATCCTTCGTTCATCTCTCTAAAGTAAGGATTCGTGTGAATGAACATCTCGTCCCCATCAGAATAACACGTCCTTCTGTAATTGTTCACAAACACGATCGTCACAATGTTTGTTCATGCTGTCAGTAAGACGGCGCACACTTTCAGTGTTTCTGATTAAAACTACTGGATTTACAGTGACTGAAAATGCACGAGGCTGAAATTCTATGAGTTTCAGCAGCACAAATGTTTTTTTGATTTATTATTGATTATAAGACACCGAACATGATTCACACTTTTACTGTAGTGTATTGGTGTTCGTTCATTTTCTGCTTTTGCTCCATTTTTAGAAATTGTAATTTAGTGTTTTGCTCTGTTCACGAGATTCACCTTTGACCTGTTTTAGAGAACTGGTTGATTATTGGTTGATCTGATGCCATTCACTCGCCTTCATTAGTGACATTCAAGATTAATTTACACAATGAATCACTTCAAGTCACATTTACCATAAAAGTGTTTAATAGAAATAGATGACAATGTATGGTCTCTATAAGGACAGTGTGGTCTCTATAAGGACAGTGTATGGTCTCTATAAGGACAGTGTGGTCTCTATAAGGACAGTGTATGGTCTCTATATAGATGGTGTATGATCTCTATAGAGGCAATGTATGGTCTCTATAAGGACAGTGTGGTCTCTATAAGGATGGTGCATGGTCTCTATAAGGACAGTGTATAGTCTCTATATGGATGGTGTATGATCTCTATAGGGGCAGTGTATGGTCTCTATAAGGACAGTGTATGGTCTCTATATGGATGGTGTATGGTCTCTATATGGATGGTGTATGGTCTCTATAAGGACAGTGTATGGTCTCTATAAGGAAGGTGTATGATATTTATAATGGCAGTGTATGGTCTCTATAAGGACAGTGTGGTCTCTATAAGAACAGTATATGGTCTCTATGTGGATGGTGTATGGTCTCTATAGAGGCAGTGTATGGTCTCTATGAAGACAGTGTATGATCTCTATATGGATTGTGTATGGTCTCTATATGGATAATGTATTATCTCTATAGTGGCAGTGTATAGTCTCTATAAGGACAGTGTGGTCTCTATAAGGACAGTATATGGTCTCTATGTGGATGGTGTATGGTCTCTATAGAGGCAGTGTATGGTCTCTATGAAGACAGTGTATGATCTCTATATGGATGGTGTTTGATCTCTATAGGGGCGGTGTATGGTCTCTATATGGATGGTGTATGATCTCTATAAAGACAGTGTATGGTCTCTATAAAGACAGTGTATGGTCTCTATATAGATGGTGTATGATCTCTATAGGGGCAGTGTTT
>JBCEWE010000369.1:348398-353398 GCA_039877035.1 Silurus lanzhouensis | reverse complement strand
CTCCCTCCTGCCTGCTCTCTGAGGAAGCGGAATAAACGAGTCGAGACCTGTGCGTAATAGCGTTATGCTAATGATACGCTAATAATGATATGCTAATGCTGTTTTTGCAGCCCACCTGACCCTCACACTGCCACTGATCCATGTGATGAGGAGATCAGGAATCATAATTATCTTCTCCAATGATGGTGAATTAGAAGGAGACGGGTTTTAGCCGTGTGGTAACTGACTGAGTGGAGAGAGGCAAGCTGGTGGGGTGAGGGGGGGCAATACAGGGCGGAGTGGGGTGAGGCAGGGCGAAGAAGAAGAACATCTAGAGTATCAGAATCAGGTTCAACATTTTACTTCCTGATCAGTTCTGGTGAAACTTTATAGAAACATGATGGTCAGGGTGAAGAGAAAGTCAAAAAATGAGAGAAAATCGACGTGAAGGTTCATCATATTATAGGAATGTCAAGGTAAGAGAAGTTTAGGGTGAAGGAACATGAGGATTAAAGGAGTTCAGAGTGAAGCAATGTCAGGATGAAGGAAGGTCAGGGTGAGGAACAGGTGTGAGAAGGTCAGTGTGAAGGAACACAAAATGAGAGAAGATCAGGCTAAAGGAAAGTCAGAAAAAAGGAGCATCGGGGTGACAGAAGGTCAGAATGAGAGCATCAGGATGAGAATTTGTCAGAGTGAGAGAAGGTTAGATTGAGGGAACATCAGGGTGAGGGAACATCACTTTATGGGAATGTCAGTATAAGAAATGTTCAGGGTGCAGGAAAGTCAGGAAGAAAGGAAGCTCAGGGTGAGAAGAATGGATGTATGAGAAAAGGGCAGGGTAAAGGAACATCCAAAAGAAGGCACATCAGGGTAAAGGAAGGTCATGCAGGAGGAAAGATAGGGTGAGAATTTGTCAGGGTAAAGGAACATCATGGTGAGGGAATGTTTCAGTGACTTAAGGTCTTTGTCAAGGTATGTCAAATATAAGAGAAGGTGAGAGGAGATCAGGGTGAAGGAACATCAGGGTCAGAGAAGATCAAGATGATAAAATGTCAGGGTAAGGGTAAGAGAAGATCAGAGTAAAAAAAAATGAGGGTGAGAGAAGGTGAAAATGAGAGGGGATCAGGGTGAAAGGGACATTAGGATACGGGTGGGAGAAGATCAGTTTGAAGAAACATCAGTGTGGAAGAAGGTTATAGAAGGAAGAAAAGCTTCTTTTACCTCTTTTACTCTCCACTGAAGAATTTCCTGTTGCTTGTCAGGTCCTCTAATCAACTAATGATCAAACTGAGTGAAGCAGGAAAAGCCATGTGTGTGTGTGTGTGTGTGTGTGTGTGTGTGTGTGTGTGTGTGTGTGTGTGTGTTTTTTGACATGTTCAGTATGTTCCTCTACAAGCTCCTTAGGGGTCTTCAGAGATCAGAGAGACATCGATATGACACACGCTAATGTCATTTAAATAATACTGACACCTGGTTCAGGGGCACAAACCATGTGTACCACACACACACACACACACACACACACACACACACACACACACACACACACACAGTGAACATTGTGACATTAATAAGCACCAGCAGGAATAAAAATGAGACCGTATGTTGTAGCAGTGGTTTAGAGTGTAGAGTTAGAGAGAACTACTTACAGACTTGAACCTGCTTATGAATCACGCTAGCGTCGTAGTGACCACGTGGGACACGTCCTTGTGGATCAGAAGACGTGCCTCACGTTGTCCTTCGTGTCACGTACATTTTATAAAACTTAAAGGACCAACAAACACGGATGATGAAAATGTGTATCGGATGTTATTTGAGCCGACTGCTGTCAGGAATATGGTTACATGATGAAGTGATATCTGGGTAAGGCTCTGGGTTACTCATATAAAATGTTCCACAGTCGGGCCCTCAAGGAAGGCCCTTGGCTTCACAGTCACTGTATCATCTGACCCAATCTTCTAAAGGAATTCCACTGCAGTGTCAATGTACCAAGTCATTTTTCAGTGTCATTTTTTCTTTTTTATATTGAAACCCAATATCGGGAACATAGTTTTTCCTGCTATATGTACTTCTTTAAGGGACATGCAATTGGATGTTTCTGGATGTGCTAGCATGGCATTTTCCCTTCACTTGAACTCCAACCCTAATTAAAAAAAAAGTTAGGACACTGTTTAAAATGTAGATAAAAACAGAATGCATTGGTTTGCAAATTTGCGAACATGACGATGTTTAAACTGAGGAAATTTGAACCAAAACCTTTGGAATTTGATCTGCAGTGCGTCTCAAGAAAGTGGGGACGGGGCAAAAGCCTGGAAAAAATAAGTGTTATTGTAAATTAAACAGTTGGAGAAACATTTTGTAACTAATGAGGTTAATTAACAGCAGGTCAGTAAGATGATTGAGTATAAATAGTGTATTTTAGAGAGGCAGAGTGTCTCAGAATTAAAGATGGGCAGATTCACCCATCTGTGAAAGACTGTGTTTTCAAATTGTGGAATGATTTCAAAATGATGTTCCTCAACATCAAATTGTAAAACAGTTGAATAGCTAATAATTTACAAAATATATCATCAAAAGTTTCAAAGAATCTGGAGAAATCTCTGTGAACAAGGGAGAAGGGTTTAAAACAGAAACACCTCCAGAATTAATTGTCTGTGAACACAGATTGCAGTTTCATCCACAAATGCAGGATAAATCTCCATCATGCAAAGAAGAAGCCATGCTTAAACATCATCCAGAAACATCACCATCCTTTCTGGGCCAAAGCTCATTTCAGATGTACTGAGGCAAAGTGAAAAACATCTATGGTCAGACAAATCGAAATGATTTCTTTTTGGAAACCGTAGACACCACATCCTCCGGACTAAAGAGGAGAGGGACTATCTGGCTTGTTATCAGCGCTGAGTTATATAAGCTCATCTCTGAGTGCCTGTGGAATGGGCAGATTGTACATTTCGAAAGGCTCCATCAATGCTGAATGGTATATACAGGTTTTAGTCTTTTTCAGGGAAGGTCTTTTATATTTGAGCAAGATAATGCTAACCACATGCTGCATCTATTATAGTAGCCTGATCAAATAAGGACTGTGTGTGGTCTCTATAAAGACAGTGTATGGTCTCTATAAGGACAGTGTATAGTCTCTATAAGGACAGTGTATGGTCTCTATAAGGACAGTGTGTGGTCTCTATAAGGACAGTGTATGGTCTCTATAAGGACAGTGTGTGGTCTCTATAAAGACAGTGTATGGTCTCTATAAGGACAGTGTATAGTCTCTATAAAGACATTGTATGGTCTCTATAAGGACAGTGTATAATCTCTATAAAGACATTGTATGGTCTCTATAAGGACAGTGTGTGGTCTCTATAAAGACAGTGTATGGTCTCTATAAGGACAGTGTATAGTCTCTATAAGGACAGTGTATGGTCTCTATAAGGACAGTGTGTGGTCTCTATAAAGACAGTGTATGGTCTCTATAAGGACAGTGTATAGTCTCTATAAAGACATTGTATGGTCTCTATAAGGACAGTGTATAGTCTCTATAAAGACATTGTATGGTCTCTATAAGGACAGTGTGTGGTCTCTATAAAGACAGTGTATGGTCTCTATAAGGACAGTGTATAGTCTCTATAAGGACAGTGTATGGTCTCTATAAGGACAGTGTGTGGTCTCTATAAAGACAGTGTATGGTCTCTATAAGGACAGTGTATAGTCTCTATAAAGACAGTGTATGGTCTCTATAAGGACAGTGTGTGGTCTTTTTAAAGACAGTGTATGGTCTCTATAAGGACAGTGAATATTCTCTATAAGGACAGTGTATGGTCTCTATAAAGACAGTGTATGGTCTCTATAAGGACAGTGTGTGGTCTCTACAAAGACAGTGTATGGTCTCTATCAAGACAGTGTATGGTCTCTATTAGGACAGTGTGTGGTCTTTTTAAAGACAGTGTGTGGTCTCTATAAAGACAGTGTATGGTCTCTATAAGGACAGTGTATAGTCTCTATAAAGACAGTGTATGGTCTCTATAAGGACAGTGTGTGGTCTCTATAAGGACAGTGTATGGTCTCTATAAAGACAGTGTATGGTCTCTATAAAGACCAGGGCAGTCTCACCCCACAGCGTCACATATCGACGCTGTGGATGTTGCGTTGGACGGCGTCCACATCCGACGCCGAGGGTACCCCCTTCGCGTCGCTTTTCGACGTAGAGAGACGGTACCTCCCTTCGCCTCGCTTTTCGACGCAGATGGTTGAGAGCCCGTGTGCTACACTTTTCAACGCAGATCGCTGTCCTATACACTGAATAAAGTATTATCTATCATAATAAGTGTACAGGAATAATTTTTAAATTTCGAAAAATCTTGAAGATGTCCTTAGCCCTAACCCTAACCCTAACCCTAACCCAAACCCTAACCCAAACCCGAACCCTAACCCTAACCCAAACCCTAACCTTAACCTGTAAATGGGGTCCCGTCCATCTGCGTCAAAAAGCGAAGCGAAGGGTTTCCCGTCCCTCTACGTCGAAAAGCGACGCGAAGGGGGTACCCTCGGCGTCGGATGTGGACGCCGTCCGACGCAACATCCACAGCGTCGATATGTGACGATGTGGGGTGAGACTGTGTTGTAAAGACAGTGTATGGTCTCTATAAAGACAGTGTATGGTCTCTATAAGGACAGTGTGTGGTCTCTATAAAGACAGTGTATGGTCTCTATAAGGACAGTGTGTGGTCTTTTTGAAAAGACATTGTGTGGTCTCTATAAAGACAGTGTATGGTCTCTATAAGGACAGTGTGTGGTCTTTTTGAAAAGACATTGTGTGGTCTCTATAAAGACAGTGTATGGTCTTTAAGGATGGTGTGTGGTCTCTAATGATGGTGTGTGGTCTCTATAAAGACAGTGTATGGTCTCTATAAGGACTGTGTGGTCTTTTTAAAGACAGTGTGTGGTCTCTATAAGGACAGTGCATTGTCTTTATAAGGACAGTGTCTGGTCTCTATAAGGACAGTGTGTGGTCTCTTTAAGGA
>JBCEWE010000369.1:340898-343398 GCA_039877035.1 Silurus lanzhouensis | reverse complement strand
TTACTATTTACATTCTTTATTATAATTAATTTTTCAATTAATTTTTTTTTTACACTTTTTGGGCAAAGGCCAAATGACACGTTCATTAAGCAGGGTCAAATCATCTCCATTTCCACTTAAAATGTATTTAATTGTTGAGTAGTGCTGAACAATATTATGAATTGTTTCACAAATCTGTTAATAACTTCACATAATTTATTATTTTTTTTACACTAATGTATCATGACAGACTCCAAACTGATACCACAAACTCTGAGGCACAAAAATTGTGTAGGACGTCTTTGGATGCATGAAATTCTCCCTTCACTTGAACCAGGAGACCCAAACCTGTTCCAGCATTACACTTCTCCTGTGCACATTTCTCCAGCTCCATGAAGATCCGCTTTGCGTGGGCTGAACGTGTGTGGAAGATCTCCTGCTATAGAGCTATCAAACCTATTAAACCTTCATGATAAATGTAAATGCGGACAGGCCTCCTCACCTCACCTACATCAGTACCTGACTTCTCTTATACCCTTGTGGCTAAATGAATCTCCACAAATGTCCAGAAAATCCAGTGGAACATCTTCCCAGAGGAGTGGAACTTATTATAACAGCAAATGGGGACTAAAATGTGGAACAGGTTGCTTATAAAGCACATTTTATGACAATAAGGTGTCCACAAACATGTCTGTGTAGTAAATAAAATCTCTCATGATTACCAACTGTTGCATTTTATCTGGAAATCGACTAAACATCTATGGCTAATTTGTTTTTAGATTTTGACTTAAAAAATATATAATAATAAAAATAAAAGTCTGCATTTGCACTGATTATATCAGAGTGTCTAAGTGCCCAGAATTCTAAGAAATGTCCTTAGAAAGAAATATGAAGGCTTTCTGACTTTTGTAAGGAACACTAGATTAAATTATAATTCACACTCTGCACCTCGCCTGTGTTTCTATTATCTCTGCTGGATCGAAGGTTCAGAACCAGGAGCCGATCCTTGGTGCCAGACGAGGATTCATCTTCTTTTTGTTTTCCGTTTCTGCTCGCCAGTGTTTCTTCCTTCTGTTTTCCAAAAATCCTGCAAGAGAACAAAACATTTATATACAGACAGACAGACAGACAGACAGATACATAGACTTGTTATATGGACTACATATCAGACCTCTTGAGCTTCCTCTTTCTCCATCATCCTCCTCTGTAGTGTTTCTAAGGTACCGGGAGTGGGGGGTGGGGCCTGGTAGGGCGCTCGGAGTGCTGATATCTGGGTAATGGACAGACAGATATCTGTAATAAATTTACAAGCCAAATATTTTTCTGTATTAAGTAATAAAAGCTGTAAATGGTGGTGAAATGCTGTGGTTTCAAAGAAAGACAAACAAAATCAGGGTGTTGAAAGCAAGAGTGAGATTCAATAGATGGCCAAGATTAACATTCTGAGTAACAAAAAACAATGGCAGTAATACAAATGAAAGAAGTTATAATGTCACAAAGTGAGAAGCATAAATAAGGTGTGTTACAGTCTGAGTAACAGTTACAGGTGTGTAAGTAACGGTAACAGTTGTGTCAGTAACAGGTGTGTGAGTAACACTAACAGGTGTGTCAGTAACAGGTGTGTGAGTAACACTAGCAGGTGTGTCAGTAGTAGTAACAGGTGTAAGTAACAGTAACACTAACAGGTGTGTAAATAACAGTAACAGCAACAGGTGTGTATGAGTAACAGGTGTGTAACAGTAACAGGTGTGTAACAGTAACAGGTGTGTAAGTAACAGTAACAAGTGTGTAACAGTAACAGGTGTGTAACAGTTACAGGAACAGGTGTGTAACAGTAACAAGTGTGTGAGTGACAGTAACACTAACAGGTATGTGAGTAACACTAACAGGTGTGTGAGTAACGGTAACACTAACAGGTGTGTAAATAACGGTAACAGTAACAGGTGTGTAACAGTAACAGTAACAGGTGTGTGAGTAATGGTAACAGGTGTGTGAGTAACGGTAACAGGTGTGTGAGTAACAGTAACACTAACAGGTTTATGAGTAACAGGTGTGTAACTGTAACAGGTGTGTGACAGTAACAGTAACAGGTGTGTAACAGTAACAAGTGTGTAAAGGTAACAGGTGTGTTAGTAACAGTAACACTAACAGGTGTATGAGTAACAGGTGTGTAACAGTAACAGGTGTGTAACAGTAACATGTGTGTAACTGGAACAGGTGTGTGAGTAACAGTAAAACTAACAGGTGTGTGAGTAACAGTAACACTAACAGGTGTGTGTGTAACAGTAACAGGTGTGTAACAGTAACAGGTGTGTGAGTAACAGTAAGACTAACAGGTGTGTAAGTAACAGTAACACTAACAGGTGTGTGAGTAACGGTAACATGTGTGAGTAACAGTTACTTTAACAAGTGTGTGAGTAACAGTAACGTGTGTGAGTAACAGTAACAGGTGTGTGTGTGTAACAGTAACAGGTGTGTGAGTAACGGTAACAGGTGTGTGAGTAACAGTAACAGGTGTGTG
>JBCEWE010000369.1:280898-328398 GCA_039877035.1 Silurus lanzhouensis | reverse complement strand
TGTTGATTCGTAGGAGCTGCTCCCTACCGTTGACCGTCAGAGACTTCAGCTGCCCGTCTTCCTCGACCTCCACGCGCTCCTGCCCGTTCTCCACGATGCTACAGACACCCACACACACACACACACACACACACGTGAGCATGCCCCCCACCAGCACCTCAGCCCTGATGACTGCACTGCTGTGAGATGTTCAGTACCGTTTGGTGGTGATTCTCCTCCCGTTGATGAATTTGGTAGACGTGGAGACCGAGCGAAAATTTCCCATCCCTCCTCCTCCTCCTCCTCCCCCTCCTCCGAACGATGACGAAGAGAAAGAGGTGAAGTTTCCTCCACCCATTGGGCCGATAGGCATGAAACCTAAACCCAGATTTTTATATTTTGTTGGTTTAATAATAACCTGCTACAACATTTGATTAACAATAAAATGTATATAAATGATTTTATCTGCATTATTTTATTATTTATCAATAAAAAAAAAGGAAAAGGATATCAGCATACACATGATATTATAAGAAAAACGTTATTGTGACATCAAAAACGGATATTACAGATATTTCCAGAATTCTGTTTTCACTTATTTTATATTCTTGGCAACCCTACACATCCTTAAATAAACCTAAATTATCATTTTGGACAAATACCGGCATCTTCCCCAAAACTAAATAAATAAATAACATTTAAACGTTTCTGGAGTTTCAACCATATAAACACGCATACCTGAGTCAAATCCTGAGAAGCCACCCCCGAACGGAGGGAATCCCCCAAACCCGGGGAAGAAGGAGCCCCCGGCTCGATTCCTCGTGCCTCGCTGCCTCCGACCAGCACCGAACCCGAAGAAATCGTCGAACGGGTCGAAGGGGTCGTCTCCTGAACCGCAAGAGAGGAATGCGTGAACGTCCGGCCTTCTGCTGTTTGTTTTCTACTTCCTGTTTGCAACATTTTGCAGCAGCAGCAGCACCAACATCAAAAACCAAGGGCCAGCAAGACCTTCAGAATCACTGACATGTTCTAATAGTTGATTCTCTTCAGGTGCACTGCTTCCAGGAGTTGCTTTAACCAAACAGATTTGGACTTTTCGGCTCTGAGGCCCTCTAGAGGGCGCCTAATAACCTCCTCATCGTACGGTCAGAGCTCGCAACCTAAATCTGTAGCAAACTGCACAAGCTCGAAGGTATTTCATTGATTTGGATGCAGATACATTTACAAAGACGTTTAGAAGATGGACTTTTCAAGAAAAGTGACGAAAAACCCCCAAAAGTAATTAAAACCCCCCGGGGTGATGTGATGAGGTGAATATCGAGGCCTCTGCTAGAGATGATGTATGCAGGGTTGTGGCTCCAGTGAAAGGAGACGTGTTGAATTGTGTTCATTGGGTTTCTTGCTTTATGATGTTCATTGTAACTGTATGAGATCCTGTGTGTGATGCAGCGCTCTGTTCTACTGCACTTCTCTACAATACTGATGATTTCTGTAGGCGTGGCGTCATGATGATGGGAATAAGAGGTGGATTGGTTCAGGAACAACATCACTGAAGTGTGTATTTTTAATATATTAAGTATATTAATATATAAGTAAATATAGATGTAATTTATTCAGATTGGAAGCCTTCAGCAAAGCCGTTCCTCTCGGCTGGACATAGTGATCTGGAGTGAGGCAGTGATGAACAGTCGATGTAACGGCATGTGTTTAACGCACACAAACACGCTAAATATGGCAAGGGCACTTCCACACGGCCGAGAAGAGACTCTGCATCACCCGACAGGAATGCTTTCTCAAATAGATCCTGTATAAAGCACAAGGGCCTGAAGCAAGCTTCAGAGAGAGAGTGTGTGTGTGTGTGTGTGTGTGTGTGTGTGTGTGTGTGTGTGTGTGTGTGTGGTGGAAGTATTTAGGACCGTGTGTGTATGCGTGTGTGTAAATCCTGAAATCAGTACGAGGACGTGGTGTGTTTATGCACTGAAAGGAGAGAAGGGCGTGTGATGTGTTTGGGTGGAAGGGAATAAACCCAGGTGTGTGTGTGTGTGTGTGTGTGTGTGTGTGTGTGTGCACACGTTTGTACTGAACAACCCTGAAGTACACACCTTCCTATCCTTCACACACTTCGTGAGGGAAAATTCTGCATTTCAACATCATGGTGCACTATAACGAGTTATGACTATATAAAATTAAATATAAAAAAGAAAAAAAGAAAAAGAAAAAAAAAAGAAATTAATAATTTAATAAAGTACAGTGGAGCAAAGAAAAGAAAGAAAGAAAGAAAGAAAAGTCAAATACAACAAAAATTAAATAAAATAAGAAAAAAAAAATGAAACAATTATTAAAAAATTAATTAGAAAATGGAATAAAAAAATGGAAATGGAAAAAGAAAAACAAATTAAATAAAAATTTTAAAATAAATAAATAAATAAACAAATGAAATAAAAGAAAATCGCATCAAATAAACAAATCAAAAAGGAAAAAAAAATTCAAGAACATTAAATAACATTAATAAAACGATTTAAAAAAAAAAAAGATCCAAATTAAAGATTCATATTGCATAAAATGATATGAAATAAAGCCAGAATTCTGTTTTCCTCCACAGCACCAAAAAAGGTCAGCTTTTTGTTACACAGATTTTTGGAATATTTGATATATTATATCACGGCAATTCCTGAACATGGCCAAAAAAAGAAAAAAAAAAAAGAAAACGATTTTCTGTTTCGTCCCCTCAGTCACGTCCACACCCTTCATCCTGCTCCAGAGGGGGGCGCCTCTGTGCGCCCGAGAGATCAGCTCATACCGGTTTGACCTTTTAACCTTCAACTCGGCTCACTCTATAAACAGAGACTGCATTGTGTACATTTCTGACATTCAGCTCCAGAATTATTGGCACCCTTAGTGATGGGTTAAAAAAAAAGAAAAAAGAAAAAAAGGGTCCTGGAATAATAATCTTCCACTGAAATATGAGAAATGTCCTGTAACTCAAGTGCATTTATTCGAGGTGTAATTTTCTTAATAAAAAAAACAGATGTCACAAGTATTGGCACCCCTCCGTGTAGTACTTTAGAAAGCACAGCGTGTACAAATGTGGTAAAATAGTGATGCATTAAGGCATTTAGCATGAACGACGTAGTTTATTGTACTGGCTCAGGTTTATCTCGGAAGATCGCATCGCAATGGGAACTCCATTTAGAAAGAATGTTAAAGGCTAGACTTCATGCAATGGGAAATAAAATTGTATCAATAACTGTGATATCATGTCATCCATCAGGATACATCTCTATAATGTGGACTGCATTGTGTGCAAATCACTTCCTGGCTCTTGGAAATGGGGCGGAAACCACTGAAAATGCGTCGTCTTTTTTTTCAAAGCGTTTTCCAATTTCATCCACTTTGGAGGGCGTTTTTAAAAAGCTACATTTCTGTTGACTGACGGGAGAAAAATACACGATTTCAAACGAATGCCTCTTGGCATTGACACGGTTCTACAGGGATCACGTGTTAGGGGTTCTTTACTGTTTATTAGGAAACCAGGCGTTTCCTCCTAGCCTTGAGTGTCTTTAGAGTCCAACATGGCTTCTTCTGTCTAATCTTGTCTGGATTCAAAAGGGAAGTTGAGGAATTTGGTGTGGTATTATTGCACTGGTCCTCATTCCTTAGGGAGATGTACAAGTTTATTACTGGTTTGAAGTCTGATGTTGAGATTGGCTTGGTATACGCCATAGAATCCAGCAGAAGACAATGTCTGAATTTGGCTCTTTAGTCTTTTGGAATTCAAGTGTTTGAAGGGAAGATTTGAAATGCAGACTGAATAAAAACGGCGTTTTTGTATAACGGGTTGATGTAATGATTATTGTCATGTGTCTATGTGGACACTGCCTGCCATCTTTCTTCAAATAAAGAAGACAAAACTCTTACCGAAGAAATCTGCAAATGGATCTCTGCCTCCAAAGAATTCCCTGAAGACATCTTCAGGGTTACGGAATGTGAACACGCCACCAAAATGGTCATCATAATGTCCTCCTAAAGGAAACAGACCATTTGTTTTATGTGAGAAAAAAAAACACACAACACAAAACTAGATTGAATAAACTAGACTAGAAAGTAAATGTTTGATGTTGATGGAGCAGATCATTACCTCGCCTTCCTCCTCCAGACAGGGCGTCTTTGCCATATCTGTCGTATAAACTGCGCTTGTCGTCTGAAAAACAAAAAGACATTTTAATTCAATTTGACCTGAACATTGGATTCACCAGAACATGGATTCACAGGTTAAAACAAAACACTGAGCGAGACAATATGAACCACCAACAGTTCCTGTAGCAATGTGGGTGAAACCTAAAGACCAGGCCTTTGTAAGGCAGTTAGTTCATGACCATGTACAAGTGGGCAGGAATCTAAGGCTAGTAGTCCAAGTTCAGTTACTTAAACCCAGGAAGCTAAGGCTGTGAATTTAAGACTAGCTACCTAAGGACAGGAACCAGATTCATGTATTATAAGGCTAGCAGACTAAGACTACATCCCTTGGACCTGGTTCCTAAAACCAGAAAGTTACTCTTGGAATCTAAAAGATATGTACTTAAGGCTAAAATGTTTATAGCAGGTACCCAAGGCCAGGAACCTGGTTCTATAAACCTAGGACTAGGTACCCAAGGCCAGACACCTAAAAGGTGGGAATCTAAAACCAGGTACACAAGACCAGAAACCTAAAGCTAAAAGTCTAAGACCAAGTACTTTAAACCAAGGACCGAGAGCTGGAAGTCTAACACCAAGTAACCTAGTCCAGGAACCTGAACCTGGGAATCTAAGGTACCCAAGATAAGGTACTCAAGACCAGCACCCTGCACTTAAGGTCCTGAAGCTAGGTATTTAAGATCAGAACCCTAAGGCTAGAATCTAGGACCTAAGGCCAGGAAGCAGGAAATGGAAAACTAAAGCCAGAACCCTAACCCTAACCCTAACCCTAACACATGGCCAGGAACTGAAAGCTGAAAGCCTAAAACCATTAATTTGAGGTTTGTAAACTTGAACCTGGGAACATAAAGTCAAAATCCAAACCCTGGATCCCTCAAGTTAAAGTAGAAACAGAGAAGTTCCTGTACCATTATCATCACTATCACCCCCACCACAGTTTCACAGACATATTTCTTCTGAACTAGGATCTAATTAGACCCCACTACACACTCCTGTTGAACACCTCCGACCCAGGTTTAAAGGTGGACCGTGACCATTTAATGGCTGACAAAAAGTTCAGTCTTGTTTGAATAGATTTATAATGCTAGCTCCAAATTGATTCAGCAATGCCTGAGCCCATATATCAAGCAATTACAGCTCTCTGTAAGGGAGATTTCAGCCTGGCACTCGTAACTCCATGACCTTTGCTTTAACCCCATGGCATTTTTAGATGGGTGAAATTTAACCACATGACCTTCAATTAACTCCTTACACAGTAAATATAAATTGTGCCTTAGTCACTTCTCCGGTCAGAAACGTCACCCTTTATGACCTGACGCTGACCTGTCTGGCTTACTTATACATTTTTTCCAGCAATGGCCACTCAAAAGGGGGCAAAGGTCACAAGACAAATCATGGCAGCTGTTAAAATGTTAGTCTGGACAACACAGAGGATTCAAGGAACCCAATTTACTGTTTGTGACAAGCAAATAATTTATTCAAGCCGCAGACTGAAAGCATTTCGAAGGCGTGTGGAGATTCATTTAGCCAGTTGGTAAAGTCATGTACTAATGTAGGTGAAGTAAGGAGGCCTGGGGTGCAGTCAGGGTTCCAATTCAATCTCCATAGCAGGCCACTCAAGATCTTCTACTCCAACCCATAGAAAGCAGAACTTCATTGAGCTGGCTTTGTGCATTGTCATGCTGAGACAGGTTTGAGTCTGCTAGTTCAAATAAAAAGAAAATTTCATGCTGGCACATCCATGACATCCTATACAATTATGTGCCTCCAAGTTTGTGGTATGGGACAAAAGGGCAAAATGGCCCTTCTGCAGAAATAAAAGCTGCAGAAGATGCCATCAATTCCGTGAGCACACCAAGGTTTCATGACAAGAGGTCGACTGATTCAGCGGTTTTGCAAACTAATTGGCACCAATAGTTGATTGACGGAACTATTGTCTGTCGGCAAAAATCCATACCAATAGTTTTTCCGGGTTGCGTTTAACAGTAAGAGAGCAGCCTCTAGAGGTAAATCACTGATGCCTTGTATCGTTTTATTTAAATGTCTTTTTTTAAATATTGATGTAACTGTTTTAATTTATTTGGAGTGTTTCCTTTTGTTTCAGTTTGAATGCATGTCTTATTTCCTAAATATATGATATAATTAATATATCATAAAATATATATAAATTTTTTTTTAATTTAGTACATTTTTATTTTTTATTTTTATTTTTTTTTATGTTTTTGGCAAGTACGATCCAACCTAGTAGCTTTATCAATAAAATCCGACTTCTAGTCATGACTGGTGTACTTTTATTGCACTAGTGATTTACTACAAAACTAATTCTACTAAACTGAATAATAAACTGAAGCCACCTCCAAGTTCAGAGTTTTTCATTCCAGACCATCAAAACCAGGTTTTACACTGTGTCTCTGGAAAAAGGGATTGTGTCTAACCAA
Organism: Silurus lanzhouensis; assembly: GCA_039877035.1. Classification (NCBI taxonomy): domain Eukaryota; kingdom Metazoa; phylum Chordata; class Actinopteri; order Siluriformes; family Siluridae; genus Silurus; species Silurus lanzhouensis. The sequence continues at coordinate 321,787 of JBCEWE010000369.1, read as the reverse complement.
ACAGAAGCAAAAGTTTCGGCAGTTCAAGATCGATGCTCTCCCTGAACACCTCCCTTATGTTACCATTTTGAAATCTGCTTATATAAAAATGAGCCTTTTTGCAAAAAGATGGAAACTTGATTTTCCTCCGTAAATGAAACAGGGTCCTGCTGTTGCTGCCAAGTCAAGAATCAGCAGAAGTTCATCTGCTTTCCATCTGAGTGACACAGAAACCTGTTCCAAAAGCTGGAGAGATTTGGACCTAAAGAACGACTCAATGCCCCCAGGGCTTCCATTAAAATCACACAGCATGAAGATGAAAACACATACAAACTACATGAGCTTGAGACTGTGTGTGTGTGTGTGTGTGTGTGTGTGTGTGTGTACAGAATGTACTGTCTTTCACAGAGTGTGGAAAGAAAATCTGATCCAATAAGAAAGAAGTGTGATAGCGAAGGAGTCTATTTATATTAAAAGGTCTCATGGCCCATGTGTCCACCCTGTTATGACTCATAGCTATGCTTAAAAGCTTCGTAGGCAACTTTATATAATGTGAAAATAAAAAACTGAATGCTTAGAGATATGTAGCAACTGTTAGAAGTTTGGAAGCTCAGAGACTTTCATGTTTTTTCCTCTAACCATCTCCTTGCATGATGTGCTTTGATTATTCAGGGCAGTCAGCCCAAGAAAAAGCACCAGTTCCTGATAGTGTTCATGGTCATGTACTTAAAGCATGTCCCAGCTTCACCATCATGAAATGCTTGTACCATATCTTTCCCTCCTTGCCGGCCACCATAGACCCTCTCCAATTCACGCACGAGAAAAAGAGATCGACAGAGGACACCATTACTTTAGCGAAATACAAGGTTCTCACACACCTGGGCAAAAAAAAAAAAAAAAAAAAACACTTACGCCCAAATTCTGTTCGTCAATTACAGCTCTGCCTTCAACACCATCGTCCTATTCAAAGTCATTTCAAAGCTGAAAGAATTAAGACTAAACTCACACTTGTGTAACTGGATTTTGGACTTTTGGATAAACAGACCCCAAGTGGTCAGAATTGGAAATTACTACTCCTCCACTCTGACTCTAAACACTGGCGCTCCACAGGGCTATGTCCTAAGTCCCCTTCTGTACTCCCTGTTCACACACGATTGTGCTGCCCAGCACAGTTCCAACATCATCTTTAAGTTTGTGGATGACACCTCTATCTAGGGCCTCATAACTGATGGAGATGCAACCTCTGCCTCAACATCAGCAAAACCAAAGAGATGATAGTGGACTTCAGAAGGGTACAGAAGCTTAACTCTACCCAACTACACACTCCTTTCACTTTCCGGAATAAGTCTCCAAACTCCCTTGCTCCAAAACAACCCCAAATCATTAAGCTTCCACCTCCATGTGTGAGTGTGTGTGTGTGTGTGTGTGTGTGTGTGTGTGTGTGTGTTCTCCGTCTTACACGAGTTCTTCTGTTAGAGACAATTGTCTTATTTGCACTCCACAGAACTTTTATTCGATGAGCTTTAGACTATATAATATACATGAACATATGCCATTAGATACACCACTGTAAAATATCTGACATGTTAAAACTCTTTGACCTGTTGGTGGTAAAGGAATCTCCAAGAATTCTTCTTGTTTCAACATGTCAGATCTTTTACAGTGGTGTATCTATAGAAATCACGACCGGTCATCATGTTCAAACAAGAAGAACTCAGAAGAAGTATTTATCACCAACAGATCCAGCACTTCTTGTTACTTATGCTTGTTCTGAAATACCCTTAAAAACACACTTTAAACATGAAGAAAGCTATTACAGGAAAATGATCTCAGATATTCAACCTTGTCTGGATGCATTCCAAAATTCTAGGATCAAGTATTATGACTTGGAGCCAAATCTGTGAGAGACTGGCAGAAAAAACAATTCCATACAAAACTTGTAGAGAAAACAGCCCTTAAACTTCAACTGAATTAAACCAAACTAAGCCTTAAAGTGAGCTAAATCTAACCAGAGCCTCATGAAACCGTCACCTGATATATAAATAAATGAATCTGGAAGGATCTCGCAGGCCAGAAATACAGATAATTAGCTGCACAAGGAAAATCACGCTATTATAATCAGCCAAATGTCATGCATGGAAAGGGTCCTGCCACAGCGTGAAGACGAATAACGTGTGAAAGATATTCGGTGGCCAAGATTTCAGAGCATCTCAATAAACTCATGTGACCTGTGGCCGTGTTCTAAAATCCGAAAATAAAACCTACGAAAAGTTTAATTCAGCTACCATTAATAATCAAAAATTAAGTCTATACGATAACACCAGCCTCCAAATGGCTAGAGTGAGTTGGAGATAAAGGGGCGGGGCTTCACAAAGGTCAGTTACTATCGCAAAGATTAAAATGCCTACACACCTGTCAATCATTAGCAATATGCTATTTGGTTCAAATTTTATTGAGTTTTTTGGATGTGTAACAAATGGCAGACTATTCGAGATTAAGATTATGATCCAGCACGTGAACGTCCTTGTGAAAAATCTATCTGAAACATACAATTTTACCTCAGATGTGTTGGTAAAATGCTTCTTAAACACTAATACAAGCCAGTCAAGGCAGTAGTGCGATATTGAAAATACGAGGAATCAGTCAGAATTAATCCATATTTACCTCTAATTAAGATAATTAAACACCCATAAATGCTTTCAGAGATCATTTCAAGACACTGCGCTAATAAAACTAAGATGAATCAAAAAGTCCAGAAATGCCAACATTTACCTCAGATGTGTTGGTAAAATGTTAATCAAACACTAATAAAAGCTGTTGAAGACTGTTCCATAATTCAATTAAGTAGAATCCGTCAAGAACATCTAAATTCGCTTAAAACGCATTTGTAAACTGCTATTAAAGAATTAGTAGGAGCTGTTTAACACAATTACACAACGATGATCATAAATAAATAAATAAATAAATAAATAAGATCGCAGGTGAAAACACCTGAATCATTTTAATTAATTCAGTCAAGTCCTGACTCGAAGCAGGTGATGAAGGAAAAGCTGACATTTACCATCTGACAGGACTTCATAAGCTTCAGAGATCTCTTTAAATCGCCTCTCAGCCTCTTCTTTGTTGTCTGGATTTTTATCTGGGTGCCATTTTAAGGCCAATTTTCTGTACCTGTAAGGAGACGAGAGAAATAGAAAGAGAGATCAAGAGAAAGATCTATACTATAAAATAGCTATAAAATAACATGGAACAAGGAAATCTGTAAAACAATCTGAAAGCGCTATGTGCTTCTAAAACACAATTCATCTAGTGAAAACGCTAGGGCTTTAACCGGCCTTCAGGTGTCAAGGTGGACTTGTGTAGCTTGTGTGTATGTGTGTGTGTGTGTGTGTGTGCACAGAAACAGCAGAATCAGCAACGCTAACCCACACCAAAGCAAACGCTCAATAACAGTCAGGGGATTTACTTATAGACCAGAAAGAAAACACCAAAAAACTAAACAAAAGAAGCGAGTTGACCGCTCTGTTTTGGGACAGTGTTTGAAATCCACAAAAGTTTTCCACATCGCAGCACTTTCCACCACTCTGCCTGCAAAAGGCTAATGCCACAGAACTGAGCATCATTTCAGGAAAAGTTGTTTTAACTCAAAGACAATGTGATCGACATGAGAACAGGCATTAAGCTCATCATCCAAATAGTGTTGTTAAGCAGTGCGTTGTCCAGGTAACGATTTAAGCTTAGCTAGTTAGCACATTTTTAACAGTGGAAAAACAATGTAAAGACATTGTGGCTCAGATATGTTGGTAAATCACAAATAAACTCTAATTAAGGCTTTTAAAGACACTATATAGACATTGTCTTGTTAAAAATAAGACATGTCAGTCAGGAATGTCAGGATTTACCTCAGATGTGTTTGTACATTGCTATTAAATTATTTATACATTTCAGAACAACAGAAAGACATGATAATGAAAAAATGGCATGATACTGTCAGAACCATTAACATTTACCTCAGATATGATAGTAAATAACTAATAAAACAGTAACAGAAGATGTTAGAGACAACATAATGGTAATGGGATAATAAAAATGAGAATCTCTGAGGAACTTCTACATTTACTTCAGATATTTTGGTATATGACTAAAAAAACTCTATTAGAAGCTGTTAAAAACAATATATAGACAATGTAATAGTGAAAATGAGACCGATCAGTCAGGACCTTCCGAATTTACCTCAAATGTTCCGGTACATTGGTAATAAATTACTAAGAGATGAAATTGAAACAATGGAAAAGTATTAGAATGAAAATGGTGTAAACCTGGTAGGAATCTTATATTGACCTAAAAAATGTTGTTAAATAGCTTATAAAACACCAAACTCGATGATGTTGAAGTCAATGTACAGACACTATGATGATAAAAACGCCACAAAACGGTCAAGAACGTTAACATTTATCTCGGATATGATGGTATATAGCTAATATAATCAATAATAATATAGCTATGTAACACTACTGTTAAGGATGATGTGAAGACACTATGGAACTGTGAGAAACTATCCAAAACATCAGCATTTACATCAGATGTGATCGTTCATCAGAAGACTATGATCATAAAAATGGCATGAAACTGCCAAGAACGTTAACATGTCCCTCAGCTATGATGTCAAATAGCTAATAAAACACTAGTAGATGATGTTAAAATTGTGATGACGAAAATAAGACAAATCAGTCAGAAGCTTCAACATTCACCTCAGGTGTGTTGTTAAACAAACAATAAAACACTAACAGAAGCTGTGAAAGATATTCTATAAAATCTTGAATTATAAGACAAATCATTTAAAATCTTCCACTAAAAGAAGCTGCTGATTAGTCAAGAGCTTTAGCATTTACCTCAGAAGTGTTACAATGGTAATAAATTACTAATAGACAATGTTTAAAACAATGTAAAGGCATTATAGCACTGACAATGAGGTGAATCTGGCAAGAGTATTGATTATTAAAATGAGACAAATCTGTCAGGAAGTTCTACATTTACCTTAGAAGTGTACTAATTGTTAATTGTGAAGCTGTTAAAGAAGATCACGAGTATGATAAAGAAAAATTACATAAAGCTTGCAGCGTCAACATTTAATCAGATATGCTGGAAGAGCTCTAATAAGACACCATTTGGAAAGCTTTCACATACAAATTAGAGGCAAAAATCAATTTTAACCGATCTTTTAGAAACCTCAACATTTAACTTAAAATTGTAAATTAATAGGTAATTAAACAACACGAATAAAACCAACAGAGCTGCAAAGAAAACAGAAAAGAGGCAAATTTATCATTGGCGCAGATGTGTTTAAAAATCACTAATGAATGGCTGTTAAATATATATATATTTTTTAGGGATGCCACAATTCTCAATATAATATTGAACCGTTCGGTACGACATCCACGGTTCAATACACGCTTGTGAATTCCGTTTTACGTTTAAATAATTGATGTGCTTTTTATTTCTCTCCGAATTGACTGTTTGTGTGCGCCTGTAAGTCTACGAGCTGAGATGAGGAAACTCCTCCCCGTGAGTAAATGTTCAATCACTATGCTCTAAAGTTAGGGGGCGCTGAACCATCATTCCACACTTTAACATGGCGAGCGGTGGTGAAGTGAGGCTACAGTACAAGGAGGCGCCGGCGTCTTTTAAATCTGTGGTGTGGAGACATTTCGGTTTTGCTGTTGAGTATAATGCGGGGGAAGAAAAAATGGTAAACAAAAAAATGACTGTCTGCAAGCATTGTTTTACACGTGTAGCCTACTCAAACGGAAACACTTCCAATATGATTGCAGATCTGCGGCGCCATCACCCAGCAATATCAATGTCTGAAGGCAGGATAGCAGAGCAGGTAATAAAGTCCTCCAAAAAACAACAGTGCCTCGCTGAATCCTTCCAGCGTACATACCCAACTGGTTCCGAAAGACATATGAAAATAACACAGGCAGTGGGGGTGTTCATTGCCAAAGATTTGCAGCCGTTTTCGGTGATTGGAGATGCGGGCTTTTGTCATCTTATAAAAACACCCGATCCGCATTACAGACTACCGTCTCGCACTTTTTCAGCACCGAGATAATACCCGACCTCTATGAAAAGACATGCAACAGTATTGTGTAGGAATTGGCTCAAGCACAGAGCCTTTCTCTGACCACAGATGGTTGGACCTCGCGGGCAACCGTGAGTTACCTCACTGTAACTGTTCACTACATGTCGGATTGGGAAATGAAAAGCGCTGTACTCCAAGTCATACAAGCGCTCATTTGGCAGAAGAGTTGACAAACGCAGTGAATACATGGAAGTTGAGGAGGCCAAATATGTTTAGGAATTGATGTGTTTCCCAGTTTGTACATGGGCTACCAGCAGCTGTGAGATGTCAGTGTTAATTTTAAAATAAAACATTTTTATATTATACAAAACACTAGGAACCAGTGGACTTTTCTTTGCTTTTAAGTAACATAAAGAAGTATTGCAATAAATCGTTTTTATTTGTTTCTTCTTAACCTCTTACTGTTCCTATTGCCTAAGCATAGAATAACAAAAACACTTATGTGTTAAGCCATCAGAACCGAACCAAACACCGTGGTTAAAAAAACGAGGTATGTATTGAACCGTGGGCTAACTGTATTGTTGCATCCCTAATATATATATATATATATATATATATATATATATATATATATATATATATATATATATATATATATATATATATTAGAAACGTCGTTATTTACTTCAGACAAGTCTAATTTACGCTCATTTTTACACCGAATCAAGGTAGAAACAGAAAGTTCACTTCGCATTCGTTTTATTTGTATTATTTTCGGCCTTGCTACATTATAACCTCCACTCGAGGACCTTCAGGGGAAAACCAGCAGTGCATGCAAACAGAAAACGGTTTGTGACGGACGTGTGGTGGTGTGCGGTCAAGTGGAAACGTCTCTGTCTCTCTCTCTCTCTCCGCCAAGTTATAATTAGTCCACCGTTTCCGCACTAACGTCCACAGGGTGTAAAAATATCAGCCGTGTGAAGAATACAATACTACTCACGCTTTCTTTATGTCGTCTGGAGAGGCGTCTTTGCGTACACCTAGGACATGGTAGTACTCCATCATGGAGCTTGTGCTCGAGGTTTAACTCTGAATAGATCTGGACAACAGAGTGAAAATGGAGAGGGGGTAGAGAGAGAGAGAGAGAGAGAGAGAGAGAGAGAGAGAGAGAGAGAGAGAGAGAGAGAGAGAGAGAGAGAGTCAAAATCAGGACAAAATGATGTACAAATCACTTGTTTTACAGTGACGGAAAACATTGTGAATGAACGAATAAAACACACCATGTACAATTAAAACTTTAATATCCCATTCCAGATTTTGTCCCCATTTATTGTTCTAATAAATAGCGTTGCAAAATTCTGGGAATTTTCAAAACTGGAAACTTTCCACACGAATTAATGGGAACAAACTGGGAAAATTACAAACTGGCAGGTTACCCTATAACAAGGAACTTATACGTAGTTGAATAAAAAAATAAATCTTGCAGGATAATTTGGGTTAAAAAAATAAATAAAAATTTCAGTTGAATATAAATTAAATTCCCACAAATTCCTGCTACGTTTGCAACTTTGAATATTTCCAAAATATAATATTTTCCTGTTTGAGTAGGCTACACTACTAATAACCTCCACTCTTCTGAGAAGGTGTTCCTCTGGATTTTGTGGAGATTTGAGCTTATTCTTTCAGAGGTGGTTAGAAAAGTCAGCTCCTAATGTAGGTGAGGTGAGGTGAGGAGGCCTGGGGTGCAATCAGCATTCACATTCATTTGCAGGTCACTAGGGTTGAGTTCAGAACTATATAGCAGGAGATCTTCCACTCCAACCCATCGCCATGGAGCTGAGTTCAAGCTGGAACAAGTTTTGACATGCTATCACATACAACTCAGAACATTGTGCTCGGGGAAAAACTCCAGGGAAATTCAAATACTTTTCAAGTTTATTTCTAGATCACTTTTCACAATAGTCTCAAAGTGGCTTCAGAGAATGTAAGACTTATATAAAAAATGTATATATAGGTGAATAATGTGTGTTTATCCCTGATGATGAAGTGTGGAAAGGAAAAACTTCCTTAGATGGTATGAGGAAGAAACCTTGAGAGGAACCAGACTCAGGGGAACCCAACCTCATAACTATGTCCGGAGTCTTTTCCTTTTCAGACCACGGTATCCGGAAAACGTTCTTTTTTTAAACTCACTTATAGTTACACAGGTCAGATAAACTTGCGAGTTCCAGCTATTACATCATTTGTTCGCCGTCTGTTCCATATTTTCATTGTGGATTAATAAAACAAAGGGGAAAAAAGCTTTTCATGTTACATACAAGCGTGAATCTTTGTCATCTTTGCCCCTGTTACCTCTGGCTGTTAAAAAGTGCTGATTCAGGAGACTCCTTTTATCAACGTAAAAATAAACATTTACTTACAGGAAAGTTCGCTTTACGTATCGGTTTACGTGGTGTGTCTTTCGTTCACGCTATGGAATTGGATTTACATAAACTTGTCAAATAAAGCCGCTGTTACAGAGAATTAACTAACACCTTCAACATGCAGAAGGTAACACTGGGCTAAAGAATGGACTACCAGAAAATCCTCCGCATCAAGTGCTTGACCACTGAGCTTCAGGCTGATTTATGACCTACACACAGCACACGATATGGAAAATCGCACCTGGCATGGTACACCTGAATTTTCCAGCCATACGTGGTTCTTTCTCAAACCGTTACCACAAGGTCAGATTGTATCGGACGTCTTTGGATGGGGAAAATTCTCTCACTCGAAGATACTCTTCTATCACTCCTGCGATCACCCTTCTCCACCCTGCCTGCACTCTATTCTTCACTTTTCTAACACACTCTCCATTACTTTGCACTGTTGACCCTAGGTAACTGAACTCCTCCACCTTCTCCACCTCTTCTCCCTGCAGCTGCACCACTCCACTGCCCCCCTCTCATTCACACACATGTACTCTGTCCTACTCCTACTGACTTTCATTCCCCTTCTCTCCAGCACATATCTCCACCTCTCCAGGCTCTTCTCAACCTGCTCACTACTCTCATCACAAATCACAATATTATCCACAAACATCATAGTCCTTGGAGACTCCTGTCTGATCTCATCCGTCAACGTGTCCGTCAACACTGCAAACAGGAAAGGGTTTAGAGTCGATCCTTGATGCAGTCCAACCTCCACCTTAAACCAGTCTGTCGTTCCTACTGCACACTTCACTGCTGTCACACTGTCCTCATACATGTCCTGCACCACCCTCACATACTTCTCTTCCACACCTGACTTCGTCATACAACACCACAACTTCTCGTTCCACGTTCCATTACGCTTTCTCTAAATCCACAAAACACACAATGCACCTCCTTCTGGCCTTCTCTATACTTCTCCATCAACATTCTCAAAGCAAATAATGCGTCTGTGTTGCTCTTCCTCGGCATGAAATCATACTGCTGCTCACAGATGGTCACCTTTTTTCTCAGCCAGGCTTCCACTACTCTTTCCCAGAACTTCATGGTGTGACTGATCAACTTTATTCCCCTGTAATTTTTGCAGGTCTGCACATCTCCCTTATTTTTTAAAGATCAGTACCAGCACACTCCTTTTCCATTCCTCAAGCATCTTCTCACCTTCCAAAATCTTGTTAAACAATCTGGTTAAAAACTCTGCATCTCTCCTAAACATCTCCATGCTTCTACCGGTATGTCATCCGGTAGAGCTTCATCCTCTTAATAGCTGCTCTTACTTCCTCCTTACTAATCCTATCCACTTCCTGCTTCACTAACTCAACACCACCCAACCTTCTCTCTCTCTCTCTTATTTTCCTTACATTCACCAGCTTCTTAAAATACTCCCTCCATCTTCTCAACACACTCTCCTCACTAGTCAACACATTTCCATTTAAATCCTTTATTGCTCTAACTTGCAGCACATCCTTCCCAGCTCGGTCCCTCTGCCTGGCCAATCGCTACAAATCCTTTTCTCCTTCCTTAGTGTCCAACCTCTCATAGAGCTCCTCATATGCTGTTTCCTTGGCTTTTGTTACATCTCTCTTCACCCGCTGCCACATCTCCTTGTACTCCTGCCTATTTTTCTCATCACTCTGTCAATCTCCGAACTCTTTCCCCTTATTCTCTTCTGCACCTCCTCATTCCACCACCACGTCTCTTTCGCTTCCTTTCTATTTCTGGATGTCACACCAAGTACTTTTCTAGCTGTCTCCCTGATCACTTCTGCAGTAGTTGCTCAATCATCCAGCACCTCTTCACCACCACGAGCCTTTGTTTGACCGCTTGCCTGAACCTCACACTACAGTCTTCCTCCTTCAGATTCCACCTTCTTATTCTTTCAGTCATCTCTCTCCTCCTCTTCTTCTTCTTCACCTCCAAAACCACCCTACAGACCACCATCTGATGCTGTCTAGCTACACCATCCCAGGTTGCATCTCCTACGTGGAACATAGTTCACCTGTGTTCACCTTCCTCCACTCTTATACGTCACCCTATGATCCTCATACTTCTTAAAATTATTGTGTTCACCACTGTAATTTACACCATTTACACCAATCGTTCATTCCTAGGTTCACCTTCTACCACTTCATCTAACTTGCTCCAGAATTTTTCCTTCTCCTCCATCTTACAACCTACTTGTGGAGCATAAGCACTGACGACATTTATGATCACCCCTTCGACTTCCAGCTACACGTTCATCACCCTATCAGAAACTCTCTTCACCTCCACTACACTCTTACTGTACTCTTCCTTCAGAATCCCCCCTACACCATTTCTCTTTCCATCCACACCATGATAGAACAGTTTAAACACCTCCAATGTTCCTGCTCTTACTCTCTTTCCACTTGGTCTCCTGAACACACAACATATCTACCTTTCTCCTCTCCATCATATCAGCTCCCTCTCTCCCTTTACCAGTCATAGTACCAACATTTAAAGTACCAACCCGAACCTCCACTCTCCTACACTTCTCCTTTTCCTGCGGTCTCTGTAGACGTCTTCCTCCTCCCCTTCTCCTCCTTCGGCCAACAGTAGCCCAATTTTCCCACTCGTCGTTGGTACCCGGGCCTCGACCGATCCGGTATGAAATTCTGATTGATATTTGATTTGGTGCATGTTTTACGCTGGATGCCCTTCCTAACACAACCCTCCACATTTATCCGGGATTGGGACCAGCACTAAGAGTGCACTAATGGCTGGGTTTACCAAACGGGAAACGGGAGGTAAAGATAGCAAAAGCACATACGGATAAGGATATAAATTAGGATATATGCACAAACCTTTGCCCATACAGCGTATTTAGTAGTTGAGAAACATCCGTATACCAGCACACTGCCTTCACATCATGTTTGGTCTGTAGCAGAAGCAGTTTGCTGTCATTTCTCTCGTCCCAGTTAGTGGATGTGATGTTTTGAGTTTAAATTTAGAAGCGTTTCACTCCCAGTGGCTGCTCGCCTCGTCCTATTTCAAATGCAGATTGTATTTTTGTCCTCTCCTGACTACTGAATTGATTGACTTACAAAGTTCAAGGGCAACTCTCTCTCTCTCTTTATCTTTCTCATGTTAGGATTATTCGATTACACTTCCTGTTCGTTGGGTCCTGGTTGAAAAAAGAAATAAAAACGTGTGTCGGTACCCCGAACACAAAAGGCGTTACGGATACGAACGTTCCTGTTACTATGCAGTGTTCAGACGCGTGACGACGCTCGATGGTGAAAGAAGGATCTGTTAAGGCGTGCATAGTTAATCATTACAAATTATGCAAATGATTTGAGAAGGTTGAAAAAACAACAACTTAGACTCAGTGTAGGTTAAGGTGATGTCCACGTTAATCCAGATTCAACTTCATTTTCGTTTTAAATGCACATGATTTTAAAGCACTCGCGTCCCTGTAGGCAGTGTGTAAAAAAACCTTAATGACCGGACCATGGGGACAACTGCAGCACATCATCGTCCATTGCATACATCTGTATTTAAACAGGTCACATGACTGCATAATACTGCGACAATGAAGCAAAAATGCAGTTTTCAAATGTTGGAACAATGTTTAGTAAACACTCCGGTTTGTCTGCACAAGGGGGGTTACAAAAAAACCTCGTCTCGGCTCGGGGTCAAATTCAAATCGGGTTTTTGCTTTGCATTTGCCTGGTGGGCTTTCTCATGCGTTTCTGATTTGTTTTTCTGCAGTAACTAGAACAGTTACTAACAGAAATACTGCATCACACTCTCTCATGAGTACAGAGCTAAACAAAGCCATGAAGGTGCTGAGATACAAACAGAAGTATCTTGGATATAAATAGCAGCCGAACAAGATACTTCTGTTTATATCTCAGAACCTTGTTTAGCAAACACTTGCGGCAAAATGCCATAAACATCACAAAGAGCCGTTGTACAGAGTGAAACCCAATGTTGGTGAACGGTGGAGGCATCGATCCTGCACATGACACCAAACCCCTCCAGCTAATTTAAAACTCCTCAAATTTGCATTTCGACTTGAGTTCTCAAAATTCTCACCTCCTTCCATACAACATTCATCTCCTTCTATAGAGATTCGACCCTATAGAACTGGTAATGAATAAGAAAACTGACCACACCCAAGACCTCCTCACCTCACCAACATCACCTGGCAGCTTTGAGTCTGAATAACCGAGCACAAATCTCCACAAAATCTAGTGGAACATCATCCCAGGAGATTGGAACAGGAAATAGAGACTAATTGTGGAATGGGATGCGACATCCCTGCTTGTTCGGAAGTTGGAATCGGAGCACCGGGTGAGCTGGGATACGGTGCCCCCCACCACACTTTTGATCACTGAGCCACAGCCTTAACATCAACCAGCTGCTATACAGATTGTGTTTAGCATAAAATTCCATCAGGAAAAGAGTCAATTCATTGATTCGGAATCGAATGAGAGTCAACACCGAAACTCCTGGCAACATGCTGATAAACAATTCTGTGCCCCGGGTTTTGGATCCGGACTGGGCCACCGTCTCGGAAATAGTAAAATGCGTTATTCTAAAATAGAAACACACATTTTGTGGACATCAAATTGCAAAAAAATATATTTATTGTAAGAAATTGGTTTTAGACATAACTAGTAGGGGTGCAGCGATACGCGTATTCGTACCGAACTGTTGCGATACAGGACTTTCGATACGATGCACAAGCATACCGAACGGAATCCTTTGCACGCGAGGAAGATAGTTACAATCCAAGTTCCCTCGTGGACACATTAATCGGCGGACCGCAAGTTTGTTTAGTCTCCGCCTCGCAGTGATACCGCGGCTACAAAATCCGTACCGGAAACGCGATTTGTACAACGTATTTATGACAATTCCACATATCGAGGGAACGAATGGAGGACGGATGGAAGGAATTCATTTATGAATAAATAAATTGAACATGTAAATAAATATAGTTTTTTTTAAACAAAGGCATTATTTGAAGTATGATGAAATAAGAACATTTAAGTAGTACGAAGCATTGGAAATTTAAATATCAAACGTAAAAACATTTTATAATATATACATTATAATACGAAAAATTGGTCTAACAAATGTGTCATTTTTCCCATGTATTTTTTTATTCAATCAAATCGTATATCTACCTTAGTTAATCAATATAATAATAAAAATGAATCATTAAAAATGATTTATTATTATTTGAATTCGTCGGGTCTGTTTCCGAAGCCTAAACAGAAATGTTGCAGCAGTCGGGTCACATGACGTCTCTTACTAGAGAGAAACGAAACAAAGGCATGAAGGTGCCGGGTTACAAACTGAAGCGTCTTGTTCGACTGCTATTTATATCCACCGTGCCCTTTCCAGCAGGGATCAGGACAATCTCCAGCTGACCTTCACGGATCCTAGTCTCACGTCCTGTCCCTGTCTCTGCTCGCTAACGGTTACTGCTCTAATTGCTCGATTGAGCTTTAGAAATAAAAGGAAACTCCACAGTGGTCACCAGTTCCTGCAGTGCATCTCAGCTCTACTCAGGACGACAACGGTTTCAAGATGTTCGACATGTGATCCAGATCATCGGTGAATGTTTCGACAGATGGATCTCAAGTGTGCAAAGACCAACCTTAGGATCGGAGCACTGTCCTAACCACTGTACACACACACACTTCCTCCAGACGGCTACAGTTTTAAACCGGATGCTGAAATGACTCAAGGCCCAGGAATCAAACACAGATCTAAAGTCACGGGTGATACCATCATCGATCAGATTCAGGGAGCCGACAAAATGATGGCGTTCGGCTAAGGGTTGAACAATTCTGGGAATTTTTAAACACTGGAGACTTTTCATGGGAATTAATGGGAATAAACTGGACCACCACCGCCCCACTCGTCCCTCCATCCTCCACCACCGCCCCACTCGTCCCTCCCTCCTCCACCACCGCCCCACTCGTCCCTTCATCCTCCACCACCCCCCACTCGTCCCTCCCTCCTCCACCACCGCCCCACTCGTCCCTTCATCCTCCACCACCCCCCCACTCGTCCCTCCCTCCTCCACCACCGCCCCACTCGTCCCTTCATCCTCCACCACCCCCCACTCGTCCCTCCCTCCTCCACCACCGCCCCACTCGTCCCTCCCTCCTCCACCACCGCCCCACTCGTCCCTTCATCCTCCACCACCCCCCCACTCGTCCCTCCCTCCTCCACCACCCCCCACTCGTCCCTCCCTCCTCCACCACCGCCCCACTCGTCCCTCTATCCTTCACCACCGCCCCACTCGTCCCTTCATCCTCCACCATTGCCCCACTCATCCCTCTATCCTTCACCACTGCCCCACTCGTCCCTCCATCCTCCACCATTGCCCCACTTATCCCTCTATCCTTCACCACCGCCCCACTCATCCCTTCATCCTTCACCACCGCCCCACCCGTCCCTCTATCCTCCACCATTGCCCCACTCATCCCTCTATCCTTCACCACCGCCCCACTCATCCCTTCATCCTCCACCATTGCCCCACTTGTCCCTCTATCCTTCACCACTGCCCCACTCATCCCTCTATCCTTCACCACTGCCCCACTCGTCCCTCCATCCTCCACCACTGCCCCACTCATCCCTCTATCCTTCACCACTGCCCCACTCATCCCTCTATCCTTCACCACCGCCCCACTCGTCCTTTCATCCTCCACCATTGCCCCACTTATCCCTCTATCCTTCACCACTGCCCCACTCGTCCCTCCATCCTCCACCACCGCCCCACTCGTCCCTCCCTCCTCCACCACCGCCCCACTCGTCCCTTCATCCTCCACCACCCCCCCACTCGTCCCTCCCTCCTCCACCACCGCCCCACTTATCCCTCTATCCTTCACCACCGCCCCACTCGTCCCTTCATCCTCCACCATTGCCCCACTTATCCCTCTATCCTTCACCACCGCCCCACTCGTCCCTCCATCCTCCACCACTGCCCCACTCATCCCTCTATCCTTCACCACCGCCCCACTCGTCCTTTCATCCTCCACCATTGCCCCACTTATCCCTCTATCCTTCACCACTGCCCCACTCGTCCCTCCATCCTCCACCACCGCTCCACTTATCCCTCTATCCTTCACCACCGCCCCACTCGTCCCTCCATCCTCCACCACTGCCCCACTTATCCCTCTATCCTTCACCACCGCCCCACTCGTCCCTCCATCCTCCACCACTGCCCCACTTATCCCTCTATCCTTCACCACCGCCCCACTCGTCCCTCCATCCTCCACCACTGCCCCACTCATCCCTCTATCCTTCACCACCGCCCCACTCATCCCTCCATCCTTCACCACCGCCCCACTCATCCCTCTATCCTTCACCACCGCCCCACTCGTCCTTTCATCCTCCACCATTGCCCCACTCATCCCTCTATCCTTCACCACCGCCCCACCCGTCCCTCCATCCTCCACCATTGCCCCACTCATCCCTCTATCCTTCACCACCGCCCCACTCATCCCTTCATCCTTCACCATTGCCCCACTTGTCCCTCTATCCTTCACCACTGCCCCACTCATCCCTCTATCCTTCACCACCGCCCCACTCGTCCTTTCATCCTCCACCATTGCCCCACTCATCCCTCTATCCTTCACCACCGCCCCACCCGTCCCTCCATCCTCCACCATTGCCCCACTCGTCCCTCTATCCTTCACCACCGCCCCACTCATCCCTTCATCCTTCACCACCGCCCCACCCGTCCCTCTATCCTCCACCATTGCCCCACTCATCCCTCTATCCTTCACCACCGCCCCACTCATCCCTTCATCCTCCACCATTGCCCCACTTGTCCCTCTATCCTTCACCACTGCCCCACTCATCCCTCTATCCTTCACCACTGCCCCACTCGTCCCTCCATCCTCCACCACTGCCCCACTCATCCCTCTATCCTTCACCACTGCCCCACTCGTCCCTCCATCCTCCACCATTGCCCCACTTATCCCTCCATCCTCCACCATTGCCCCACTTATCCCTCTATCCTTCACCACTGCCCCACTCGTCCCTCCATCCTCCACCACTGCCCCACTCATCCCTCTATCCTTCACCACTGCCCCACTCGTCCCTTCATCCTCCACCATTGCCCCACTCATCCCTCTATCCTTCACCACTGCCACCACTCTCTCCACCACTGCCCCACCTCCTTCACCTCCCATCCCTCCTCCACCACTGCCCCACTCGTCCCTTCATCCTCCACCATTGCCCCACTCATCCCTCTATCCTTCACCACTGCCCCACTCATCCCTCTATCCTTCACCACCGCCCCACTCATCCCTCTATCCTTCACCACTGCCCCACTGATCGCTCAATCCTCCACTACTGATATGGTCCACATTCCACACACACACACACACACACACACACACACACACACACACACACACACAGATAACTGATTAACACACTGATTGTTTCCGAGCAGCATTTGTTTGGACACTTTTCAGATCTGAACACCTTTCAGAACCATGCAAACAAAGCAATATGGTCTGGAATGGAATGCTAAGAATGTAGGACACCAGGATGTCAGACAAATCCACCAGATAGAATCAAAGAGACATGAGACATGAGACATGGAAGAGACATGAAGGAAAGCTTTCCAGAAGGTTCTTCTGGGATGTTAAGCAGAACACCAGGTTCATCATCATCAAATTTTGGTGACGTTATTTCCTGTTCTGGATGGATTAGTAGTCGTAACAAACAAACAAACAAACAAACACCTGGATGTCCAGGTAACTTCTCCCAACAGATCTAAGAACAGATTCAAAGCTTACTTATTACATCTCAAATGTTTTCCACGTGTCATCATCATCATCATCATCATCATCATCATCATCATCATAAACACATCACGTGGAGACGCACTGTGTTACAGACCTGCTGAGCGCGTGCGCGCCTCCCAGCCTCTCCGACCTTCTACAATAATAATAATAATGATGATGATCAAGTCGCTTTTATTTGTTTCTATTTCCGGTTCCTCTGAGTGACGACGTCCACCACTGGAGCTCCTACTCCGGCGTCTGTCTATGAGAAATAATTCAAACTAATCCGGGAAAGTTTACGATCATTTATAATAAAGAAAATAAACATCCCCGACCGTCAGTTTTATTCCAGAGACTTCGGTCGCAACAGCTACTGCGCATGCGCTGGCAAAACAAAAAAACGTTTAAAAAAAAAAACGAGTGGCTTTTGCTCGCGCATGCGCAATAGTTGACTCGCTGCAATCAGGGTTGCCATGTACTCTTTTTTACCTCTCGTGTGTGAGGCATGTGTTTGTTCTTGTTTTCTCGTGATCTCGACACACGTACTCGTGCACGTATTATCCATGATGCTGCATCTAGAACATTCCTCGTGATCAATAGTTTCTGTGTATTCTGAAATAAAAGCATGTTTTGGTTCACGGATAATAAACCATAACTATTTGAGTGCCGACAAACATATTTTGTTATGTCGAGATCGTAAGAAAATTTGAGTCGTGATCACGAGAAAACAAGACAGAAAAAAATAATTTAAATGCATGGCCTCTTTTGTCGAATACACAGAAATAAATAAGTCGTAATCATGAGAAAACGATCCGAATCAGGTTTATTGTTCAGTGTGTTGAAACACAAGGAATTTAATTTGAGCTGTTTTAAATTACAGAAATAACAACACTATACATTGAGCTTATAGACGAGATTATACAAAACAATACACATTGTACAGAATAAATAAAACCACAATATACAAGAACGAAAGAAAAAGTTATAATGCATGGCCTCTTAGTACTTCCATAGTTTTAGTCAGGGGTCCACAAACTGTTTTTCTGTGAGGGCCGAATAATTTTTCCTTTAATGGGGGTCTGTAAGAGAAAATGCCACGGGCTGCAGTGACTAGCAGTGTTTTTGTGGAGATTTTATTATGATTTTGATTTTATTTTGCCTCCTAATGTTAGATTCGAATTTCATATTCGTTGCTATTGAAATCAAAACATTTACTTATTAATGAATATGCATGTGTTTGGTGGGTGAATCTGACAAATAATTAGGCTACGGAAAACACATTTTAGGTTGGAAGCCGACCTTTATTATTAAATACAGATATGATATAAATAAAACATACATTTAAAATAAAATGTTCCTATCCATGGAAGGAGTCTCCAGTGTCAGAGCTCTGTTTCAGTCAGAACAACATCCTCATAACAGATGAAGCAGCGCAAGTAGGGACGTGCGATACGACTTATTTTCTTTTCGATCCCATACCAAACGATTGTTGATATCGATACTGATATAAATGGCAGTTCTTGGAAAAAATTGGGGTTTTTTTTTGTTTTTCTGTGAGTCTGTACAGTTTCTGAAATCCATTCCTCAATTGATCCTGAATCTTCTTTAATGGATCGATTTTTCTGGTATAAAAAAACTTCTCCCTCTCTATTACTACTGACAAATCAACTCTTAAACTAATTTATACCTGCAGGAAGACAAGATTATCACACAATAAATGAACAGTCAGAAGGAAGAATATTTACACTAAATCCCTGTAGCCAATGACTTTCAGCAAGAAATTTATTATTTAATGAAAAAACACAGCATCAGACAGACATGAACATAAAGAACTTCGGAGTGAATCAGGACTCACATCTAAAAAATTATTAGAGAAATTAAGTGAGAGGGCGCCCTCTGGTGGCAATTCGAAGCATTAAGGAGAAGGGGAGGGACAGGGAGTGAAAGTCTAACCATTTTGGATTTCTACACTTTATTAGATTTGATGAACAGGGCAGATGATCAGTGGAGCTACATTTTTACCTCCATACCTGAGACAGGGGCTGAATAATGGATAAAGTTTCTCAGTAAAAGTCTGAGCAGTGAAAGAGTAAATATGAGACTTTGCATCAACATTATAGAAGGAGACCAGACCCTCCTCATAAGCCACAAACCCTCCAACCTTCTGAGGAGTCTCTTTCAAGGAGAGGGAGACAGAGGGAGAATCACAAGCCTTGTATTTAGACTTATTCCTCAGAACCACACACCAGAATCCATCTTTAGGTCTGGCTTTAATCTTTCCTTCCCTGTTAATGGATTCTTTGGCGACTCATAAATCCCACTTAGTCCTCCCTTTGACCTGCACCTCATAGTAAAATCTCCCTGAGGAGAACTGGAGATCAGGACAATTGGAGAATTTCACAATTTGGCAGAGGATTAACAATATGGCAGATCGTTGTAAGCATTTATGCATTTTATTGTACCTAAATGTTGTAAATGTTTTTGGCAAAGAGATTTTTTTTTGGTCAAGGTTTTAAAGAACCAATTTTTCAATCAGTATGCAAAGTTATTATTGAGATACAACCTCACTTCCTGTTTGGTGGCTTTACTGTCAGACAATAAGTGACTTATTACAGTCAATCTATTTGGTGTGTTCAAAAATCTAATTATAATTTTGATGCTTGGACAAAAAATTTAAGAAGGAGTTGGAGTAAGAAATGTTTTTGTCAAAATACAAAATGCTGAAAAATCTAATTACATTTACAGCATTTGGCAGATGCCCTTATCCAGATCCAGGAATCTGACAGAATCAGTCTCAGCATACTGAAAGCCTGCACTAAACAGCTGTTTGGAACCTTCAGCACCTATTCAACATGAGCTTTCAACAAGAAAACATATCAGAGTTGTGGAAAACATCCTGCCTGGGTCATGTAATAGAAAATCCCCTAATACCTAATTCCTAAACTATTACAGACCCATAGCCCCTACATCTCATGTAATAAAGGTCCTAGAGAGACTCGTGCTGCTTCAGCTAAGACCTCGGCTCAGCTCTTTAATGGACACCTTGCAGTTTGCCTACCAACCAAAGGTAGGTTTGGGTGATATTTATATTGGACATCAAGAGAAATTATGAATTTAAGATCCAAATGCAGCTATAGTACACAAGTTATGAGGACACCTGTCCTGTCACCATAATCCCAAATGTTCCTGTAATATTGGTATGTAATCAGGTCAATTGTCATCACAGTTTATGAAATGACCTTTTAATCCAGCTTGTTTTTAAGATAGATACCAATGTAAATGTTTCTCTCAAGCAGCTCAATGTCCTGACTATGTGTCAGTCTGGTAATAGTGCTGATCGTGGTCCTCTTTCTTGTGTAGTTCTTTTTTAGGAACTCGAGCTGCGTCGCAACTCTTCAGGAACGCGACCTTGTGTTCACACTCTGAAATAATGTGTGTAATCATGTTCAAATTAGACACGGGCCATCACCGGCAGGGTGACGTTACGACCAGTATCAGTATTTAATCAGTATTTAAATGATTGTATTGTCTTAATATAAGTATACAGTAAAATTCTGTGTCAAAAGGGCCCAATTTTTTTTTCTGTTTTTTGAATAGACATAGAGTGCTCTTCGAGGAGGGTGCTCTCCCTCATGGCTCTGGCCCCGCTGTTGCTGAGGCCTGTGCTGTATGAGAAGCTCCTGGAGTTCATGAATTGTGCTGCTGTCCGAGCTTGAATTGGCTTGGCCAGATAAGAAGCAGAAGCAGTGCCTGAATGCTCTCTGCGCCCTACAGCACTACCTCTATGCGAAGGTCTGCCTTTTCCCTGATCTGCACACTGAGGTGTCCGGATCCTGGGACAGCCCATATGCGGCCCGCTTCTTCACCCCACATGTCTTGCTGTATGCGAACATAGTGGGAATAAAAGAGAGCGGTTATCGGGAGATACCTCGGGTTGAAGGGATGTTGGCTAGATTAGAGCAGTTAGTAGTCATTGAGATGTCATTCTTGCTCACATGAAGGCTTTGGGGTTTCAGCCGAATGCCGGGAAAAGTGTGCTTTCTCCATTAAATTACTCCATGCTCCTGCCCGCATTGTCAAGTGCTTGAGCTCATGGCAGCTGTGTCAATTGTTTTCCCACTTGGCCTTCTTTACATGGGACCCCTTCAGTGTTGGCTCAAGTCCTATGGGTTCTCACAGGAGGGCAACACCTGATCAAGGTCACATGGCGATACCTACGTGCCTTTAGATATTTGAAGAGATCCCAGTTTTCTATCACAAGGATTCGTGTTGGGAGTTCCCAGTCACGCATAATGCTAATGACGGATGCGTCCATCACGGGGTGGGAGCGGTCATTAGTGGGCATTTCAGACAAGGTCAATGGAAAGGGCCAAATCGACTGTGGCACATAAATTGCCTAGAGATGCTGGCTGTGCTTCTAGCATTAAAGCAATTTCTCCCAGACTTTAGAGATCACCTTTTGCTGATCTGTTTGGACAACACCTCGGTAGTCTCGTACATCAACCATCAAGGAGGTCTGCACTGCATTCCCTTTACAGGCTGGTGCAACAGATCCTCCTGTGGGCCCAGGGAAAACTCCTCTCTGTGAGAGCAGTCTGTTGAGCGAAGCAGCAGACACTGTCAAGGCAGGGGTTGAGACCCGGGGAATGGTGTCTCCAACCTCATGTGGTGGAGCAGATTTGGGGGAATTAGGCAAAGCCCAGGTGGATCTGTTCACGTCTCGAGAGATATCGCACTGTCCCCTATGGTTCCCCCTTACTCCTCCAGCCCCACTAAAACTGGCCAACATGGCTCAGGCCTAGTCGAGGCTACACCTGTCCACCTTTCCTCTGTCATGCTGCTTTCAGGAGTTCTGAAGTGAGTTCGCCATGACAGAGTCCGTCTTCTCCTGGTGGCTCCAAAGTGGCTGGGCAAACTATGGTTCGAGGACCATCCCTGGGAGATTCCTCTGAGGAGGGATCTCCTCTCCCAGGCCAAGGACACCCTTGCCCAGAGTTGGGGAGACTGTGGCTGTGGCCCCTGATGGGGCACAGCCCAGAGGTTCCGGTCGCTCCACCAAGGTGGTAGAGACCATTCTTCACCACAGAGCTCCCTCCTCAAGAAGGTCGTATGCCGCGAGATGGCGCCTGTTCTGCACATGGTGTGAGAATCACCATTTGGATGCATGCCTCGGTGGCAGGGCAGTCTCTGGGCAAAGATCCTTTCATGACGTGATTTCTTCACAGAGCCCGATTGATTGATGCCATCACATCCTTTTATGTCCCCTGGTCTCCCTGCTAGAGCTTCTAAGGCTTGGTCCTCTGGAGTACCCCTCCAAGACATCTGCAATGCTGTTGGCTGGTCCACTCCGCTGACCTTCAATCAGTTCTAAAACCTGGACCTCAGTGCCACTCTTGGCCCCTCTGTCCTTTGACCTAGCTGTGCCCATACACACTAGTCAGAACTAGTCAGTCTGGCATTAGTGGACACTTGTTCCCAAACCGTTGTGATGCAGCTTGATGTTCCTGAAAGAAACGTCTCTAGCTTACGTATGTAACCCTAGTTACATAGGTCTCTAGGTTACGTATGTAACCCTAGTTCTCTGACGGAACAATACACTGCCAATTTTGACTGATTACACACATTTTTTCAGAGTGTAGGCAATGCCTTCGCGTTCCCGAAGTGTTGTGATGCAGCATCTCATTCACTCAGGGAACTAGGGTTACATAGACGTTCACCACTATCATATATATATAAGCTGCCCACAATAAAAAGCTACTCTAAAATGTGCAGTTTAATAACACAGCACAATGCCACAGATGTTGCAAATTTTGAGGAAGTGTGCAATTGGCATGTTGACTGCAGAAATGTCCACCAGAGCTGTTGCCTGTAAATTGAATGTTCATTTCTCTACCATAAGCCACCTTCAAAGGTGTTTCCGAGAATTCTCACGCAGACCACGGGTAACCACACCAGCCCAGGACCTCCAAATCCAGCATCTTCACCTCCAACATTGTCTGAGACCAGCCACCCAGACAGCTGCTGCAACAATTGCTTTGCATCCCAAAGAATTTTAGCTCAAATTGTCAGAAACCATCTCAGGGAAGCTCATCTGCATGCTCGTCATCCTTATTAGGGTTTTGACGTGACTGCAGTTTGTCGTCGTAATTGACTTAAGTGGGCAAATGCTCACATTCTATGTCGTCTGGCACTTTGGAGAGGTGTTCACTTCACGAATGAATCCCGGTTTTCGCTGTACAGGGCAAAATGCCTCACGCATTTGGCAAATGGAAAAAACACCAGATACTGACTGGTTGTCAGTATATATGCACATTTTAGAGTGGTCAGCCTAAAACACACCTGTGCAATAATCATGCTGTCTAATCAGTATCTTGACATGCCACACCTGTGAGGTGGATGGATTATCTCAGCAGAGGAGAAGTGCTTACTAACACAGATTTAGAAAGATTTGTGAACAATATTTGAGAGAAATAGGCCTTTTGTGTACATAGAAAAAGTCATAGATCTTTAAGGTTAACTCATGAAAAATGGGGCAAAAACAAAAGTGTTCAATTATAATTTTGTTTATAATTATGTCAGAGACACCACAGGACCCAACTAGAACAGTAAACATAAACAAGTAAACATGGAAAATTCCATTACATTTTATTTGTATTATGCATAAACTTAGACATTTTACCAAACAGATTAGAAATGTAGGATTAGACTTAATGAAGAGGGCAGATGATCAGTGGGGCTGAATTTGTGCCTCCATCATTAAAACAGGGGCTGAAGTATGGATAAAGTTTCTCAGTGAAAGTCTGAGCAGTGAAAGAGTATATATGAAATTTGGCATCAACATTATAGAAGGAGACCAGACCCTCCACATAATCCACAAACACTCCAACCTTCTGAGGAACCTGTTTTAAGGAGAGGGAGACAGAGGGAGAATCACAAGCCTTATATTCAGTCTTATTCCTCAGAACCACACACCAGTATCCATCTTTAGGTCTGACTATAATCTTCCCTTTCCTGTTAATCGATTCTCTGGTGACTCCTAAATCCCACTGAGTCTTCCCTTTGACCTGCACCTCATAGTAAAATCTCCCTGAGGAGTATCCCTCCTGTCCCAGAACAATGCAGTAGTTAATAAACCTCTCTGGATTATCAGGGAGAGGTTGTCTTTTGTCTCCACATGTAACTTGTTTTCCATCATCAGACAGGACGAGATAAGGATGAGTTGTATCAGGATCCAGAGTCACGTCCACTGAGAGACAGAAACACAGCGTACATCAGTTTTATCATCACACAGTGTGTAACAGTGAAGAGATATAGATATAGTCATGTGATCAGTAAGAACTCACAAACCTGCATATTGTTGAATTCTCTTCAGTTCTGTTTGGAAAATAGTTTTGGAAAATGTTAAATTGAGATTAAATACTTCAATATTATAAATAACATCAAAGTATCTTTATACATTTCAGCTGAATGTAAATATTTCTTAGAATGAATCTTCTCAGAATAAACCCACAGTAAACACTAACCAGTTTCATCAATCTTCAACATTTCCTGACTGAGAGTCTCCTGAAGCTGAGCCAGAGCTCTCCTCAGAGTCTCCACACTCAGATGAGAGGTCATTGTGATGGAAGTCCAGTCTTGGGTGTGTGGAGAGCTGCACAGTGACGGGTAAATCTACAGTACAGCAGGAGAGAGGAGAAATCCCTCAGCATGGGGACCAACATCCCGTCATGTGCTGCATTACTATTAAGAAACAGAGGAACTCTGACCTGTAGGAGGTGGAGGTGATCCTCAGTGTGTAAGTGCTGCTCCAGATCAGTGTTTTTCCTCTTTAGCTTACAGAGTTCCTGCTCCAGATCTTTAATGAACTCTTCAGCCTGCCTCTCTGCTGCTTTCTGATTCTCCTCCATCACCTTAAGCAGCTCAGCCTGACATTTTTCAGTGCAGCGCATCAGAGCACTGAACATCTTCACAACATCTGCTTTCTCCTTCTCTGTGTTTATCTAACAGGAGACAAATCGAGATCAATCATTTCATTTCAATCAATACAATACATTTCATGTATCATGATTCTTCTAATGTGTAGAATAAATGAGGTCTTCTGGAGGTTAGTTACTGTAAGAGACTCACTTTATCGACTTCTATAGAGTGTTTGATCTCCTCAATCTTCTTTAGTCGCTCCTGGATCTTCTGCTGAACTTCTGCTTGAGTTTTCACCAGTTCATTCTGAGAAAAAATATGCATCATGTGTTAAGTCATAAGTCAGATGTTATATTTCTGATCTACAAACATCATCCATCATAAATGTTCAGTCTCTCACCTTCTTCTCAACACTCTCCTCCTCTATAGGAACAGTGTTGTGGTTTTTGTGCTCTGTCTCAGAACAAAACTGACACACACATGTCTGGTCATCTCTACAGAACAGCTCCAGGGGTCTCTCATGTTTCTGGCAGATGTAGTCCTCCAGGTTCTCCACAGGCTCAATCAGTGTGTGCTTCAAGAGTTTAGCTGTAGTTTTATGAGGCATCAGATGAGTGTTACAGAAAGAAAGTCCACAGTGAAGACAGGATTTTAGAGCCGTCAGCTTGTCCTCAGTGCAGGAGTCACACAGAACCTTCTTACTCTTGGATGGGCGCTGACCTGCAGCTCTGCTGGATTTCACCTGAACTGTCTTCTTCAATGTATCAGCAAGTGCAGAGATGAACGTATTCACACGTAGATCAGGACGATTGGAGAATTTCTCATTACACACTGGACACTGGCAGTGTGGACTGCTGTCCCAAAACTCTTTTAGACAGATCATACAGAAGTTGTGTCCACATGGGGTAGAGACTGGATCAGTAAACACATCAAGACAGATGGAGCACTGGAGCTGATCTTTACACAGAGCACTGCTGGAGGAAGCCATGGCTGATACAGGAGATACAATGAGAGTGAATTTAGATGGCAGAATACTTTACACATTACAATCCAAAGTGACACAAACTGTATCAGTTATTACTGATTTAAGCAATGAATAAAACTCAGTGTAGTGCTGTTAGAGGAAAACAATCACTAGTGTATGTGATAAAAAGCAGAGTAACTGTTACCATCCCAAAGTTTTCCTGTAAGTGCATGTTCTGTAGGCTTCATTTTTGGAACAAACCACGTATAAAATAAGCTCTGAGATCCAAGTAGTGTAAGAACAATAGAACTGCAACTGCAACATCAACTTCTACAGAGACACTACAGTTCCAGTCAGAAGGGTGAATTCATCTAGAGATTGATCTGAATCGTGTATTTAAGAAGTTCTTTATTTTTTTTTATTTTAGAAGTTCTGTATTTAAGAAGGGACTAAGGACAATAATGGACTATAAAACACCATCTTCCAGAATGGTGAATGCGGACGCTTCTCTGGCAGATGAGCTAAACACCTTTTACGCTCGTTTCAAGGCTGCAGCTAACCACGCTAGCGGCGCTAGTGGCACAACCAGCATGCACACTGAGAGAGCCAGAGAGGTAAACACATTCACCATCTCGGAGCATGACGTGAGGAGGGCATTCAAGAGAGTGAATACCAGGAAGGCAGCAGGACCAGATGGAATCACAGGTCGGGTTCTGAAAGCCTGCGCTGACCAGCTAGCACCGGTGTTCACTGAGATATTCAACCTCTCTCTGGAACAGTCTGTTGTCCCCTCATGCTTCAAACAGTCCATTATTGTCCCTGTCCCGAAGAAACCCCAGCCCGCCTGCCTCAATGACTACCGCCCTGTAGCTCTGACCTCAGTAGTGATGAAGTGCTTTGAGAGACTGGTCAGAGACTTCATCACTGCCTCACTACCGGACACACTGGACCCACTACAGTTTGCGTACCGTCAGAACCGTTCGACTGAGGACGCAATTGCACATCTTCTCCACACTACAATCAGCCACCTGGACCAAAGAAACGGGAATTACACAAAGATGTTGTTCGTGGACTACAGTTCAGCGTTCAACACCATAATTCCCTCCACACTCACCTCTAAGTTGGAGGTCCTGGGACTCAGCCTGCCGCTGTGTCAATGGATCTCAAACTTCCTGACGGACAGACCACAAGCTGTACGGGTGGGAAAACACACCTCATCCACCCTCACCCTCAGCACTGGAGCTCCCCAGGGTTGTGTTCTGAGCCCCCTGCTGTACTCACTGTACACATATGACTGTGTGGCCACTTCCAACTCCACAACCATCATCAAGTTTGCTGACGACACCGTTGTGGTGGGCCTGATCTCCAACAACGACGAGATGGCCTACCTACAGGAGGTTAAAAACCTGGAGAGATGGTGCCAGGAGAACAACCTTCTCCTGAACGTCAGCAAGACTAAGGAGTTGATCGTGGACTTCAGCACGAAGCAGGAGCGGTCATACCAACCGCTAAACATCTGCGGGACTCCAGTGGAAAGAGTGGACAGTTTCCGGTACCTGGGTGGTCCTGTCACATCAACACCCTGGTGAAGAAGGCCCGGCAGCGTCTGTACCATCTGAGACGCTTAAGGGACTTTAAACTTCCCTCTCAGGTGCTTAAGACTTTTTACACTTGCACCATTGAGAGTGTTCTGACGGGTAGCATCACTTCCTGGTTTGGGAACAGCACCATGCAGGACAGACGAGCCCTCCAGAGGGTGGTGCGTTCAGCTGAACGTACCATCCACACCGAGCTCCCTGACCTGCAGGACATCTACAGCACGCGGTGCAGGACCAGAGCCAGGAAGATTGTGAAGGACCTCAGCCATCCCAACAATGGACTCTTTTCTCTGTTGCGTTCGGGGAAACGCTTCCGCTCCCTGAAGGCGAACACAGAGAGAATGAGGAGGAGCTTCTTCCCGCAGGCCATTCGGAGTTTAAACCAGGAAACACCCAGGATCTAAAAACTGGCCCACTCTCTCCATCATCACCCTTTTTTTCCCCCTGCACAATCACACTTTTCGTGCTACGGCACATTATACACTGGACTTGCACAGCACAGTGCACTTTACATTTCACATTTCATATTTTCTTTTTCATATTTATTTCATATTTTTTTATATTCTTATTTTTATACCACACCATTCCGCACAAGGACACTTTACACCACACCTTACTGCACACGGACACTCATGGACAATCAAAAACCATGCCTAACTTGTTTACTGTTGTTTACTGGTTAACTGCACACTGCCATAAACATTTTCTGTGTACATTTTCTGTGTATGTATATATATATATATGTATATGTATGTATATATACATATATATTTATATATCTTTATATCTTTATTTATCTGCCTTCTTTTTCTTATTATATTTTTCTTAAATGTTGTTATTATATTTATATTTTTATTCTCCTTTTTACCCTATTTTATTCCCTCATGCCGGACTGTCGTTAAAAGCATTTCACTGCATGTCGTACCCTGTATGTATGTGTATGTGACAAATAAAATTTGATTTGATTTGATTTGATTCTACACATTGCCCTCCCTCACAATCTTCTTGACTCTCTCATCAACTGTTCCCACTCCCCTAGGCCTAGCCAAGGTGGGAACGTAACAATCACCATCACCACTGCTCTCCAAGTCCCCCACAACAGATCAACTCCCATTATTCCACAAGCTTCTGCTTCATAAGAACAAAAGTAATCGCAATTACCACCCCCACATACTGTATCTGTCACTCCTGGCCATCAGGCTCAGGGTTCTGAAAGCCTGCACTAAGCAGCTGTGTGGAAACCTTCAGCATAGATGATATTCATATTGGACATCAAAAGAAATTCTGAATTTCAGCTCGAACTGGGGAGTGGTAGCTCAGTGGTTAAGGTGCTGGGTTTCTGCTCAGAAGGTCTGGGTCTAAGTTCCAGTATCACCAAGCTGCCACTCTTGGGCCCTTGAGCAAGGCCCTTAACCCACTGTGTGCCAGGGGTGCAGTTTCATGGCTGACTTTGGGCTCTGACCCCAGCTTCCAAACAAGCTGGAATATGTGAAGAAAGAATTCCACTGTGCTGTAATGTATATGTGATAAATAAAGGATATTTGATTCTCACTACAGTACAGGAGTTGTGAGGACATCTGTCCTGTCACCATAATGTCCCCTAATATTGGTATGTAATCAGCTAAATTGTCCCTATAAACCACAGGGTTTGTTCAACTCTTTCCTCTACACAGTTTATCAAATTACCTTCTAATCCAGTTTGTTTTGAAGATGGACACCAGTGTAACCAAATCTCTCTACTCAGATTAATAGTGAATGGAGGGTGAGGCCAGGGGGAGAAAAGCAGGATGAATTACACACTGGGTGGAGATGAGTCTAATCAGTGTTCTCTGTTGCAGTGAGCAGGGAAAAGGATAAGAGGAGTGAGAGAAGGGGGCTTCTAGAGAGAGACCCCAAGAGACGTGTGTGAGAAAGGGAAAAAACACAATAAAAATACCTGATACAGTCAAACAGCTTGATGACCAGTAGGGCGGCGACCGGTATTTTTATTGTGTTTATTGTGTAACAGTTTGGTTTGGGAAAGAACTGGAAAAGTCAGGAGTCCCAATACTATTGTCCATGTAGTATTGGGATTCCTGACTTTTCCACACATATGTGGTTCTTTCCCAAACCAAACTGTTATTGTAAAGCTGAAGGCACACAATTGTAAAGGGTGTCTTTGGATGTGGTAGCATGACATTTTCTCTTGACTTGAACCAGGGCCTGCTCTAGATATTTGAAGGACCTAGACAATTTTATATCAGAGCCCCCCAGGC
Organism: Silurus lanzhouensis; assembly: GCA_039877035.1. Classification (NCBI taxonomy): domain Eukaryota; kingdom Metazoa; phylum Chordata; class Actinopteri; order Siluriformes; family Siluridae; genus Silurus; species Silurus lanzhouensis. The sequence continues at coordinate 291,747 of JBCEWE010000369.1, read as the reverse complement.
CTCCTTCCTTCCACCGTTCCGAAGAAATAAAAAGCACTTGAAAGATATATAATCTCTAAATATGAATTAAACTGTAACTGGGGTCAACATTAAAAAGGAAAAAAAAAAGAAAATGTATGAAAGATCATCTACACAGCTACACTATAAAATAACAATTTTGCTTTGATAATGTTTTTCTGATTTATATGCTAACTTTAGCATGAGATTATAGTTGTATTAGAAATTACTCGCATACGCACACTGACTAAATCGCTCAGGACTTTTAGAAATTTGTTCAGTAGTTTATTTACAGTAACACACTGACCCACTATTTATACTGTCTTGTGTTGTCTTGAACTGTTTGCACCAGGTTGCACACATGCACTTTATGTGGCGAGGACACTTAGCCCTTAGCCCTGTGTTTTCTGTTTTTATGATTGTTGTTTAATGGGTTCTGGAGAAACGTTGTTTTATTTCACTGTGTACTGCATCTGCAATATATGGTTATAATGACAATAAAAGCTTCTTGACTTGACTATTTGGGATAATGAACATTTTTGTCTTCTCTATACAGTAAAATAGGGGTAAAATGAGAAGCCTGTATAAAGCAAGCACCGGCTTTGACAAACTGAAAGACCCAAACCTGTTCCAGCATTACAATGCCCTTGTGCACAAAGGAAACTTCATGAAGATCTGCTTTGCATGGGTTTGAGTGGAAGATCTCCTGCTATAGAGCTCTGCCCTCTAACCTATTGAACACCTTTGGGATGAATGTGAACACTGACTGAACCCCAGACTTCCTCACCTACATCAGTTCCTGACTTTACTAAAACCCTTGTGTCTGAATGATGTTATTCTGTATGTACTGGTGCTTGTTGTATGTGTGTACTGCATTTTCCTTCTCAGGGTTTGCTATAAATAGACACGGGTCACACGCACTGGGGTACAGAGTGTCGTCAGGTTTCTGGAGTTTCCCATGTCATAAAGTTCAAAAGAGTTTGGATTCATGTGTTTATTTGTTTATTTCTTATAACTAAGTGATCGTAAATCCTGCACGACACTCGTTCACAATATTTCTAATAAAAACTATCAAACAGAAATGTAATTATAATTATGTAAAAAAAAAAATAAAATGGTGCCGTTAAACTGAATATGAGTTACGTGTTTTATATATATATATTAACAGATATAACTGTCCGTTAATTTATATATATATATATATATATATATATATATATATATATATATATATATATATATATACACACACACACACACACACACACACACACACACACACACACACACACACACACACACTTTTTTGTCTACTTGAACATCATGTAGTTGGTATTTGACCTTTTCCTTTTTCTTTTCTCCTTTCTCCTGATCACTAACAGTTTACCTGCTGTGGCTTCAGTTCCCTGAAGAAAGACTGCAAAAGCTTCAAACTGAAGATTGTGTCCTGCTGCAACCTGCTGAATCCTGATCTTCAAACGCATTCACGCTTTACTTTCACATCTGCTAAAAGACATCATTAGATCATGCCCCCATTTCTTCTGCTTTGACATATTACAGTTACATATCTTGGCCACAAGAGGGCAGAAATCGCCGAATTAAATGCACAGACGCATTAAACCAGAGGCGCCACAACGATTTCCCATGAAGGACCACAAATCCACCTAATCTCAGGTGTGAGATCTGCTGTGAAAATCAGTGTGTAGCTGTGAAGTCGGGGTAAGCAAAGATTAAGTGGAGAATTTTTGTTTAAATCTCAAATTTTCTTTTTGAGATAACTAAGATTTGTTAAATGGACCGGAAGTAACCGTGGACCGGAAGTAACGGTTGCATTATACTTATATTATATTTCAATTATTTTCGCCTTTGCATTGACGAGGCTCACACACCGAGTACTGTTATCAGAACGTAATTATTGTGCTGTTTAACACGTTCCTGAACGTTGCATACCATAGCATTATACTGCCATCTAGTGGTCAATTTATCATGGAAAACATATCAGTACACCTTCCTCTTTTTTTATTTTAACAGTTCATTCTTTATATCTTCATACACAAACAATATTTGAGCCTTCTTTAAAAGTAATAAAAGATAACTTAATATTTCACCATTTAACAAATCTTAGTTATCTCAAAAAGAAAATTTGAGATTTAAACAAAAATTCTTCACTTAATCTTTGCTTACCCCGACTTCACAGCTACACACTGATTTTTACAGCAGATCTCACACCTGAGATTGGGTGGGGTTTTCTGCAGCTTTGTTGGATTTTACCTGAGCTGACTTCTTAAATGGAGCAGCAAGTGCAGATATAAATGTATTCACACATAGATCAGGACGGTTGGAGAATTTCTCCTTGGTTCACTGGACACTGGCAGTGTGAACTGCTGTCCCGGAACTCTTTTAGACAGATCATACAGAAGTTGTGTCCACAAGGAGTAGAGACTGGATCAGTGAACACATCCAGAAAGATGGACCACTGGATACAGGAGATACAATGAGTGAAATTGAACCACAGAAAACATAATAAACATTTTATGAACACTGAATTGAATATAATCCATAATTCTCATGATGACGTTTCTACAAAATGCATTTTAGAGTGTAAAAGGTCTGGATTATCAGCAGGTTGTGTAATATGATAAAATCTATATCTGGTGAAGATTGGACACAATTTAGCAGAAGGGTAACAATATGGCAGACCATTGTAAGCATTTTAGCATTTTATTGTACCTTTTGAAATGTAAATGTTGTTGGCAAAGAGATTTTTGACCTCGCCAAAGGTCATCGTTTTGAAGAACCAGTTTATCAATCAGTATGCAAAGTTATTAATAAGATACACCCTTACTTCCTGTTTGGTGGCTTTACTGTCAGACAATAAGTGATTTGGTGTGTTAAAAAATCTTATGATAATTTTGGTAAGCCTTACACTACCGATAAAGTCCAAGTGTTCTGATGCCTTGACAAAAAAATTCAAGAAGGAGTAGGAGTAAGAAACTTACCACCAGACGCTGCTATGGTAAAGGAATCATCCAACCACTGATCTTCATGATGATGTAATTAATAACTGTGGCAACTTCGGCTTGCTGCTACCTCGGCCACAAAGACCAGGCCAGGCAGACCAGGCAGCGGAAGAGCAGCAAGCGGGCGGGTCTCCGTGCTAGAGTAAAGGCTAACCCTAGACATTCTTCTTTGAAACGTCTGCTCCCTTGACAATAAATTGGATTACATCCGACTCCTGCGGACCACGTGGCAAGGGCTCAGAGACTGCTGCGTGTTTGTTTTCACAGAGACGTTCTGGAAGCCACCATCCAGCTAGACGGGCTAACCGCGTTTCATGCCGACAGTAAAGCAGCTCTGTGCAGTAAGACTCGCGGTGGTGGCGTGTGTGTTTATATCAACACGGGAGGTGGTAGCTCAGTGGTTAAGGCATTGGGCTTTGGATCAGAAGATCACAGGTTCAAATCCCACCACCACCAAGCTGCCACTGCTGGGCCCTTGAGCAAAGCCCTAAAACCCTCCCCTGCTCAGTTGTAAGTCGCTCTGGATAAGGGCGTCTGCCAAATGCCGCAAAATGTAAAACACGGAATGGTGCAAGAACTCTTTGCTTGTCTCATGCTATTGCTCATCGCTAGTGGTGTTCATGACTGTAAGATGCAGGCCATTTTATTTACCACGGGAATCCACCTTTGTTTTCATTGTTGTAGTGTACCTTCCCCCTGGCGCTAATGCTAAGGAGGCACTGTGTGAACTCTACAGAGCACTATAAGCGACCTGCAGAATGCTCACCCCAACGGATTGTTTATTATCGACAGAGATTTCAGTCATGCGAATCTCAGGACTGTGCTTCCTAAACTCCAGCATGTGGATACAGCAAGTGGACATTGCAATGACTTATAAAAACATGCTGGATCTTGTTTACACAAACATCCCCTGCATGTATCATGCAGAGTTCTGCCCCATCTTGGCTACTTAGACCACATCTTTGTTATGCTAATTCCAGCATAAAGACTGCTCACCAGACGCTCTAAACCGGTTCTAAAACAGGTGAAAACCTGGCCAGCAGGAGCCACCTTTGCTCTTCAGGACTGTTTTTAGTGCATTAACTGGGACATTTTTATGGTGGCTGCAAATAATGGCGATTCTATTAACTTGGAGGAGTACACATAATCAGTGACCAGCTACATCAGCAAGTGCGTTGATGACGTGACTATTTCCATGAACATCACTACACGCTTCAACCAGAAGCCGTGGATGACCACAAAAGTGCATGTGCTGCTGAAACGAAGAGACTTCGCCTTCAGAGCAGGGGGCCAGATGGCCTTAAGTACAGAAAGGGCCAAACTGTCCCGTGCCATCAGAGAGGTGAAGCGCGCTCACGCCAAGAGAATTCACAGCCACTTCCAGGACAGCGGAGACACCAAATGCCTGTCACAGGGAATCCATGCGGTCACGAACTACACCTGCTTCTGACCGCGACGCCTCCCTCCCAGATGCGGTGAACTATGCCTGGTTTGAGGTACAAACCAATGTGGTAGCGAGGAAGACCACCCCCTCTCCCAATGACCAGGTGCTCTGTCTAACCACAGCTAAAGTGAGGAAAACTCTATGCAGAGTTAACCCACTGAGGTCTGCTGGACCAGACAACATTTCTGGCAGAGTGCTCAGGGAATGTGCAGAACAGCTAGCGGATGTCTTTACCAACACCTTCAACTTCTTCACAATATATATGCTTCCCTTAGGAAATATTATTAGAAGGCATGGAATTAGCTTCCACTGTTATGTTGATGATACCCAGCTATATATCTCATCAAAACCAGGCAATACAGCTCAATTAGCTCGGATAACTGAGTGTATTAATGAATTAAAAAACTGGATGACCCATAACTTTCTACTATTAAATTCTGATAAGACAGAGATTTTGCTCATCGGCCCAAAAAACAGTACACAGAAGCACCAGCATTTCAACCTGCATTTAGACGGATGTTCTGTAACTACTTGTTCAAGATAAAAGACCTGGGAGTTATCTTAGACAGCAACTTGTCTTTCAAAAATCATATTAACCAAGTTACAAAAACATGTTTTCTATATCTGATGCAGAGAAGCTCGTCATTATTCTGTCACCTGCAGAAGTTCTCTGTTGACTCTGCCATTGTTGGTCTGATCACGGATGATTATAACTGGGAGTACAGAGGACTTATACAGAACTTTGTGGACTGGTGCCAACAGGGCTGCCTCTAGATAAATGCGGGGAAAACCAAAGAACTGGTGGTGGATTTCCGTAGGCACAAACACACTTCATCATTACAATCGGTGAACAATTGATGGGAAAGGGCATTGTGAGAGTGGAATCTTACAAATACCTGGGTGTTTACCTAAACAGCAAACTGGACTGGACAGACAACACTGAGGTAATTTATAAGAAATGAAAGAGCATACTCTTTCTGCTGAGGAGACTAAGGTCTTTTGGAGTGCAGGGAGAGCTACTGAAGACCTTTTTTGACTCTGTGGTGGCCTCAGCCATATTCTCTGGTGTGGTCTGCTGGTGCAGCAGCATCTCTACTGCAGACAGGAGGAGACTGGACAAGCTGATCAGGAAGGCCCGCTCAGTCCTGGGGATTCCTCTGGACACTGTACAGGAGGTGGGAGAAAGGAGAACACCATTGCTGGAGAACGTCTCTCACCCCCTGTATATAACCGTTTCATCATTAAGCAGCTCCTTCAGTGATAGACTGTTACATCCTAAGTGTCTGAAGGAGCGTTACAGAAGGTCTTTTCTCCCTGCTGCTATTAGACTTTCCAATTAAAGCTGCTCCCAATGAACCAGTCACCAAAATACACACTGTTATTATTGTTTATATGTGTAATAACATTACCTGTGGGCAATATTACCTGCAATACGTGCAATATTGCCTGCAATACGTGCAATATTACCTGCAATACGTGCAAATAGCTGTACAGTGGGGCAAAAAAGTATTTAGTCAGCCACCAATTGTGCAAGTTCTCCCACTTAAAAAGATGAGAGAGGCCTGTAATTTTCATCATAGTTACACTTCATCTATGAGAGTTGGGGGGACCTGCAGAGAGCTGGGACCAAAGTAACAAAGGCTGCCATCAGTAACACACTACGCCGCCAGGGACTCAAATCCTGCAGTGCCAGACGTGTCCCCCTGCTTAAGTCAGTACATGTCTGGGCCCGTCTGAAGTTTGCTAGAGAGCATTTGGATGATCCAGAAGAGGATTGGGAGAATGTCATATGGTCAGATGAAACCAAAATAGAACTTCTTGGTAAAAACTCAATTTGTTGTGTTTGGAGGAGAAAGAATGCTGAGTTGCATCCAAAGAACACCATACTTACTGTGAAGCATGGGGGTGGAAACATCATGCTTTGGGGCTATTTTTCTGCAAAGGGACCAGGACGAATGATCCGTGTAAAGGAAAGAATGAATGGAGCCATGTATCGTAAGATTTTTAGTGAAAACCTCTTTCCATCAGCAAGGGCATCGAAGATGAAACGTAGAACTACGTGGATCAAACTACCAGCAACAGTGTGTAAAAACCTTGTGAAAACTTACAGAAAAGGTTTGATCTCTGTCATTGCCAACAAAGGTTATATAACAAAGTATTGAGATGAACTTTTGTTATTGACCAAATACTTATTTTCCATCTTAATTGCAAATAAATTCTTTAAAAATCAGACAATGTGATTTTCTGGATTTTTTTTCCCATTTTGTCTCTCATAGTTGAAGTGTACCTATGATGAAAATTACAGGCGTCTCTCATCTTTTTAAGTGGTAGAACTTGCACAATTGTTGGCTGACTAAATACTGTTTTGCCCCACTGTAGCTAGATCATGGACATTAAAATCATGGCAACAAAAAACCCTTTAACATTTCTACATTTCATTAGATTTGATGAACAGGGCAGATGATCAGTGGGACTGAAACTTCACCTCAATTTTTAGTGCAGGGGCTGAATGGATAAAGTTTCACAGTAAAAGTCTGAGCAGTGAAAGAGTAGATATGAGATTTTGCATCAACATCATCGGAGACCAGACTCTCCTCATAATCCACAAACACTCCCACCTTCTGAGGAGCATGTTTCCAGGAGACGGTGTCAGAAATCAAAGACAGATTATTGTGTCAGGGAGTGCAGGTGACGGGGTGAGTGAGGACCCAAATGCAGGATGTGACAAGGGGGTAAGAAAAATGTAGGCTTTAATATAAAAAAGTAGCAAGCAGAGCAATGGGGCAAAGGCAAAAACAAAGTCCAAAAAAACAGTCCAGGGTCGTTAACACAGGCAAACAGGGCAATGCAGGCAGAGCAAAAACACAAAAAACAAAAACAGTCCAGAGTCCAAACCAAAACAGGAAAGGTAGAGCAAAACAGGATCAGTTTCAGGAACAGGGTAGCCAGGGCAGGAGCAGTGATCAGAGACAGGAAGAAAGCCTAGAAGATCCTGACAGGGGCCGGAGGGACAGCAGACTGAAAATGTCATCAATGACTTGTTGACGTGCCAAAGTTTCAGCATGAAGTGCCCTAAGGTCCATCCAGGGTAGTGTGCAAAAAATGGCAAGATGGCCGCTGGCCCGAAAGTGCACGCTGCGGATAACCTGGAACATCCTGACAAACGGAGACAGAGGGAGTGTCACAAGCCTTGTATTCATTCTTATTCCTCAGAACCACACACCAGTGTTCAACTTTAGGTCTGACTATAATCTCTCCTTTACTGTTATTGGACTCTCTAGGGCAGACATGGGCAAACTACGGCCCACAGGCCACACACGGCCCATTGGGTTTATTAATCCGGCCTGCCGAACGTGACCAAATTCTATTAAAATGGGTACGGTAAACATTGTTCAATTTACCTTTCCGCTATAATGCCCACATTTCCCCGAAAGTTGTCGCACTTCAGCTCCATTGACATTGTTCACGTGCAATACTCTCTTCTTCTCTTAAGAGAGCTTAATCTAATACTCTTTAAAAACTGCGACAGTTTCTGACAAACTCCTCGTCTCTATCCTGAGAATTGCCACAACAAAACTTACTCCAGACTTTGATGAACTGGCAAAAAAAGGAGTTTAACAACACTGTTTCTACTGAAACTGAACTTGAGTTTTTCTGCTGTGTTTATTGATGCACTGGCAAAAAAAAAATGATGTTGGGCTTGCAGGCAGATCTGGCCGAGGGCTTGAAAACGGGCTTGTCCCTTTCTTCCACCTCGCCAAGGCTCAGACGTGGCTGAGGCTATCCCTGTACACCTTTCCCCCGTCACGCTGCTTTCAGGACTTCTGAAGCGAATTCGCCGGCATAGAGTCCAACTTCTCTTTGTGGCTCCAAGAAAACCATGGTTAGAGGACCTGGTAGCCCTCCCCGAGCACCATCCCTGGGAGATCCCTCTGAGGAGGATCTCCTCTCCCAGGACATGGGCACCATAGTTCACCACTGCCCAGAGTTGGGAAGACTTTGGCTGCGGCCCATAATGGGCCGGTTGCTCCACCTAGTTGGTAGAGACCATTTTCCACCACAGAGCTCCCTCCTCGAGAAGGTCGTATGCTGCAAAATGGTGCCTGTTCTGCACATGGTGTGAGCATCACCATTTGGATCCAGTCCACTGCCCATTTGGTTCAGTGCTGGTATTCCTCCAAGGACAGTTTGCCAAAGGGTCGGCTCCGTTCACCCTAAAAGTCTACGCGTCTGCCACTTCGGCGTATCATGCCCCCGTAGTGGGGTAGTCTCTGGGCAGAGACCCTCTCTTGATGGGTTTTCTCCACATCACCCCTGGTGCGACCTAGTGTGCCTGGGTAGTACCTGACCTTCGTGTTGGAGGCTCTATTTAAACCCACACTTCGAGCCTCTTGCCGATGCATCTTGGAGGCACCCCTTTATGAATACAACGTTTATATTATCTATTTGTTCTCTCACGAAGGTCTGAGATCTGCCGGCCCTTTCTGTGGTCCCCTCCTTTCTTTTGTTCCCTAGAACTGGTTACATACCCAAGGTGCCCTCGGTCGTCCCATGACCCATGCGGTTACAGGCATTCTACCCTCCTCTGTTTCAGGCCTCAGACCATAAGAAACCACCAGCTGTGCCCGGTGCGAGCAATGAACTTATCGTTCAATGGACTTGAGGCCTCTGCACAAGATCCTCGTAAGCTTCACAACATCTTCTCTTCTCTACTAAACCCCCCTGCTGCACCTGCTCCATCCTCCCTGACTGCTAATGACTTTGCCTCCTTCTATGATGAAAAGATTAGGAAAATCTGCCAGACCTTCACTTCCTCTCCAACAATGACTACACAACACAGCCAACAATCCACTACGTCTCTGTCAAGCTTCTCAACCTTAACAGAAGATGAGATACTGCAAGTCATCCGATCCTGCAATCCCACCACCTGTCCTCTGTCCCCTTCAACTACGCTCCAGACCATCACGCAAGATCTCCTGCCCTTCATCTCCACAATCATCAATGGGTCATTAACATCTGGCTATGTACCAACTACCTTCAAGCAAGCAAGGGTCATTCCTATCTTGAAGAAACCTGCTCTGGACCCATCAGACATCAACAACTACAGACCGGTATCACTCCTTTCCTTTCTTTCTAAATCTCTGGAACGCACTGTTTTTAACCAACTGTCTGTCTATCTCTCACAGAACAACCTCCACGATCCGAACCAGTCTGGGTTCAAAGCGGCACATTCCACAGAGACGGCCCTATTGGCTGTTTCTGAGAAACTACATGCTGCTCGGTCAGCCAAGCTGTCATCTGTACTTATCTTTCTGGACCTTTCAGCAGCATTTGACACCGTCAACCACAAGACACTTTTGTCAACCCTCAAGAGCCTTGGTATCTGCGGAACAGCATGGGAATGGTTTGCTTCCTACCTGGAAGGTCGCTCATACCAGGTAACATGGAGGGGATCCACATCTGTCCCATGCAGACTCACCACCGGTGTCCCACAAGGCTCTGTACTTGGTCCCCTCCTTTTCTCCCTCTATACCCACTCCATTGGTGAAGTCATATCCTCACATGGGTTTTCTTATCACTGCTATGCAGATGACACTCAACTCATCTTTTCTTTCCCTCCATCAGATACCACAGCTTCCGCTCGGATCTCAGCATGCTTGTCAGACATATCTTTATGGATGAGTGCTCACCAACTTAAACTCAATCCCAGCAAAACAGAACTGCTGGTCATCCCAGGTGATTCATCCCCAGGTCAAGATCTACAAATAACACTTCATGACTCTCTGCTCTCCCCTTCAGCCACTGCTCGTAACCTTGGGGTAACTATGGACAATGAACTGTCTTTTTTCCCACATGTCGCTAATGTTGCTCGTTCTTGTCGATTTCTTCTCTATAACATCCGAAGGATTCGACCATTTCTGTCCATACAGGCTGCCCAGGTGCTTGTTCAGTCTCTTGTCATTTCAAGACTTGACTACTGCAACTCTCTGCTGGCAGGTCTCCCCCTGAATGCTATTCGTCCACTGCAAATGATCCAAAATGCAGCTGCACGACTTGTGTTCAATCAGCCCAAGTTTTCCCACACCACCCCACTGCTGCGCTCCCTTCACTGGCTTCCAGTAGCTGCACATATCAGATTCAAAACACTGATGCTTGCCTACAAGGCCAAAAATGGACCAGCACCATCTTACCTCAGTGACCTCATCACATCTCGCACTGCACCACGCTGTCTGAGATCCTCCAGCACTGCTCGATTAGTACCTGTTCATTAGTACCACCTTCTCTCAGAATGAGAGGTAAGTACAATTTAAGGCTCTTCTCTGTTCTGGCACCGAGGTGGTGGAATGAACTTCCCCTAGATGTCCGTACAGCAGAGTCCCTGATTATC